>VXAV01001749.1:15121-36365 GCA_013399715.1 Alectura lathami
GTGCATCTGGAAGCATTATATCACATCAAGCTGTGTATGGCACAGCAATTCAGCTGGCAGAGGCATGATAAACCTCATCCTAAGTTATGCAGGAAAGGTGAAGAGTATATTAGTTTAATAGCTGGTCAATAAAAGTGTGGACTGCATCTACCGCCGAGGATGGAAATGAAATATCTGCATGAAGAGATTCTCTTACAACTTTAATCAAGATAACAAACTTGAGACAAAGGCAATTTTGGCTGATCACCCTTATGCCTCCACATTTCATTCTTCATTCTTCAGCTTTACAGCTGTAAAAGCTAACCAACCAATAATTTTCAAAATAAATAAATAAATAAATAAATAAACAAATAAATAAATAAATAAGTATCTCCTCTTGAAAACAGAGCAAATTGGAGGAGCGGGGGAGCATGCTTTACCTACCACATAGGACTTCAGTCATGCACAGGTCCAGAGCACCGAAAGCTTGTTTGCTGCTCCTGATGGAAATGGGTAACATATTAGTTCTTTTGGATTTCAAAGCAGAGAGGAGGAGTTTGTGGTGTTTGGTTGATAGGGCAGGATCAGGTAAATGACAAGAGAAGCAAGGAAGGTTTCCTTTGGGCAACAAACATTTTCCTACCGATATGTTTTGGAAAACTGAAAAATTTCCAACATTTCCCATTTTTTAGATACTAATGAAAAAGGGCTGATAATGCAGCAGCTTCACTGGGACGGCAGCGCTAGCACAAAGGCTGCTAACCTGGAAAGATCAATTCCAGCACCACCAGCTGAGAAAGAAACTATCACAACATCAGGAGAGAATTTGAGTTTTGATGAAACAATTTTAAATTGAATTCCCCCTTGGGAAATGGAACACAGAAAAATAAGCAAGAAAAAGCTGAGAACAATTTAAACCACCTAGTGGGATGGATGTCACCAACGATAACTTGATTATAGAGCATCAGAGTGCAAGCAAGGACCAGAAAATAACTGAAGGTTATGTTTACTGAAAGGGTTTCCCTCTCCTGCTTCAACTTTTCCCCATACTCTCTGTGTGGAATGAAAATACAATATTTTCAATCATTTTCAGGCAGTTCCAGCTATCAGAGAATGCAGCTCCCATCATAAACAACCAGTTTTCTAATACTCAGTTTTCTACTAAGCAAGCTCCTTAGCCGTAAACATAATTTATTTCATGCAATATCCCTCAACATATGTAATATTTTTTTGTTGTTCTGATGTGACACAAATTTAATAAGTATTTGAGAGTTGGGAAAAATTAAAATCAATGAGTGGAATAATCAGGATACAAAAAACAAGTTGTTAAGGCAGCTGGAAAGCATTTAAAAATAAACTCCTTCCAAGTGAAGAAAAATTAATTAATATAGCATAGAAAAGTTAAAAAGAAAATCAGTATTACAAGAAAAATAAAAATTTGAAGTAAAAGGTGTCAGCATACATGGCAACTTTATCAATAACTCCTTTTTGACTCTCTGTGGAGCTACAACACACTGCAAATTTTGAAAGAAGTGTCCATAATGGACAACATTTCTTCCAAATGATCTGTCACTCATGTGCTAAAAATGTTAGGCTATTTACACACAGAAGAAGATTATCTGGAAATAAGCCTTGTTAATCACAGCAAATGCAATAGGTACCATTGGAAAAGTAGTGAAAGGGAATTTGGCAAAGATTGTGCAGACACCCATCAAAGTAAATGGAAGCACAAATGGTGAGTTCAGTGGGCACTGGACCAGGTTACAGTGGCTCAGGCCAAAAGCATTCATCTGTGCAGAAGTTACAGACACAGTAATAACAAGCATTTTTGTAACGCACATGGATGTAAACATATTTCCACAGTATGAAAGGATGAAAACAGCATGTACGTTTTACTAATGCAATTATTGCTGGGGGAGAGAGGCGAGGAGCAGAGGGAAGACTTCACCCAGACCAATATGTCTTCAAGCATCACGCAAACATCTAAAATCATTGTGTGACAGGGATTGTGGGCAGAAAGCGGTCTGCATCTCCACAGTGTTCTCTAAGTCTTCATATTTAGGCAAAAACACAACTTTCTGGTCCCTAGTATGTTCTTGACAGGAAGCAGTGGATAATGGAATAATAACAGTGGTTAGCTGTTGCCCAAAGCTGACTACTGTCCTTGAGATGAGAGTTTCACAGCCTCCAGAGGAAGGGAGTACTCCTGCTTCAACCAAATCCATTTTTGAATGGTTCAGCATCACCTACGGGAGGGCCTCTGAGAGGACGCAGAATCCGAAGAGTCAATGTTAGCAATGTGGATTGGAAGTTCAGACTGGGCATTAGGAAAAATCTGTTTAAGGGTGGTTAAACCATGGAACAGGCTTCCTAGAGATTGGTTGAAGCCCCATGCCCATCAGTGTTCAAGAGGCTTTTGGATAACGCCCTCAGTAACATGCTTTAAAACTGGTTACCCTGAAGTGGTTTGGCAGTTGGATTAGATGCTCTTTGAAGGTCCTGTCCAAATGAACTGTTCTAAACTATAAAACTGTTCTAGGTTCCTTTTGGATCTAGCATAGAGAAGCTGCTTGGGAGAAAGGTGAATCAGGACATGTGAAACAGAACAGGAAGGAGCTGTCCGATGTGTTTTCTCTTTTCATTAATTCCTTTTTCAGTCTTCCATAAGGTATAGTCTGCACATTCACAACTGCAGAAACTGCATTTTTGCTCTGGCTAGCCATTCACATTTTTGTGTTTTGTGGGTTTTTTGGGTGTGTTGTTTTTATTTTTCGAAGATCAGGGAATGAATATGGTGAAGTCTTAAATGTTTTCTCATCCTACTTTAATCAGATATCATTTAGTCTATTCTGCGTATACATTTTAACATAGATGCTTTATTATCCACGTGGAATTGTGCACTCTAATTCTTAGATTGAAGCTATTTCTGAGCAGTGGTCACTACAATACCAAATGTGATCTGAAGATTATATGCTTTTTCTCTTACAAAAACACCAGCATCATTCTATTTTTTTATCTGTCTCCAAGCTACTTTTCCAATTCCACAAAAATCAAAAGTAAACTCATTTGAAATATAAATATACAAGAGTATTTGCTTAGACTTTGAAAATAAAGATTATAATTTTGTTAAAATTGTCAGATTAACACATTATGTATTTTATTTTCCATTGCATGCTCGTGAACTTAATCACCATCAGAAGTTTCCACACAATCACGATCTTCAGATATAAAAGCACAAAAACAAAGTCCTGGTTTCAGCTGGAACAGAGCTGATTTTCTTCACAGTGTCTGGTATGATGCTATGTTTTGTCTTTGGGAGAAAAACAACGCTGATCACACACCAATGTTTTAGCTCTTGCTTAGCAGAGCAGCACAGAGCCAAGTACAGTGCATCTTCTCACACTGCCCTGCCAGCGAGGAGCTGGGGGTGCACAAGGAGCTGGGAGTGGACAGAACCAGGACAGCTGACCCAGGCTGGCCAAAGGGATATTGCGTACCATATGATATCATGTGAAAAAACTGTAAAACTGAGGGGAGCTGGGCTGGGGGTGCAGCTGCTTGGAGACTGGCTGGTCAGTGGGTGGTGAGAAATTACACTGTGCATCACTTGTTTTGTAAATACATATGTATGTATAAAGTTATATATATATATAATTATCATTACTATTACTTTTTTTCCGTTCCATTCCAACGCTAGTAAGTAGTTTTAAGCTCAACCCTTGAGCTCTGTTTTGTTTTTCATTCTGATTCTCTTCCCCATTACACTGGGAGCAGAGAGTGAGCAAAAGGCTGTGTGGTGCTGAGCTGCATGACAGGTTAAACCACAACACAGTGCAGGAATTTATACAAGAGGACAGAAGTATACAGGATAACAGAGGACACAGTCATTCAGTTAAAATGATCCAAGCTCAGTATAAATATTCAAGACTGAGAATAAGTTGCATGCACACATGTCCTGTACAGAAATAACTCATTGAACAGTTTTGAATAATTAAATATCAGATAACAATGACCTACTTGAAGTAATTTGCAAATAACAGCACCTTGAATTTCTAAGTTCATTATTTTTAAACAACCTTCATGCAACTTAACTGAGCATAAATATATGCATTTTTAAAATACCTCAGAGTTTTAGCTCTTTTTTTTTTTTTTTTTTTTTTTTGGTCAAGAAAACGCTTGCTTAGATACTAAAAATTTTTCCCAAGTCATATTTTATTTGAATATATTATCTTGCTAAATTTGTCACCTCTGAGAAGCAGCATTAATGCAAAGTAAACTCTATCAGCACTTTCCTGTCCTTCAGTTTATTTTTTTATGATATTCCTCCAGAGGAGAAAGCCACCCCGAAACAGTAATAGTAATTTAGCTGCCTCATGTGTTACACATACTGCTTGATCCTCATAATTAAAAGTGTCAGAGGTGCCTTCAAACAGACCCTCTTTTTACTAACTTTGTGCCCACACCTTCTTTTGGCTTCTAGTGACTTTTAGTTGCATGAAGACTGATGGGTGGCAGAGCAGTTAAAAGCAGACACAGGAGAATAACCTTACTATAATCTCAGATACCACTTTGGCATTTCAACACGTGAAAAAGAACACTATCTGCAGTGCTCTCATTGTCATCCTTTAGGTTATGAACTAAAGAACACGACATTCTGCTGTACTGAGCCACTAAATGTGAATGACCAGAACCTACAAAGTCACCAGATGACATGCTGGGCGCCTGGAGCACTCAGTGTGCTGTGATGGGAGGTGGCAAGCCCTACAAGAAACCAGGCCATTCACCTCGAGCACAGCCTTCCTTCGCCTGTACAAAACCTGCGGCTGGATCTTTTCGAGAAGTTGGTCCAATTTCCTCAGACCAGAGAAGGGTCTCACTATGAGCTTGTGGCTGCTTATAACCTTTTTCCAGGACCTTGCCTGTGACCTCCAGGCAGTGTCCTGACCCAGCTCTGGATGCAATCACCTCCGAGGGCACCCAACACATGCAGTCTGTGGGAGTGAGGGTGTGCTCTGCACATAGCTTTTCTGGCCAGGTCCAGCCTGAGTTTCACATGGTGTCTCCAGCTGCACAGCAAACCATACAGCAGCTGAAGAACCTGAACATTCTGTGCAATGGGATCCTGAAATGCCACCCATTTTCACTGTTTAAGCAATTACATGATGCCCTGGTGTCAACTGGTTACAGTAAGCCTTCCTGTCTAAGCACCCAAGGAATCTCAGAAATTCTTTTATTACATCTCCTTTTATGCCAGCATACATGGCTGTAGATATGCTGCGCTGGAACACTTGAACTGCTAGTCACTGTCCACAAAGCAATGAATAGCTCACTATTATTTATTTAGAGTTGCCAGGGTGACCGGCTTTATTAGACTCACAAGTGAGCCAGGAGGAAAATATTCACCACACACCCACAGAACCTAGAGCTTACTGTGAAAAAGAGAGTAGATTTTCTGAAGCACAATTATGCAGCAGGCAGAGGTATCCAGTCCTGATCTATAAGTATCCCATGAAGAATACAGCTGAGTGGAAGGTTGATGTTTCCAGTCCTTTTATTAAGTCCAGATTTCCCCCTCTCCGTCCAGTGAATGATAAAAGTCATAATGCACTAAACAAGGATGCGCTGACATCACATGTGCAACTTTGCAGAAAAGGACTTGGGAGTCCTGGTGGACTCCCAGAGTTGAACATGAGCCAGCTGTGTGCCCTTGATGCTAGGACGCCTAACAGTATTCTCAGATGCATTTGGCAAGGTATTGCCAGCAGATCAAGAGAGGTGATCCTTCCTCTACTCAGCATAGGTGAGGCCACAGATGGAGTACTGGGTCTGACTGTGGGCTTCTCAGTACAAAAGAGACATGGACATACTGGAAAGAGTCTGATATAGGGCCACAAAAATGATGAGGGGATGGGAGCATCTCTCCTGTGAGGAAGGCTGAGAGAGTTGGAACTGTTTAGCCTAGAGAAAAGGTAACCTGAAGAGAGAGTGTAAAGAAGATGGAGCCAGGCTCTTGTCAGTGGTGCCCAGTGCCAGGTGATGGGCAAACACTGGAGCACAGGAGGTTCCCTCTGAACGCCAGGCAGCACTTCTTTTCTGTGTAGGTGACTTAGCACTGGCACAGGCTGCCCATAGAGGCTGTGGAGACTCCTCAGAGTTCTTCAGGAGCTGCTTGGACAAGGCCCTGGGCACCCTGCTTGTCTCTGCTGGAGCAGGGGTTGGAGCTGACGGACCCAGAAGTCCCTTCGCTCCCCAGCCATCCTGTGACTCTGTACCCTTCATGCAGAGAACCCCAAGTGAGAGGAAAGAAGTTTAAGAGGCTGCATAGCAGGTCCAGAGTCATCTTGATACTCAGGTGGAATTAGATCATGGGCTGAAACAGCCATGATTACACTGCTTATCTCCACAGTGAATAACACGGATTCCTCAACAAGCCTTTCATTACTGAAATTACCATTGTTCTTGCTGTGCTAATATAAGCATGTGTTACTAAAAAGGAATTAAAAGAAAATGTCCTTCCACTGCAGTATAAAGGATGACATTTTTGTGCAGTGGAATATTAGTTCGGCACAAGTAAAGAGAGAAAGTGATGTAATCGTGAACAGGCAGAGACAAGGTGCAGCTAAACTTATGTAGTGTAAACTAGCTACTTATAAGCAACCCAATGTAAGCATGTTAAAAACTCCAGAACCTAGTCTCCATTAAGAACTCTCACTAGTATCAGGAATTTGTATTAGTTACATGTCTGGTCATTTCTGGCAATGGAAATAACCTAAAAATATGTCTGAAGCCAGAGGACATCTGTGGCTGAGTGACCACGTGCTTTCCATATGCCTGTAAAGCACTCTAAACTTGAGTTATCATTTCTGCAATGAAAGTAGTGGTAAAACAAGCTGTTTGGGCCATATCTAATTATTGAATAAATTTAAATGCTTCCATACCATCTTTCAGTGGAAATTCTTACCTCAAACTTCATAAGCTTCAAGTTTATGTGGGTATAAAAAAATTGATTTAGCCATATTTTGCTGAGACATTTTTATCCTTTTATTAGTGTTAGTAGTTTGACAACATACTTTGTAACATGCTTTCTTTAAGTGAGCTTTTATTACAGAGGTGTACAATTTAATTTGGGGAGAATTATAGCCTGTTTTGAACTGCTACATAGTGTAAAAATTCACTATCAAGCTGGTGATGATTTAGCTAGACTTTAAAATAGTTTAGTATGATAATATCCAGCTCAAGTGTGCGAGCGTACAGTAAAATTTACAATTGGGCATGGCCATTTGAAGGAGATTAAAGCACCATTCAATCCAATACTGGACATGCACGTGCATACAACACAGGAAGCATTTACAAACTGCTTGACTGAAGTCACCAACTCATTTTTTGTGCTCTGCTTACTTAGCAGGCATTCTCCATGTTATTGCCATCCACATAACCCTGGGTATTTCCTGCTTTCTGTGTTTTCTTTATAAATGGGTATATGTAGTTACAACACAGGGGTGAAAGAAGGTTGTCCTTGATATAATTGTACTTCTCTATATTACTCCAGTGTCTTCTCATTTTCCCATTCTCCATCTATCTTATTAACATGCTTTCTTTCACCTGCAACAGAAATTACAGAAAAATCTCAGTGAAAGACTCATTTTAAAATGTACATGCAGTGCTGCAAAAAAAATCTATTTTCAAAATAGTGCCAATAGAAATACTATTATTTGGCTTTAGGGCCCTAACCAGATGAATCACAACCTGTAGATGGCATGCATTGGTGAAGTATTTGGGACAAAAGTGCTATGTTCTGCCATTTCCAGTGATTCAGTGTATGAACATTACAAAATGTGTATCTTTCACATAAACTGATGAGAGCTACACTGTAAATTAAGAGTGAATTAATATCAGTTTCTGGTAATGACTAAGATTAGTTTAGAAGACTGTCTATCCGATATTGAAGAAGAAAAACACAAGAATGGATGTTGTTTGGAAATAATCTAATCTCAAAAAAAAAAAAATACAGAGATGTATGTAGTTTGGAAATAAGCAAATCTCACAACCTCGTGTTCTGTTATGCCAAGTACTATGCTGGCTGAAGACTCATCTGTACCCTGAAAAACAGACCTCACTTTGTTTAATGAGAACATTTAACCAAGCAATGGGACAGCCCAGAGAATCTCCCTGAAAAAACAGAGTCTGGAGACGTGCCCTCTGTACTGCACTGAACACCATACTGTGCGATCATACACAGGACCCAACTGTTCCAAATAACTTTCCTGTGAAAATAACATTCACTCCTTCCCCGCAGAGCAGAGGGAAGCCTTTACATTCCAGCCTGACAGCAGACCTGTGTGCATACTGTGTGTACCACAGGTATGCTACTGACTCTGAGCAGTCCTCCTCCTCCTTCACTAACATCTGTCGCTGCATCTCCCATCATGGTTTACCCTCCCCAAAACCAATTCACTCCCTTCTTTGTGCAGAAAAGCCTGCCTTTTCAGTGGTGCAAAATATCCCTCAGAAATGGTCAATTCCATCATGGAGAGAACAAAAAAAATCAAAAAAGAACAGTTGTACAGATCACTTTCTCCTTGGCCATGTATCCAGCCATTCTGTCCATAGCAGGAGTAATGATGGGTTTTGATCTGTAAGGACTCAAATGAATTCATCAGGAGAATTTCTGGTCATGATGCGATGTGTGGTAAAACTTCCATGAAAGTCAAGGCACAGTTGAATTGTTGTTTTTTTGTCTGTGTGTTTATGTTGGTTTTGTGTTTTTTTTTTTTTTTTTTTAAATTATTATTTTCATCTTGTGACAAGCTTGAATAATGGGTCACTGACAAGAGAGAAAGTTGAGTGTGCACAAGAACTGACTTTCCACAGGCTACAACCACTCATTACTTTTCTTTAGTCTTCTCCTGCATCCCGCAGACTGTGCCTTAGCACACTACAGATGAAGAGAAAATAGACAATAAATAATCAAAAGGAAGTGAGGCTCTGTTTATCTCCTCCTGTCAGTTAGATTTTTCAAGACACAGCAAGCCTGTACACATTTTTTTTTTTTTTTTTCAGCTGACTGAAGCAAGAAATTTGGTACTATCCAACTGTCAACAGCACACTCATAATCATGATTTTGGAGTATGTGAATGGGCCTTCATGGAGGTATCTGATTTATAGATTTGACTTACACTGTGATCCTGATGCCCAGGTCATCAGGTATATATTCGTAAATATTCTGGTCAACAAAAAAAATACACACAGCTGAAATAGGTATCTGAACAGGATACTGAGTATCCTCAGTAACACTTGCATTTATGCATTTACCAAACATTACAGATAGAATAAAATCAGGAAAAGAGTGATACACAGTATACAGCTGACTTTGCCAAAAACTAGGAATGTTTTGTACATTTCATTAAAAATCTGCACCATGCGTTTCCCATAATAAAATTAATCAAGGGATTCTGTCCAAGGAGAGGCAGCTTTCACTAAATGTTTTCTATTTACTTAGTAGTACTTAAAATGTGTATTTCAGTTCAGCTTTTGTTTATCTAGCTGTGACCAGACAGGTATGTTGCCTAAAATGACCTGCAAACCTCAACATTCTCTATGGTAATACACAAATACTTGTATCTGTTAGGTGTTACAACTAGGCATTTACAACACAGCAGCTACCAGGCTCCAACGTTTCCACTCCTGTATAATTTGGAAAAAAATAAGGGAAAGTTTATATGCTTTTACCTTATAAAACTGAACTGAACAAAGACCTGAATTCAAAGACCAAGAAGCGTAAGAGTATACTGCCTGTACCCAACACTCTGGAGACCAGGAAGGAAACCTTAAGCCCCCGAAGAATGTTTGGCCATTTTGTCTATCAAAAGCTGTACATTTCAAACAAACTCACAAAGGCACCAGCTGAAGGTGAACCAAAAATAACTACGATTCTGTGATTCTGTGATGCTTAAGGAGTTTTGAAGGATATTCTGAAACAAAATGCAATTAAAGAAATGTCAGAAATTTGCATATATTAGCATTTCTCCATTCTCTTCCTAAAAAAATAAGATGTTTTAGACCCATCTGCTTTTATTTTTCCCTTTCTGTTCTTGCGAGAAAAGTATTAATGATATTTAGGATTTAAATTCTTTTACAGTACAATTTCTTTTTTGTTCTCTTTTCTTTTTCCTTTGTCCTTTCCTTTTCCTTTACTTCAGATTTTTATTATTTCTAGAGAAAAGGCCAAAAAATTTGAAACAACCTATTTACAGAAAAATGTGAGACGGCCCAAGAAAGCAAAAAACAGGAGATACAATTTTTTATTGCCTTCAGGGGAGAATGCAAAATAATACCAGCAAGAAAAAGGTTAGTATCTTTGAATTTTCATAAATCCAAATGAAAAATATTTCAGCTAGCAGTGAAACAAAATGTAAAGTTTGGGCTGAAAAGAAGTGGCGGGAAGTGTTGACCCACACAATGCTCTTAGATAAAGAAGTTTCTGTGCAGGGTAGCTCTGTGCTTGAGGGTTTTCATGAATATATGGTTTTGCAGGTGACAGAAGAAAAGATACTTACATCCATAATGGAAACGCAGGAATGTTTTGTCATGAGATTCCTGGCCTAATCATTAGCTCCTTAACTAGAACCCATACAAACTTTTAGAATACCCTCAAAAAATTTATTGGTCCAGCCAGGATCTGGGAACTTGAGACACAAACTTATCATGTTCTTTGTGCAATTTGAGGGTAAATCTGGTACTGCCCACAAAATCTCCAATTAAGCCCCATCTAAACTGAAATTACAGGGATTTTTCATTTTGTCTTCTTTTTGTATTTGGGTTTTTGTTTGTCCTGGAGAAGGACTGAGGTGTTCTGAATGACGAAAAGCTGGCCATGAGCCGGCAGTGCACTCTTGCAGCCAGGAAGGCCAATGGCATCCTGGGCTGCATCAAGAGAGGGGTGGCCAGCAGGGAGAGGGAGGGGATCGTCCCCCTCTACTCTGCCCTTGTGAGATCTCACCTGGAGTACTGTGTCCAGGCCTGGGGCCCCCAGTGCAGAAGGGATGTGGAGCTGTTGGAGCGGGTCCAGAGGAGGGCCACCAAAATGCTCAGAGGGCTGGAGCACCTCTCCTGTGAGGAAAGGTTGAGGGAGTTGGGACTGTTCAGCTTGGAAAAGAGAAGGCTCTGGGGAGACCTCCTGGCGGCCTTCCAATACTTGAAAGGAGCTTACAGGCAGGAGGGGGACCGACTTTTCATGTGGGTGGATAATGGTAGGGCAAGGGGGAATGGACTAAAACTGAAAGAGGGGAGGTTTAGGTTGGACATCAGGAAGAAATTCTTCCCTGAGAGAGTGGTGAAGCACTGGCACAGGCTGCCCAGAGAAGCTGTGGCTGCCCCATCCCTGGCTGTGTTCAAGGCCAGGCTGGATGGGTTCCTGGGCAGTTTGATCTGGTGAGCTAGTGGCTGGCAGCCCTGTCCACGGCAGGGGGTTGAGGACTGGATGGTCTCTGAGGTCCCTTCCAACCCAAGCCATTCTATGATTCTGTGATTCTATGACCTGGTGTTTCTATGGTGGGATTGCAATGCACAAAGCTGCTGATGAGATGTTGGGACTGATGTCTCCAGAGAAGCACTCTTGTGCCTTTACAGAAACAGCAGTAACATTCCAGGTCTTCCAGCTGATCTACATTCAAAGACCTAATATGAATGTGATGTTGCATATTTGTTTATTTATCTGCCTCATTTTGAAGGTATTCACAACTCCTTGAGGTTACAGGATGATGCAGGTCTACCTCGTTCATTTGTGCATCTTATTCTCTGAGCACTGAACTTTCATTCCTTGAGTCTTCCGGGAGATTGCAATTTTAGGTCCAAAGTCTGATTCTTTAACAAAATGAAGACTACAAGATCCATAATCATTATCAGACTTATAAGTAAGTCGACTTACAAAATGTTATTTTTTGCAAGTGTTTAATTCCCAAGAGTGTTGATATCCGCTAAGGTTTTCAGAACTGGTTCATGATTTTGGGTCCTAGACCACACACTTTTTCAGAAGCTATGCTTATCCATATTCACTGGGAATTCTAAACCACAGCCTGCACCAGAGCAGCCATACATGTAGAAGTCATTATGCTCATTTCATACTTTTTTTTCATCTTTATATATTTATCTGAAATTAAATTCTGTTGGGTCAAACATCAGTGCTTGCTGGTGAGGTGACAGTTTTACAATTCATTTGCTATGTCTTCAAGAACACTAGACTAAGAAGTTCTTGAGCGCATTAGCATTAGTACACTGGTCGTGTTAGGCATTGATCTGTGTCAATTGTGCCAGGAGAACGGACGGTCAGGCTACTCCTTCACTTAGGTCACTCAAATCTCTTGTGCTGAATGTAGCATCAGCTCATTTTTCACAGAATCATACAACAGCTGAAGTTGAAATGGATCTCTGATGGTTCTATACAGTACAAACCCCTTCTCAAGCGGGGCCACTTAAAAGTGTTTGTCCAGAATGTCCAGATGGGTCTCAACTGAGGGAGACTCCACAATCTCTTTGGGCAGCCTGTTCCGGTGCTAACTTTTTAAAGAGTTTGTATAGAATGAGAATAACTATATAAGCATATCTAATGGGGAAAAAAACATGGAGATAAACTAGGTCACTACAAACACTTTGCCAACCTCATCTGTCTTGCTGTGGATCTTTACTAACTTTAACCAACACTCTGCTTTTCACAGACAGCGGAAAAACAAACAGCAAGAAACAGTCACTTAAATAGGATATCTGACCAGCTACATTTCACGGCACTTCAAAGTAATTTACTTATCTATCTTTCTTCAGATGGAGTCTGCAAGGAAGTAATCACAGAGGTCTCATATTTTCAGTAGACATACACTTTACCAATTCACTTTCAAAAGAGAGATAATTCACAGTCTGGCTTCCAGCTGTTTGTGATGAGTTTTCTTTACACTGAGGGCAAAAAAAAAAAAATGAAGAGAATTCTATAAACTATTCAGGAGTGCAGAAAGCTATGCTGGAAAACTGATGGAGTCATTTATATGCAGAGAAAGTGACAGTATATGAAACAGTACTTCTGTCTCTGCATGAGTGAAGAGCACCTCTCACTGCAGAGCTTCATTTCTATGTAGGCACTGAAATAAGAGGCTAGTTACTGAAAAAACTCTCAGGATATTGGATGTCAATTGGATGAGAGCTTCTTTGGCAGAAGGGTACCTACTCAGGTTCTGAAGCAGATGAGAAAAATTCTTTGATAACTGATGATCTGGGCTAGTCATGCCATAAATTCTTTGGAGTAAAATCTGTGTACTTCAGAAAATCCAGTTATTTTAAACTCTAAAGGAGGAACTAGTCCTTTGGAAAAGCTTGGCTTGAATCTGAATTGATTAAGAAATAGTCTAAAACTCCAAACAGAATCTAAAAACCATAGGAAGAACTTCCAGCACTTTCCATTTAATGCAGGAATATTTGCATTAAATTCTTGCAGGGCAAGAAAGTGTCTGTCTCATTGTTATTCTTATGATTGACCAGACAAGAACTTTATTTACAAGACATTATTATCCTCTTTTACTTTTTCCTTCCAAAAAAGTGAAAAGACGTCCGAGAAGAGGCACATACATAAAGTCTCTTACAGTCTAATAAGTATGTACACATACATCATTGATATCTGCATCTACTTATACACACATACAGGATTTTTAGATAAGAACTGCAGCCACCTGAACATATGGCAAAGCTGCAGGCAAATCCACATTCAAAAGAAATGGAGGTTGGTAGAAAATAGAGCACTGCCCAGGGGAATTTTGCAATGTAGACAGCTTGTCAGTGCCAAAGACAGCCTAAACCCACAGGAGAAGCAAAGGTGTCTAGTATGCCATTTGCAACAATAAAGTTATAGGTGGTTTGCTAAAGTGGGAGTCAGTAGTTTGCATAAGGGCACCATGTAGCCCCAGACTTATGTGTATGTCAGCTGTAGAAAATCCTGAATGCAGAAAGGTCACTCATTAACATCAAGTCAGATGTGTTTAAGTGCCTGGCTCAGCCAAAGCCTAGAGAGTATCAATGCCAAAGCCTGCAGAGTATCAGCTGGTATGAAATCCTGTTATGATCATGCAAACCACATGCACAGAGAACTAACATAGATTGAAGGCATCACTGAAAGCTGAGTGCCTGCAGCCCCCGTCAGATCAGTAAAGACCAGAGGATCCAACCACTAGGGCTGTCCTTTCTCATTCCATCAGCGATGGGGTCAGATGGAGAGTACAGCCAACAGAAACCAGAGGCTACCACAGGGTTAAAACACTTGGAAGACTAAGAAATGCCGAGGAAACAATAATACCATTGCTTAAGTTTTGGTTTGTTTGTTTGTTTGTTTCTTGTGAAGATGAAACTTTTAGCATTTAGCTCTCATGAACCTGGAGTAGAAAGCTGCTTTAAAGACCAGATAGTTATTAAGAAATCCATATTACCCCATCAACAGCCAAGCTATGCTCAGAAATGACAGTTCAGTGGAGCAGATGTGTAAGGATTCACAGAAGTATGACCTCCATCTGACCTCCTGTGGTTCTGTGTCTGAGATTATGGACCCAGGGAAAAAATAACTCTTGTCATTGCCTTACGTATTTTCTTGGAAGGTGCATGTCCAATAAACAGAAAACAGATGATGCTGAATATTTTATGACTTTTCTCACCCCTTAGCATCCACAAATGTTTTATAATTAATGGGTCTAGGGAAAAAAAAAAAATCTTTCTACTCCTCTGGTTTTGAAACAGCAAGAAATGGCTCTATCTAATGTCCTGTGACAGAAGAATTTAGCATGTACAGTTACTTTCTTGAAACAAGTAAACAAAACCCTCAAAGATCTGACTGAAATCTTACTGAAGAAAAGTGCGAATAGGGAAGTATGAATAGAGCTTGATGTTAATCATAACATTATGATTTAACAGAGTTGGTACTTACAAAATGTTAGTAAAACAACTAAGTAAAGAGAAGAAAAAATGCTACTGGAAAAATCTCTACACATTGTTATTGATGTTATATGATTGTGAAACAAGGTTTCTTGTCTCCACTTATTTTCAACTTATTCACTTATTTCAGTCCCTTTCTTCACAGAGTCTTCCCCTTGTGCTGACCTTTGACATTGTAATAGATCAAATACACTATCTTCCAGAAACAGCATCCCATGTTCTCTGTCCAAGGAATTAAGTCTTCCTGGTTTTGGCAAGAAAAAAGCACAGCCAGGTTATCATGAGTCTGCAGTGTACAAGAAAAATATTTCTGAGAGTCAAGCCTTCGCTATCACTCCATTACAGATTAAGTTATTGAAGAAATATTTTCTTTTCAAAAGTTTTTTTTTTTTTTTTTTTTTTTTTTTTTGGTGGNNNNTTTTTTCAAATGAACAAAATAAACACAGACAAATACAGTCAGGCATTTTGCAACGAAAATACAAAGCTTCCTTGAGCTCTTCTTACCAAAATGGTTAATGGGCAGAATTCACTGCTCAGATAAAGCCTAAAACATTGGATTGAGATGCTCAGTCTTCTGCAAATGTCCTTCCCAACTGCAGTTAATGCATTTATCCACAGGGATGCATTTCCGACAAAGTGAGTTTTAGCCCACCCATCCCAACAAGGTTGGATGAACAGCAAACTTTATACTTTGCACAGTAAGCAGATACTAAATTGATAAATGGCACAGAGATATAAGAGATGAGAACAATAAACAATACCTTCTCTTTCCTTCTCTTTTTTCCTATAAATTTATTGACATGGACTCTATTAATCTTAAAGGGCTACCTTAAAGTCAATCCTTCATACGGATGAGGATAAGATCACAGAATCCACAAGGTTGGAGGAGACACTATGAAGAAAATCAGCTCTGTCCCAGCAGAAACCAGGACATCTGGTCTGGTGAGGGAGTGCAAATGGCCTCTTAAAAAAAAAAAAAAAAAAAATACATCCTGCTCCTCATATCAGTTTAATGTTGCCACTGCAGTGGTGAGCTACCTCTCACACAGCAATTTCCATCAGGAACTCAGGCCCTTCACACCTTCCAGAAGTGTCACAACTGCTAGGATTTTTCCATCTTTCTTGCTTTCAGAAGCAGCAACAAGATTTGCTCTAAATGCCAGATCCAAGAGCGTCCTGGTTCCACGCTGGATCAGACATACTTACAATCTATATTGTGGGTAATCCTGCAAAGCACATTAACCTCAAAATATCTTTTAGTCTGAAGATGTTCTTTATCATCACATCTTGCCTTAAACAAGAGTGCACTATTTTCTTTTCTGTTTTCTCACGGCTTTCACATTAAATGATCGTACAAAATACAAATACTGCACACAGTGAATATTTGCCCAACTGAAGGAGAGTGCATGCCACACCATGCGCTAATTGTTAATCTATAGTTTGGTTTAGTAGCAGGACTGTAAACAATTCTGCTAACCCCTGGGAAGAAGGTGGCTCCACCCAGTTGTATTCAAGGGACAGCAGCATTTCTAGAAGGGACAGAATAATCCAATAATACCCAGAAAGGAGCATTTGAACTGTCTACTTCATTAAGTTCCCAGAGCACTGAGCAGAGCAGGGGAATGGGGGCATTGGTCAGTCCCTAATGACTCGTCTCTGCTCCTCCATGGCCACTCTCCGCCCCTGCTCTACATGGGGTCCTTCCCACAGGTGCTCTTCTTGCCCAGCTGATCCCCCATGGGCTTCCCACAGGCTGCGGCCCTCCAAGCCCTGCTCCAGCATGGCTCCGTACCTCGGGGCCCACCCTTCAGGAGCTGCTCCAGCATGGCGTCCACTGGCAGCAGCTCTGCCAGGCTTCCTGCCCCATTCCAGGCTCCTCCCCACGGGCTGCAGCTCCGGCCCGGAGCCTGCTCCTGCGGGGGCTCTCCATGGGCTGCGGCCTCCTTCAGGCCACATCGCCCTGCTGCACCGTGGGCCTCTCCACGGCTGCATGTGGAGATCTGCTCCGGAGGGTGCCTGTGGGCTGCAAGGCGACAGCCTGCTCCACCCTGGGCCTCTCCTGGGCTGCAGGGAGCTTCTGCTCCAAGCCTGGAGCACCTCCTGCCCTCCTGCTGCACCGACCCTGGTGTCTGCAGAGCTGCTCCTCTCCCATTTCTCACCCCCCTCTCCCAGCTGCTGTTGCCCAGCAGTTTTCCCCTCCCCTAACCCTGCTCTCCCAGAGCACACCCAGCATCGCTCATGGCCCAGCTCTGGCAGCAGCAGGTCCCTTTTGGGGCAGCTGGAGCTGGCTCTGGGCTGACATGAGGCAGTGCTGGGCACTGCTCGTAGAGGCCACCCTGCAGCCCCTCTACTAGCAAAACCTTGCCACATGAACTCATCCTCCCACAAACATAGGATCGGCCTAATTTCTGAATGGAAGCAGATTAAATCCAATAGCTGGACATGAGTTTAAACCCTGAAGATCAATGCCTAATATTCTATGCAAATCTACTTAAGAAAGTAAAATGTCTCCAAAAGTGCTCTGAATGTTTTATGAGAATACAAGAAAATAAGAATATGCATATGAGAAACAAGCCTTCTTTTTCTTATATATATCTCCAGATACTAGACTGTAGTAAACTTTAATAAATATATCTAATGAAGATGCCATCACTGTTATCTATCTTTTTTTTTTTTTTTTTTTTTNAAGCTCTAAAACCAGTACTGCAAAGCATATAGCAGAAGGAATGGCATGTAGTCTTCAAAGGCACTGGTGTCACCTAGGAATCACACTTCTATAGATATCCATAAGTGCTGAGTACCCATTCCCTTTTTGGCTTTCAAAAAATTCTTCCTTGTTGGTGAATAATAATTGTCCCTGAAAATGGATACCCACAGAAATTAATAGCTATACAGCATACTTAGCCCAGTTTTGTCCTGAGATATTTTTGAGTGCTAAGCAATGGCTCCATTTTAATCAAATGCTCTGTTTCTGTCCTGTAATTTAATTTCTAATGCAGCTGTTCATATAGTTCACATGCAGTTCATTACAGTTTTTAATTTTTAACAATGCCATTGGGCTGGATGCATGAAAAATATAATGGGTAGGAATTCGTCATTCTTGTGGTAATGAAAAGACTGTCTTGGCAATACATTTTAAATTCATTTTTAAACATTAATTGTTCTGAAAAGAACAATATAGCCATGGTTTATCTTCCCAGGTGCTAGGATAGACAATCATATTTTGTCTTGAAAAATACTTGCGTTGCTCCCACAGCATGTACACAACTTCAAGATTTGCAAACATATGGTAGTAGAAACCTGTTCTTTCAGTGTGGCACATCATGTGTACCCAAAAAAGGTTTACAAATGGCTACCGAGCAAGTGCCCGTCTTTTAAGTAGTCATTCCTAAAAGGCTGTTTTAAAACTTAATTATTAATTTGCATCACAGTATGATAACTCTGCTTGGTAACATATGAGAATTTCAGGACAAGGTGGGGAAGGGGGCCTGGGAAAAAACACGTGTATACAAGTGCAACATTGTCCAGTGTTTTGAATCTCATAATTAAATGATTTAATAGAGTGAATTACTAACCAGGGCATATATTCTCTGAAGATAATTAGGAACCTGGCTCTCAATTATTTTAATGGCATATAGTTACTCAAGAATCTTTCAAGAATGATTAATGATATGGCATTGCTATATATATGCCAGATATGACTTGTGTTTAACACAGCATTGCTTTGATCTTAAAAGGAAAACTGTAGACATTCCCCAGTCTACAGATGAGAATAATTATCTAGTGCAATTTTGCTTCAGCTGGTTGAATCTGCAAGTTGAAAAGCAAGAGACAATACCTGAGATAATATGATGCAGGTGAGCAATTTATTAAACTACCGAAGTAGGTGCAGAAAATGGATGAAGTGGATGAAAAATGAGAGAAATAAGGATCGGCTCGTGTGAAAAATCACAGTAACTTCAGCAAAAGTCCAGAGGACAGCTGAAACTGACTGAAATTTATCAAATTTCCTGAACTTTCATAAAGAATATATGTTATTGGAGAAACAACAAAGCAGTCATTTCATTTCCAAACACCAGTCACCAAACATCACTTTCAGCACAGTGCTCAGAGATTCAATAAGAATTCAATTCTAGGAATTTCTGTATTTTGCATTCTATTATTTTCTTATTGAAAGGTAGGAAAGAGTTGTTCTCATGTACAGAATGGATTTTAAATTGTTGCTAAGGGTCATCGGCAGCTCTCTGAAAATTGATGCAAAATATCCTTCTTTCACTGTTGGATAATAGAAACATCACAAATGCTATCTTAAGTATGACAGGATTTCTATAGGATGTATTCAGTTTTTAGAGAGATTGTATCTGCACAATAAAATTAAAATAATTTCATTACACTTTACTACATCAAAACAAAAAAATAATGGTGACCACAGGGCACAGGAAACAGAATCAGATAAGTGTCCTATTAGTCAGAATAACAGGATATGAATCAAAATATTTTATTACTGTTTGGTAAGTGTTTGAAACTGGTGACAAATGTAAAACAAGTGACTAGAATAGAAGAAGCACACATCAAAATTATGTTACCAGCTGACCTCAAAGGCAGCAAGGGTACAGATAGAAACTTTGAAATGTACAGCAGGAGCTGCACTGCTGTGGGCTACTCTATTTCCAGAGATGTAACAAAGCAAGTGTTTATATCTTTAAAAGTTTTTTAAGTATTATCCACTACTCTCCAATACTTAACAGTAGGATAATACATTACTGATATACTTTAAGAAATTCTAAAAATTATGTTATTTTGGAAATTCAGCAAAATGCCTTTCATTAGATTTGGCAAGAATAGAAATTAGAGATACGAGAAGTTAGTACCTTAATGAGAAATATTTTTCAGTTCTAAAACAGAAATCCTTGGGAAAATCAAAAGCTTCAATCCAGAAATGAAAGTCTGAAATGGGAAAAAAACATATCTAGATGTTTGGCCTCCTGCTTTGCCAAAAGTAGGTTAACTCGCTCTCTAGTTTGATGGCAAATAGTATTCTTAGGAGAAAATGTGTTGATTTCACTTTAAAAATCTCTGAAGTCTTTCATCACCAGATGAAGAAAAGCCATTTTGTATTTACTCTTATCACAGTTTGTAACACTAATGTGTTATTTTAATGTGAATTTTTGCAAGCAAGAAAAGGAAAAAAAAAGGTCCTGAAGGGCCCCATGCAGCTCTACAATCCTGAGGAAACCTTCAGCAGTGGCATTCAAGCAAAACAAGCCTACTTTTGCATACTCTGTGGGGAACACACTGCAGCAATGCAGAATCCTCAGCTAAGCAACACAGCTGCAGAGCAGAAACTCTCAGGATAAGGCAAAATGGATTCATCCGTGGGCAAAGGACGGGCATTACCCTGCATTATGGGGTTAAGAGCCCCTGGGGAACAGGAAAAGGTTTTTGCAGAGCTCAGTCCTGCAGAAGTCAAGTGCATAAAGGAGATCATTTTCAGAAATTTAACATGATTTACAAATGCATATGCTTCAGCTTCTTTTGCTCCTCCCTTCAAGTTAACTTAATTTTCTGGGCCTCGATATAGTCCGGAGAAATATGGAGAGAACAGCAGCTGGGAAGATGAATGGAGTGTTGTATGGGAGGGGGCTTGACTTCTGCTCCCCAGGACCTCTGTTAGGCAGCTTGGCAGTACACGTAACATGTGCAGCATGCTTCAGCAAAGCAGACTGTATGAAACACCTTGTTATCATTCTCGAAGTTGCACACGTCCTGCTCATGACTTGAAAGTATGCTAACGAGAGAAAGGTCACAAAGCTCTGTCTCACCACTGGACTTTGCCTTGCTGCTAAGGAGGTGAGAAGCAATGTGTCTGGTGCAGATGCTGACAGATGTGACATTATTTAATTCTTCACTGCCTTGCAAGTAAAGCACAACATGAGGAGAGAGTTCAGAAGCCAAATAGTCACACAGCCAGTCAGCTGGTAGGTTTTTCTTCATGTTCTCTTCAAAAAAGAAATGGAGTGGCTGGGCCAGAATTTGAAAGATTCAGAAATTTCACTGATGATCTGGACATGTTAGCTTACCATGCTTCCAATCACTGATTTCTGTCTTGTGCACATAGATCCCTGGCAGCTTATGAAGGAGTGGCTCCAAACTCCGGGTTTGCCTGGCATGGAGCACCATGGAGTTGCAGTAGTGCAAACAGCCACCAGGTCCTGCAGTGACACTGATAGTTTTATAGACATGATAAAAGGACGATAACAAACTGCATGTCCTGCATGTGTCCAGTCATTTGAATAGACTGGTC
>VXAV01001749.1:48199-61942 GCA_013399715.1 Alectura lathami
AGCACCGGTCCCAAGACAGACCCCTGGAGGACTCCACTCGTCACCAGCCTCCACCTGGACGGAGAGCCATTGACTACAACACTTTAGCTGTGACCATCCAGCCAGTTCTTTATCCAGCGAACAGTCCACCCATCAAATCCACATCTCTCCAGTTTAGAGATAAGGATATGGTGCGGGACCAGGTCAAAGGCCTTGCACAAATCCAGGTAGACAATACCCATCCCCCTCCCTTGGTCCACGGATGCCGTCACTCCATCATAGAAGGCCACCAGGTTGGTCAGGCACGACCTGCCCTTGGTGAAGCCGTGCTGGCTGTCTCGGATCACCTCCTCATCTCGCATGTGCCTTAGCATCTCCTCCAGGAGGATCCGCTCCATGATCTTCCCAGGCACAGACGTGAGGCTCATCGACCTGTAGTTCCCCGGGTCTTCCTTTCTCCCTTTCTTAAAAACGGGAGTGATGTTTGGCTTTTTCCCGTCACTGGGGACCTTGCCTCTCAGCCACGACTTTTCAAATATGATGGAGAGCGGCTCGGCAACCACATCAGCCAACTCCTTCCAGACCCTGGGATGCATCCCATCTGGCCCCATATACTTGTAGACATTCAGTCCCATCAGGTGGTCTCTGGCTTGCTCCGCTCTTATACAGGGAAGGATTTTACTTCCCCCATCCCCATTTAGATTTTCAGGGGCATGAGAGACCTGGGCAGCCTGACCGGCAGTGAGGACCGAGGCAAAAAACTCATTAAGTGCCTCAGTCTTCTCCACATCAGAGGAGGCCAGTTCTCCCTTTCCATTCATTAGAGGGGGAACACTCTCCTTCACCTGCCTCTTCGGCCCTATGTTGCTAAAGAAACCCTCCCTGTTGTTTTTAATGTCCCTTGCCAAGCTTAATTCTACCTGTGCCTTGGCCCTCCTGATCCTAGCAACATCTCTGTAATAATAATCTGTAATAATTTTATGTGACATATCAAGGAAAAGCTGTCAGATCTTGCAGAGACCCTCTAATAAGCTAAAATTATGAATAATGCTAAGTAATTCAAGTAAAACAATTGCATTTGGAGGCTGTATCTAAACTGCAGAATCCCGAAGTGCATTCCAGTTCCTGGATGTGGGTGTAATTCTGTTTCAAATTCACTTTTGGTTTGCACAGCATACTGCCTCTGCTTCAGCACAAATGTTGCTTTAGGTGGGAAGGAAACCCATCTCTGCTTTCACAGGGATTAAGCTTGCAGGAGTGGGGAACAGGACCTCATTTGCACCATAGAATTAAACTGCAATGCAGATGCAGTATAGCTTCTTAGGTTAGAAAACATTTGCAACGCACTATGTATCTGTCATGTACTGATTACTCTCTATATTCACAAAATATGTAAATAAACACTGAAAAAAATTTCCAAGGACTGCTTGTTGAAAACAAAGGAAAAATGGGTAGCTAAACTTCAGGCTCCTGCATCTCGAAAGGTCCAATATAGGCTTATATTAGGACAGCAGGAAGACTTCTCGTATTTATTACATTCATCAGACTGAACTAAGCTTTAGTGACCAATCTGAATCCATGCCTAAGCAAATGAGGGGCCCCTGGCTAACAAGAAAGGCAGAAGAGACAATGTGCTCCAGTATGCAAGTGTTCATGTCAGAGGACAACCTTTAAAAGACAAAAATCTTCTGAAATCCTGTTTGGGTACCTGGCACAGACAGAATATAGAACTGCTGATAATGGTCATACCAAATATTAGCATAGCCCATTAATTCCATTTTGAATGTTCTGCTCCCTACCACAGAACACTACAAAATCAGCACTTCAACAAAAGCACAGTTGCTTGCACAAGCCTTTTAGAAATTACAGATTTCTCTAAGAATATTTAGACCAGCTGTCATTTTCTGCCGAGATCATGGGAGTCATTTAATGGGAAAAGATGTGACGGATAGGAATAGCTGCTGAACCACAGCATCTTTTATTGGATCTGCATGGTGGATGCTACTGCTGGAGATTAAATAAATAGTCGCACCCAGAACCGCAGGTCTATAGCAGCTTGACGGCCAGACAAGAGTCCTGCTGGAATGCATTCTTTTATTTTTTAAAAGAGGGACCCATGTGACTTAAGGCCAGGCTGGATGGGTTCCTGGGCAGTTTGATCTAGTGAGCTAGTGGTTGGCAGCCCTGTTCATGGCAGGGGGGTTGGAACTAGATGATCTCTGAGGTCCCTTCCAACCCAAGCCATTCTATGATTCTATGATGATTCTATTACTCCCAACACTGTTAGAAACTTTAGAGAAAATAAAGTTATCTTACCTGCGAACAAGTAAGCTATTTCTGAGCTAGCATTCACAGCATCCTGGGAGATGCACAGCAATAACTCTTCAGAAAAATTGAATGGTCAATAACTTTAACCGTTCTTTCTGCAGACTGGATAGGGATGTAAATTCTTGGTCAATTTCAACCCTTCTTTAGTGTTGAAAAATTAGTGTCAGTTAACAATGAGTTTAAATCAAGACAGAAGAAAAGTGGTAATTATAAATATGATGCTCCAAATGCAAAAGTTGAAAGGAACCACATTAAAAAGACTTGTCCTTAGATGTACATAAAATATTTTTATTACAGGCTATTCCAATTAACATGGTAAATGTTTTAATCTAATTCTCACATGAGTTTTACCAAAAAAAAACTATAGCCCAAGCTCTTCTCTTGATTTATCTTTTTACATACGTGTTAAAATTTATCATCTAATTCCCTCCTAATTCATTCTGGTGTAAATGAGAGTAGAATTATCCATTTGTTAAAGTTAAGACAAACAGGCAAAATATTGAAGTTCATCATTCAATGTCAGAACAATATCAATAGCTTCTGTTGCCTGTTACCACTTCAAGCTCCTCACATCTGTGAAACACAGAAGGCTTTGTATTTTTAGGTTTGACTAAGACGTAGTCTAAGTTTTCATGGTGCTTATATCCTGGAGAAAGTAAAGGCAATTCAGAAACACCTATTAATTTTAAGATAAGAAACTGCTTCAGATGAAGCATTTGGCAGACATGGCTGTTTACAAATACAAGCCAGGCTTAAGAAATGACAACAGCTAAGCCTGACAGCTCAGTGGCACTTTTTTTTTTTTTTTTTTTTTTTTTTTTTTTTTTTTTTTTTTTTTTTTTTTTTTTTTTTTTTTTTTTTTTTTTTTTTTTTTTTTTTTTTTTTTTTTTTTTTTTTTTTTTTTTTTTTTTTTTTTTTTTTTTTTTTTTTTCCCCCTTGCAACATTAATGTTGTCCATTTAAAATAAATTATTTTTATCACTGAAGTCACTATCTCAACTAGCAACTCTACATGCCTTGACAGCTTGAACAGACTTGAAGGCCTGTCTCCAGGAGCATCTGTAAAATTTCTGTTTTAAAACTGCACATAAACTTTTAGGCATTTTCTACCCAGCAAGTCTGTGCACCAGTATTGTTTTGTATTGGCCTGAGCAACAGTGTCTGAGGCAGCTTATCCATAGTCCTTGCAAATACAATTTTGTTATACCAAGTAACCAATCCAATTCCTTACATGCCTTTGGTTTTTGCTTAATAAGGGAAAAAGAAGGAAACTGCAATCTGGTGCAAAAGCTGGAACCTGGAGTAGGTCACTAATTGACTCTGTTCCTATTTACTTAGCTGGCAAAGGAGTAGACAAATTAAATACATGCTCTTACTTTCTTGACCTTTCCAAACTTGCTATCACTTTAATGCTGGATGTAATTTTAGCACTGAAAATCTCACACAGGAGAAACACCAAAGGGCAAATTCATCATTCTGTGTGTAAGTTGCATTTTCAGATTCTGGAAAGCCCTTGTTCCTATTTTATCCTCTTAAGGAATATTGTGCTTAGCTGTAATCCTACCTTAGAGTTAGCAAAGGCTTATGGGACTTCTGATGTTGTGATCAAAACACCTCTGGCTCAATTTTTTTTACATCAGGTTAGTGTATAATCTAAATAAAGAGTCTGATATAAAAGGGTTTTCAAGTAATCCTTCTAAGATAGCTGAAGGACAGCATGAACAAACAGCTGCTCCAAGTGTGCATGATTTTTGCTGAAGTTTTTGCTGATTTACAGCGTGAGCTCACTGGCCAAGATCCTTGGGACTGTGGATGTTCAGGAGGTCTCTCACCCCTAGAAGCCACACAGATGCTGGTTCGTAAGTAATTTCTTTCTCATTCCTGCACTGTTTCCATCTATACACTTGTCCTGATTTTGGATGGGATGTAGTGGGTACAAAACACTATATAATATTTAATTACAATGACATTAAAACAGAAGTATAATGGTATTTGGAGGCTAACACTCTTCTTTAAATTAACTTGATGTCTAGTGACCTTTACTGTTTTTTATGTCTTGAGTTATATTCCATCACCAAAAGACAGAAGGAAATGAAGAGGAAACTATTTGATAAATCAGGAAGATTAATAACATACAGATGAATGTTATGGTTCTTAAAAGACACACTAGAAAAAACAGCTGATATACTCTGTTTATTGCTGACTATTAATTTTGTTGCTATTGCAGCTGGACTGAAGAACCACTGAAAATTACTGAGAGTTTTGAGAAGCCATGGTAAGGACTTTTTCTTTAAAGGCAATCCCATCTGACTTATATTTTCTAATGAATAAAGTGAAATGGTCTTTATGAGTACTATGCAATTTAGTCTTTTGATTATGTGCTTTTAAAAAGGTAGCGCTTTGATAACAGGTAGTGCAATCCTCAGGCTGTGGGTTTTTTTTTTTTTCCCTGCATGCAATAAGGCTGAATCTGAAACATCATATAGAAAGAAATCTATAAACTACACTGTTTGATCCACAGTGTATGCATTTTTGATGCATTTTATTTGCCATATAGAGAAATACTTTAACATTTTCCTCTGCATTCATATATTTTCCATGGTAGGGAGGAGCTTCCATCTAGCAATGAGAACAGTGGTATTTGCATTTAATTCTCAGCTCTATTATGGACTCAATTATAAGTTTTTTCCACATCGTACATGTGTCTGAGTTACAAAAGATTACTATCTTCATCTTTAATAAAATGTTAACAAATACAAAATTGAACTGATCTTGACTAGAAATCAGCATATCTCACTTTAAAATAAAGTTTATGTTTGACTTTTGGTTTCATCATGCTCTTTTGATGATTATAAACAAATTCCTAGCTTTTAATGCGAGGACTTACAGAAAAGGCAAGAGACAGAAGAAAGTCTGGTAGTGAATTTAACCAAGACATGAACAAAGGCTCAAATTTTTGTCTGGCAAGCTTGTAAAAACTGCAGGATGGCTTACTGATGAGTAGTGCTTTCATGCACTGTAACTAGAAGAGCTTTAAGCTTCTTGCCAGAAGAGCCTACATAATTCTAGTGTGTTTTGCTACAGTTCAAGAATCGAGCTGCTAGAATTGTACATATTTTGAAAATCAAGATTTCAGAAAAGAATAGATAGAGTCAGCCATAACGAACGGAGCTAGAACAATATAGCCATTAAAGTTATGCTTTGCTATACATAATGATATTTCTGCTTACATTTTGCTAATATCCCCAAAATATTTTGCCCACTTCTACCAAAGGAAAAAAATAATTCCTAATATTCTTGTCTGTGTTTCTTTTATCCTCCTCAGGAGAATTCCACATTGTCAATTATTTTTTGCCTGCAACATAAACATTTTGTATTATTTAATAAATTACTTGTTTAATTTATGCATTGTTTCTAGAATACACAGTTATATTGCTGTCTCATTTGTTTTATGGACACAGCAACAGGGGGACACAAGTTCTGTAGAAACGTGCTTCTATAATAATATTTACTTAAAAAATATACCTAATATAGTATGTTTTATAAAAAGAGGAAGTAATCCCATATATACGTGGACAATAGCAACAGTGTGAGAAAAAAGCACACATCTATTTTTTTCTTGTGAATAAGATCACACATATCTCACACAAATGCCATGTGAATATCTTGTATAAAGAGGTCTTCTGCCATCCAAAAATAGCTTAGCAATTATCATCCATGTATACAGCAAACTCTTGAATCCAAGGAAAAAAATCCCCTATACAAGATTACTGAACAATCTTTCATTTCATAAGAGTTTTAGAAATATATCCAGGGAACAAAACCTGGGTGAAGATTTTGCACAGCTCTTGACATAAGTAGGCCAGCTTTAATAAAATGATATAGAGAACAAGAGGCCCTGTGCCAAAATCTTGACTTGAAAAGGCTGAAAATGTAAACTTCTTGCTCTTTATCAAGAAGTAATAATTTCACAGTTGCATTTTTAGTTTTTAAGCCAGCGGAATCACTTTCTACCAACTTTTCTAGCTGTGTTTAATATGCTAAGAGGTGTCTAAAAGTCAGAACTGGAGATATCCAGCTCATGGGCAGCACAGCACTTAAAAATAACTCCAGCTCAGAGATGTTTGCAGAAACAAGAGAAGTGAAGAATAAGATGTAATCCTCTGTATCCAGAAAATAAATAGGAATACTGTAATTTGCTTAGTTAAAACACATAATCAAATCATTATATGATCAACAAAACTTATTTGCCATAGCCACAGCAGCAGTAATGCAGAGGTAATTACAGCTGTGATTTCTTGCAAGAGTTGCTTGTGTAGCAGCCTTCCTAAGGCCATATTCCTCTCATATTTATATGTATGCCAGCATGCAGAGGAGGATTGTCAGCCAGCAGAATAATGATTTGTCCCTGTGTTCTGTCTCAGGTCAAGGATTTCATGATATGCAGCTTTCATACTCAAGCCCCACTCAAACTGCGGCCTTCCAGTACTTGAAAAGGAGCTTACAGGCAGGAGGGGGACCGACATTTACACAGGTGGATAATGGTAGGACAAGGGGGAATGGGCTAAAACTGAAAGAGGGGAGGTTTAGGTTGGACATCAGGAAGAAATTCTTCCCTGAGAGAGTGGTGAGGCGCTGGCACAGGCTGCCCAGAGAAGCTGTGGCTGCCCCATCCCTGGCTGTGTTCAAGGCCAGGCTGGATGGGTTCCTGGGCAGTTTGATCTAGTGAGCTAGTGGCTGGCAGCCCTGTCCACGGCAGGGGGGCTGGAACTAGATGATCTCTGAAGTCCCTTCCAACCCAAGGCATTCTATGATTCTATGATTCTATGATTCTATGATTCTATGATTCTATGATTCAAAGCAGTTTTAGAAAAGGCCATCAATTTTAGCTACCCCATTTCTCATACCCATCCTACTTAGTTCAGTGTAGGCACATTTCAGCAGCAGAGCAGGTCATTTACTAGAAACTCACCTCCAGCTGTCTTTTACCTCCCACCCACTGTAATCTCCTTCCACAATATCCTACTCTGAATCTGTAGGAACTCCACCCATGGAAGTATGGTCACTTTCAAACTTTGTTTTTGAAAAATACCATTTTCATGAACTTTATCTTCCTTATCAAGCAAGTATGACCATATAAAATGCAAATTGGATGCCCAAGTTGGTATCAGAGTTCATGGAATTGAAATCTTACACACAGCAGCAGGGAATGCTATGAAAATATACATGAGATTTCCAAATTTGTAAGTCAGTGAGAATTTTGCCCTGATTTCAGGGAAAGAAAGATGTTTTCCTCAAAATGTATGTGCATGGATGAGCTGACTGGATGGGATCAGTGCTGGGTTTGGGCACTCCATGCTGTGCTTGTAAAAATAATAATATCTTACTGACATTGCATTTCATTTACGATTTAGAATTTCCTTCCTGGAAGTAAAACAACTCAGTTTGCTTAATAATGATCTGTCTGAAGAGAGACCTGTGATGAAGGCAGGAGATACTTTAAAATCTCAGTATGTTTAGCATTTACACATGCCAACACAGAATCAGTGCTGAATCAGAAGTACTGTGCTAGCAAATAACTCTTCATTGGTATTAAAGCATGTATTCCCTTGAAAAACCTTCAAGGTGGGGGAAAAATTCAGCTGTATGCTCTTTCCTTGGAGGAGAACATGAAACAGATTTCAGGACTACTCAGACCAAGGACTTTTTTGAAAAAGAATCTAATGTTTTACATTTATATTTTTCCTTTAGGAAAAATAATCTTTTATCTGAGCAGTAATTAAAGACCATCTTTATAAATTACCAGATTCACAGATTTACCTTTTGCTTGTTACTGAATAATGCTTAAAGTGAGTAATACGAAATTATAATTAAATAATGGAAATTCAGGAATGAAAATGTTCTTCAAATAGTTCTCAAACTGTGAAAGAGTGAGTTAAGCAGAATGTAATAAGCAGTGATCCAAAACTGACACATAAAATACTTGACAAAATCTTTTATTTCTGGCTGCTTACTTTATATTCTGCATGGACTAACTGACCTCAGCATGCTCACTTTTATAAAGCTAAACAGATGCATATGAGCATTGTGCCCCAGGCTCAGGAAAGAGCTAATTCCTAGAGAAATCATGAACTTACATTTATTTGCAAGAGCAACAACCAAACTGAAGTGTTGGCATCTTGCTTTTCTGCATAGGTCACATACAGATTTTTTTTCCGTGTTAAAAAATGCATTAAAGACATATCTTCCCCTGAAAGCCTGAAATAATTAGTGAAAGCTCTGAGCTCATCATGCCTTGAAAAGAAATTCTATCATAATAAAAATATATCTTTTCTCATATTAAATAAATAGAGCAGAGACTACGAGAGCTAATACTATATCAGCATTTTAGGACAAGCTTAGAACTAGTCTGGTAATAATGATCAAGCATTTTGTTTATCAGTCTTGACAGTCTCCTTTCACAAAAGAGGCTAGGGGAGTTGGCTGACTTGATTAATTCTGTTCTCTTCCTAGTTACTCTATGTTTCCCAATTTATAGCAGCCTCCAAAAGAGCTGAAATACTAGAACTAAGCTGATATTCTGCTTCAGTCCCTATCCCTTTGTAGAAATTCAAAAATTAAATAAATTTTTTTCTTCATGTGTTGAAAAATATCAGTGTCCTAAAATATAATGCAGTCATGGGTATAACTGCTTGCAATCACAACACTTCCCCATCCTCTTCATCCCCATTAAGAGAAGCAAGAACAACTTTACTACACATGGCTTTTCTTCACATCTATGTGGCTTGGGTGGCACAATCTCACTTCAAAAACAGTTGAAAATATGAACATTTCAGACCAAGGGATCGTCACAAACTTCCTAAATGCATTCCTCTGAAGACAGATTCACAGACTGCTTTGAATTGTCATATGATCTCACACAGGATTATATGAAACTATCTTGTTTCTAGTCCATATGGTGTTACGCTTAATAAGATGATGAGAAGCAGACTGTAAAACCATTATCTACTTCTGGTATAATCTAATTAAGGGTAAAGGTTTGCATGCACTACCCACAAATGTAGCTCTAGAATCATAATGTACTTTAGTCAGAGACTGAATTAGTCAAATCATGTCTGCCTTCAGGAAATTTTACTCTTATATACACAGAAATACTGTAGAAAAAACAAGTTAAAACCCTTTTTTTTTTTTTTTTTTTAATAATAACTGAAATTAGCAGAGCCAGTTAACAGCACTTAGCTGGCTGTCTTGATACTCCTTGCATTTCTAGCAACTCCAGATCATACCATCTTTAATAAGTACTTACCAAGATTTTTTCTAACTCATTAAGAATGAAAATAAAAACAAAAATCCTAGACTAAATTAATTTTCTGTTTGAACTGATGGCTTTGAATATTCCTTTTTTCACTTATTGTGCACAAGCTACATTATTTTTTTGCTATGGTTCTTAAACTGAGAGTAGAAGTTCCTAGAATATCAGTTCATGTAGTTATCACTGATGTTATCATAATTCAAATAACCTTATAATGTTTTCAATATCCACTTACAGTACGTAGCTTTATATAGAACGTGTGTGACATTTAGGATCATTTATTTCTGTTGTGATACATGTACTACTGTTGTCTTTTACTCAAGAAAATGCAAGATCACTGTAAGATCATTCCTGGACCCATTCACGCAGTCTGTTTCTCATTATGGAAGTATTTTATCTTCTGAAAAAGATTACTTCAGCCTCTAAGCAGCAGTTCTGGGTACCTGTCACAGTTTCCGTTGTGGCTTCATTAGCCCTTTTCCTGTCTGAATAAGTGGAATACAGGACAGACCTACCACAGAATATTGAACACATATGTTTAAACTGTTGTATCTCATGATGTGAGATGTATATTGCAGAAGGTACTAGAGCAGGAACCAGCCAAAACAATGCAGGACAAGCCTTGCTAGAAACCAAGTAATTGCACTGGTAGCCCAAGCTAAGCTAGCTTTGGAACCCCGCAACTCATCACAACATGCCATGTCACCAGTCCTGAGTGAACAGCGTAAGAGCTGGAGCCCAAGTAATCTAAATCAAAGTAAACTAAATCAAGCAGATGGATTTTTACGGACATTTGATAGATATTTGGTGAAAGTGATCCATAGAGTAAAGTAACAATACCTGTGTATATATCAAAGGGTGGGAAAGAGTGTGGTAATTGATGAGGATCCATTGGATAGTGTAGGACCAGAGCATGATGCAAATTATATGGAGCAGGATGTGGAGACTGTACTGGGACTGGATGGGATGGAGATAAATTTTCCTCACAGCTGTCTGTATGATTCTGGTTTGGATTTGGTACTAAAACAGCATTGATAACATACTAATGGTTTGTCTACTGCTGAACAGTGTTTGCACAGTGTCAAGGTTTTATATGTTTCTCATTCTGCCTCTCTTTTCCCAGCAAGTAAGCCAGGGGTGAATGAGACACCCAGGACACTGACCCAAACTGCCCAAGGAGATATTCCATACCAAATAATGTCATGCTTTGCAACGAAAGCTCAAAGGGAGGAAAGAGGAATAGTCATGGTTATGGCCCTTCTCTTCCATTTCATAAGCAGTGCTCAGACATACAGAACACACATCTCCACTTTCTTACAGGAATCAAGAGTAGGTGTCAAATAAGAATATAAAAAGCATGGTTAGATTCATTTCTATAGACAACAGCTGAGCTTGTGAACATCATAAATGATTATCTTAAGATTTTATATTTTGCTGCCTCCATGTATTTACCCAGGCCCACTCTCTGATTCTTCTCATAGCTGTTTAGAGCACCAAAAACATACAAAAACTTAAGTTTTAGACATGTCTGAACCACATTTTTAAAATAATTCAGTCAGAGAATATTTTATATCTTGTGTTGAGAAGTCTTTTTTATGTATGGTCCAAATAAATGTTTTGAAGGTTTTTTTAGAATGTGTTTAGTCCTCTCCAAGAAGCGTAAGGTGACAGTAATTTTTTTTCCAGAGACATCTATGACATTCTCTGATGAAGTCTACTAGCCAAAGGCAAAATACCTGAACCTTAAAACCCTGTGCTTTGCCCATAGGATGCATCTAATAAAAGCAGTTTTTGTACTTGTACACTTAACTAGTATAAACTGGTACATATATTTAATTACATATCTAATGATAGTAGGATGCACATGTATCTCCTAGAGAATGCATGGATTCCTCTGATATTCATGTTACGGGGACAGAGAATTCATTACATCTTTCAAGTCAAGATTAGCATCTAACTTGTGATTTTCCTTTATGAATAAATAGTTGAATTTGTCTGCATACCTCCTTGAAAGTTTATGATGAGAAACATTTCATACTTACATCTACTTTTTCCAGTGCAGAGTTAATCCTTACTGACCCTAAACCCTGCAGAGCATCTCTCACGTCTTTTTCAGGTCAACAGAATGCAAGAACAGTGTAACATAATTTCTAATTAATTTACTGTAGAAATCTTAGCTAAAAAACACCTTGTTAACAATTTGTTAAATTTAGCAGTTTAATGTGCCAAAACAGAAGCTGGCCGTGCCTGCTCCTTACATGCAGAAAAATACCTTCTCCACATCCTTTGTGACTACAAATGAATAGTATGTTCACATGGTACGTTTCTCTTTGTGAAAATTGCCAGGTACTGCTTACAGCACACCATGCTGTTTTTCTCTCATTAGTGTTCAGTGACTGCACTTCACACACAACTTGACTCTCACACCAGTAATTTAAACTCCACTTGGTGTAGTTTCCTAATGCAGTTTCAAGCAGAAAAATAAAAAACAAGGTTGATACGCAATGAAACTGAAGGTTTCCTAAGAAGATTCCCCCAGCAAGCTACCCATAAGAGCATGTTACATGGTTTGCGTAAGGATTGGCAACAGCAAGGACATGTCCTGCATGTTCCATGGACTGGAAAATGGGCAAAACCTGACTGAAGATGTAAACCTGGTCAGTTTTTTATGCTGTTGCTGAATTTAAGCCAGGGCTAGTAACAGAACTACACTACAATGCCCTACAAACATGCAAATAGCTGAAAATTCTTGCATATCATTCTATTGATCCAGTCTGGATATGTTGAAAAAGAAGAAAAGTACTTTATAGCATGTGCGTAGTATTCTGTGGATTCTTTCCTTTTTCCCCATGGTGAAGCAGAAACTTCTGTGGGCTTTATGCAATCCAGGAGCTACAGATCTTTCCGAATTCTTCCCATCCTACCTGTTTTTGCATGCTTTTAGCCCATTGCTCTGGACAAACCCTTCTAAGCGTGCTAGTCTTTTAGATGCTAGTTTCCTAAATGTCCAGTTTACCTGTCTCCTCCTTTTTGGCTGCCTTTGGACCCATTTATTTGGCTAAACCAGTTAAACAGCAAGCCAAAGCTGGTGGCAGTCCTGGGCTTGTACAGCATGAGTTACAGTCCTGCTGCACCAACTAACCACCCGCCCGAATGATGATGCTCTTCGATGAGATATCTTGGCCTTGGAGAGAGCATTTGCACAGCAACACAAATGCTGTAAAGCAGCTAAAACGTGGCCTTGAAGTCTCTGAACCTTGTGAGTAATTTGACACTTGATGTAAAGTGAGCGGTAGCCCTGTTTCCCAAAGAACACTCCTTACGCACATTGCACAACAAATCTACAGCACTGACAGTTTGCTTTTAAGAGGAAATAATGTTCTCTGGTAGCATTTTGAGGCAGAAAGTTCAGTTTTGCCAAGCCAGCAGTGACAGGAGGAATCACTCCTTTTTGAAACATGAAACCGAACTGGTGCCAGAGAACGTCACCCCAGCGCCTGTGGAGGTCAGATGGAGCTTCACCCAAGCAGAATTTTTGCAGGCTACCAGTGTGCTGAGCACTTTGTGCATAACCAATAGGCTAATGTCAAATGATTGCTCCTGATACATCTCTCTGTGTTCCAGAAGCTAGCGCTCAGACAGACAGCAGTGGGAGGAGCCACTGCATCTTAGAACAGCCGTAGCCTTTGAAGAAACAGTCATGAGCCACAGACACTCCTCACAAAGTAATTGCCCTGGAGCATCCAATCACAAAAGAAGAGTTTTGCAGACTTCCAATTTTCAGGCTATCTGCTAAAAATCTGAGAGGAACAGCTAGATGGAAGGATTTTGGAGATTTTCACTGAGACCCAGAAAACAATTCTAGTTTCTGAAATGCCAGAGCTATGCAGGAATATCTTTTCCTGTAAGAGAATTACTTATCCTAGGAACCAAACTGTAATGAATGAAAGAGTTTTTACACTTTATTCATCAGTTCTACTAACAAAACAAAGTAATGTTTCACAAAAATACATTTGTTTTTCTTAGAACCCATTTTTCTTCATTGAATCTCTCAAAGTAAACCTACTTTATTCCAGCTCACTGGTTACTGAATACGTACCTTAAATTCTGTCCAAAGAACAGTTA
>VXAV01001751.1:7361-44607 GCA_013399715.1 Alectura lathami
AAAAAAAAAAGAAGAAGAAAATAATAATCAGAATGAGCTCTTTATAAACAAGTCTTCTCTCATCCCACTCCTTAACACGACTAAGAGCAACCAACACACACCTAACCTTATCCCGTGAGATGTAGGAAATGTATTTTTCAGGTAATCCTAGGAGCATCTCAATGACCATAGCTCTACACTTCCCATTCTTTAGTACCAAAATTTTTATATCATGAGAAGTGGAAGACAGCATAACATATTCCAGTACTTTCCATGTTTTTTGGAGTGATCTTCAGAACAAGGGCTATCTGAAGTCATCCTTTACAAATATAATGCTAACTTACTTTTACGCTATTTGTTATATTGCTTGAAAACAAGTTATTAAAACAGGAAAGAGCAGGACTTGCATGAGAACAAAGACGGTTCAATGTTTTTATACCAGCATAAAACAGTTTATACATTGTTTGCCCGGAAGGTGACTGAATCAAGTCAGACAAGTAAGTTATTTTATTTTAAGCACAAAAGCAGATAACGGACTGACTAATGTTTCAATACCAATACAGCAAGTATAATCACTAAAAATTCAGTGCAGGTGGTAATTTTTTAGTCAGCACAACCTTTGTTTATAATACACCACAGCTTATACTGAGTAAGCATTTTCCTGATACTAAAGAAACAGAATATCTCATTTTTCAGCTAGTAAAAAGGGAAAAAAATTCATTTGAATCTTCATGTTTCATAAATACTCAAGAAATTTGAGAAAAACACTGTTGCAACCCCACTCTCACGCCTACTATCCTCACTACAGCAAATTACCTGTTAAAAGAGGGAGAAATTATAAAACATTCATTAGCACTGTTGTGACAAACTGATATCTTTTCCTATTAATTTCTTTTAACGTTCAGGATATAAGAAGCCCTACTGAAGTAACAATTAGCTCCTGTCATTTTTGAAATGAGACCAGAATATTTGCAAGATCTTCTTGTGAGCATCAATTTTTGTTCTTTTTGTTGAAGTTTCTTTTCTGCTCTTAGGTATTTTGTACCATATATTTATTTATTGCCTCGAAAGATTTCTTTGATTCTAGGAATTTGAGGAAAAACATCTGAGAACTGGTTTCACCACTCTGGCAATGCAACAGGGTTGCTGTTTCAGGGGCTGATTTCAGCTATCACTTAAGCAATCCCTAGCCAAATCTCTACAAATGAATGCAGAGCAATATTTATTTATCCATGACTGCGTGTATTTAAGTGCTCTCTCTACTGTTGCTTTGTCTGGGGATAATTGAACCTCGGTTCGCAGAGAACAGTGGCTAGAGACAACGATTTGCTCGCTGCCCTTATTTACACACACTGTCGACCAAAAGGAGCAGGCTGATGTCCCTGCCACCCGGCTGGCAGGGCCGGGCAGGAGCACCCTCCGGCCAGCGCGCTGCCGCTCCCCCCGGCAGCCGCCACCGTCTGGGGTGACCCCGCTGGCACGGCGAGGCGCGGGGCAGCGGCCATTTTGCAGCACGGCACGGCACGGCACGGCACGGCACGGAGCGGAGCGGAGAAGCAGGCACCGAGCGGAGCAGCACGGAGCGGAGCGGAGCGGCCCGGGCGCTCTCCATGGTGCTGCCGAGGGCGGGAGGCACTCGCGGCCCAGCACGACCCCGGTGCGGTCGGGGGTGCAAGGCTTCCCCCTCGGACTGCGCCTCCGCTCCACTTCCCTCCCCGTTCTGGCAGGGGCACGAAGCCCTCCTGTTTCCACGCCTCCGCTTTTTTTTTTTTTCTGAAGAAAGCGCGAGCTAGCCGTGTTGGTCAACCCACGAGCTGAAGGACCAGCAGACTGCCATCACCCTTCGACCTGCGCGGAGAACATGTTCTGATCTGGAGACAACAAGTAGAAACAATGAGCAGAAAATGGTTAAGCCTTCATATGAACTTCAATTCCAAAATGAATTTGAAATATAATCCCTGTGAAAGACATGACAATATTCTAATGTTTAAGAGAGGGAGAGATTTCCTACTTGTGTTCCCAGCATGCCAAAATCACGTCAGCCTTTAATAGATCAAACCTTTGAACCTTGTCTCAACGCATGCCTACATCACAACTACATCCAAAGACAATCAGCTGTGACACTTAGGTTAACTGGGAAAAAAAACAAAACCACAAACACAAAACACAACTGAGGAAATGTATTTTAGGAACTTTGACCTCTGTAATGAAACCAAAATCATCCTGAGCAGATTAAAAGAGAGCAGGAACATTTTGTTACCTGAGACAGCAGAACAAAGAGTCAAGAATAACAGTTACATAAACTGGCAAGTCTCTGAGAAAAACAGATGAAGTTACTGTAAAACCATCCGATCTGCTTACACTGAGCTCTGAAATGGAACCAACAAAGTGACCAGCAGCTGATTCATCTGAATAACAAAAGCATGGACACCTCATCAGCTAACACCACAAGGAAGCAATCAGTAACCACACAAACACACTCTCATGCCTTGATGTAGTGCAGTCTCACTGGCAAGCAACTCTTAATCTGCCCAACAATCTCTTCTTGGAAACAGTTAGATGACACCCATACATCTCCTCAGGAGTGCTGAATACCACTTTTCCTTAATGGTGTTCTTGACATTTGCAATGGAATCATGAAATTTCTGATGGGTGCTCACCAGGCAGAAAGGATGTAGATTCAGGCTGTGTCTTCCCCCAGCCTCACCTCAAATACTTTCAAGCTCAGTGAACAATCCTGGTGTAAACTCAAGCAGTAAAGACTTAGCCTAGAGCTCCTCAAGATGCTGTCCAGCTGTTGTAGACATGCAAACAGCCCCTCAGTCTGTAGGAGAGGTACTTTCCTGAAAAACAGCAAGAAATGTCCTCATACCATGGAGTGACTGGATCAGTCAATGGGAGAAAATCGTAATTTAAGCAGACTGTCTCCACATGGAGGAAAAAAAAATACCATTGTACAGGTGCTAATTAAAGGCAAAGAATATGTTCCTCACCTCCTGTAAAGCTATGCAATAAAACTTTAATTCTTCATGCAGCCATCAACGCACTAAATGAACAGCATTATACCATCCATTCATGTAATTGTTCGTCAGAAACACAAGCGCACAGTTCTCCAGGAAAGCTCTCAGTGACACGTTCCATCTGAAGGCAGGCCTTAGGAAGAGGAAAGTATACCCATATTGTGAAGTTCTCCTTCAAAAGACACAAAAATCTCAAACACTGAAAGAATAATGAGGTAGGAAGTTTAATCTGGTCACTCAGAAATCAGCTGTGACCCAGGCAGTGCTTCAGCCACACTTTTCTAAGTGTACAGACAGCATCTTTATTGAACCCATTCGTTCCCTCAAGTGGAACAGGAGATCTAGAGGAGAGTACGCAAAAGTTATTTTTACAGTCACACTGTTTTCCTACAAGGCATTACACACAGCAGAGGACAGACTCGGAGGATTTATCTTCCACTCATAAATTAATTTATGGTTTATGAATTATCCACCGTAATGTCACATTACCAGCAAGGATGGATTGGCTGCGGACACTGCCACCTCCCCACACAGCACCAACAAACACAGATTTGTTTAGTAGCACTGAACGCAGCAACCAATATCAAACTGAACATGCCTGTCGGCCGAAGTGCAGACATACACTGCAATCAGGTCACCTGACTCACTGAACTTGTCAGGATTATGGAGATTCAGGCAATTCTTAATTCCTTTCTTCTCCCTGGTGGCAATGGAGAAGGATCTCCAGGAATTTAGATTCAGCATGCACTGCTACAAATGATTTACTGTTCACAATTAGAAGACTGCAGATTTTGGTATAACTACTGCATTTTCCTATTAATGTCAGTTTTTTCTTTTGGTGTCTGATATGTCTCTCATTCCCCACTGCAAGTTCAGAGTATTGTTTTGTTCTCAAAATGCTTGGCTGTATTAGCTTGGGTTGAACTGTGACAGCTGTTCCTTGTCACCCTCTCGACAGGATGCATTCAGCAGAGATTTAGCATTTCAGGCCACTGTCTGGAGGAGCTGATGGCAGGATTTCTAGAGGGCAGGTAATCTTCCACTAGTACTAATTCTACTGCAAGCTGGTAAAACCTCAAAATAAAAACAAAAAAAATCCCACAACTATTGGTTGCCAGTTAGTTTGGAATTCATTATTAATGGCTGCAGTTTGCAAACTGCTCGGTTTATCACTATCATTAGTGAAGGAAGTAGAAGTACTTCTTATCTGACCAACTCGTGTAACTTTGAGGAAAGGAACAGACACGTTCTTGGGTGCAAAAGCCACAGAAGAAGTAATGTTATTAAAACTTCTACCAGAGCCTATGAAGAGGCAAGAAGAATTTATTACCAAATATAACATGTTATGATTGGAATTATGAAATACTGCATATCTCTAAACAATAAAATATAAAAATTATAAATAATAAAAGAAAAAAATGAAAAGGAATATATATCAATATGATGCAAGTGAAGTATTTCACTGTTGTGGGTCAGACTGCTGTCTGAATGAGTAATAATTAAGCTGCACGTCTGCTGTATCATTAAAAGAATCTGATGAAAACATCTAAGGATAATGGATAATGAAAAGTGATAAAAATGAATTACAGAAATAAACTACAGAAATACAAATATACTAGCGTCATGAAACAAGGACATGATAGGTTAAGAATGTAGGTAGCACAGACAAAACAGAATTTGAGTCTAAATAGTTTTGGGGAATTATAAGCAAACAAGATCTTCAAAAGCATTCCAGAGTTGGATCTGATTAAAAACCAATTTTATGGCTTCTAGAAACTGTACCAGAACAGGACCTAACTTTCCTGACAGAGACGGGAAAATGAACGTTCCTGTCAGCAGCAGCATTCACATCCTCGTCAGTGCGAATGTTGCCAGACTCCTCTTCCAAATGTTTTGTGAATTCACATGAAGCGGTACTGCTGTGAATGCGATTTTGATTTGCAGCAAGGACATTATAAAGGAGCTGATCAAATAACCTCGGAGCCAAGGAACTAAGTGGTTCAATTTAAATGAAATGGCAAACAAACATTGGACTCAATCTTCATTTTAAAAGAAGAATCTGAGTATCTATGGTAACATCTTACTGAAAATAATTGGCTTCAAAAACTTATGAACTTAAATAAACTCTACACCTTCATGTTCAGTTCAAAAGCAATAGATTAGTATTACTGAGATCTGAACACCAAGCAGAGAGAAGTACAACTTATGAGCATAAATTGTGAAAGCAGAAAGTGAGAGCTTCCCGAAATTAATTTGCAATAAGTCATGCAAAGACCAGTTAAAAAAAAAAGACCTACCTTTCCATAAAGGCAAAAAGTGGGACTATATTGCACTGAAAATGAACCAGAGAAAAAGGGTAATCTAGAGCAAAATCACTCTTCGTTTTCAGAAAGAGTGAGAGGCAGATTCACGTGGCGGAAGAACACCGGCCATTTGGTGCACAGGTGGGGAGAAACCTGTGTAGGAGGCAAAGGTCAAAGAGCTCAACGCGATCTTGTTGGGAACCTCACAGTATAAATCTCCAAACTGTAGAATATCTTGACACCTCAGTGCCCTGTTCTGAAATCAGATATTTATAATACATTTAATGTTTTAATTCCAGCCCTAAAGTGAGACAGGTTCATTTAAGAAGGCAGAACAAGTGATCGGAGCAACTCTTCAGCTATTAGTCAAACAGCTGCAGCATGTGAAGTTCTCCAATGCTTTTGAATGAAATGTTAGAGAAAATAAGCAAGTATGACAACGCATAACTTTTATTTAAATATAAAATGGCTTTTCTAAACAAAGCTATATGTGTAGGATAATCAACATACGACCTACCCTGCATTGGATGAGACTAAACAGTACTCGAGGCAGAGAAGAAGGATCTTAGTAAGGGCGCTGAGTACGTCAGAGATGCCAACGGGTCCGCAGTCCTCCAAGGGTCCTCTCTGAGACAGCATCTTCACACAGAGTTAACTTCACAGCATTTCCAAAACCCAAACCAACCAACCAGCCAAACACAAGAAACTGCATCAGCATAAACTGTGCTAATATAAACTGGCCGAGATACCGGAACATCCCGGGAAGACATGGATGATTTTAACGGCAGAGGATGGGATGAATGCAGAGAGTTCAAAGCAGAAAGCTGTGCTCTCAGAAATTACAATCCTGCCATAAGGTTAAGATTCTCTGGTTGAAAATGACTGAGGAGCGAAAAAGCCTGCGCATGGTTGATCGCAGGAAGGCTTAACAGCCTGATCTGTAAAGCAGCCATGGGGAAAAAGGAAGCATGACACTAGGATGAACCAGGACAGAGTGTTTTCATTGAAAACAGAGCACTTAACTGAAGTGTTGGTAAAACCGATACGCAAAAACTTGGGAGCACTTGATGTGATTACACCACCCATGTTCCAGTAAGACTCATTCGAGTACAGAGAAGGGCTACTGGAACAATTAGGGGAATGGAATATCCATCACGTGGGAAGACATGAAAGGAAGAAACTTGCCTTGCCTAGATAAAACAAACAGAGGGAAGACAGAGTCACTTTAGGAGATCATTATCAGTCCAGTGATCGTTAGAAAGACCTTGTTATGCACTAGAGGTTTATCTGGCATTAGATTGCTATCATAATAAAATAAATGTTTCGTTCAGAGCCTTTCCTCCCATTTTTTGATTAAATACATTATCACTGTTTTCTTTTAGAGGGAGAGAAACGTATATATTATTCTGTGATAGAAACATATGAGAAGTGTCAACCTACCTGACCTGTTCCTGCTGTAGCCTGACATGTTAGGTGAAGGAGCCAAAACGTGTGACCAGAACGTACCTTAAGCAGTGTGTATGGGAGTCTACTTGTTATTCCCAAACACAGAACATGACTGATGCCGATGTCCTCGTAAGGACAGTTCAGCAGGAATGTAGCACAGTGTTCTACAGCCAATGTAACATCTACTGACCCATAGCCAAAAGCAGTTGTGAACTCTTCACAACACTACAGACGTTATACTACAAATGATCCTATAGAACTGCAGTGAACGACTAGAAATACACACACAGAAAGCTTGCTTACAACAAAGGCAGTCAGACAGGATTTGGTTGAGTTAAATGACTTCAGAAGTCACATTTTAATGTTTTACTGTAAATATGTATTTACAGGAACGGCAGTGTAGGAAACACTTGACCTGAAGGCCAGCCAAAGGCATATGATTTGCTCAAGCAAGGTATACAGTAGTGATGAATCCCATGGAAAGGAACTTTCTTGTTGAAGTTATAAGACATCAGATACACCTCCCAAAATGGCTTTCACTAATTCAGATCTTCACAATCCACAAATGCCTAATTCCCTAGGATTATTTGTTGAAATATTAAAAAAGTTTTCTATTTACCATGAATATGAATCATGGGAGGCTTCCCACTTAATGTCATATAAATGTGTTAGTTAAAGTGCTTCTGGGACAGAAATATTAGAACTTTGAAAAATGTAATGCTAATTGCCATCCCTAAAGTACCATTATTGTGCATCCTGGGCAATACAGATCTACTGAAGATTAATACAACATCACAAAGATTTTATTACTGCTACTAGCAGTGGCTCAGTGCAGACAACTGGAATGAAGCAAACAGGCCAATACCAGCTGCACAACTAATCACAGCAAACCTTACCCTGTTACAAGTCTCAGTGAGAGCAACACGGAGCTTGGGTGGATTCAGAAGGGGGAAACAATTATTTCTACCTAATTTGCATGAATTTAATCTTACCACATAGTTTTGCATCCCTTTCGTATTGTAACACACTGTGCCAACTCCTGATATCCACGCTCTCCCAAAAAGAAATCAGAAATGTTCAAGAAAAAAAAGTTAAAAGAATAATCTAAGTTCTGGAAAAGAAAAAAAAATCTTCCTAGCACAGAGATTTAAAGACATCAATCTAGCTAGCTTTTTCAAAGAGAAGGGTACCGTATGATATGATCAGAGTGTGTAAGCATATACACAAGGAGATTTCTGATAGCTCTTTAAAATCTAGCAGACAAAGGCATTACAGGATCAAAAGGCTCAGTGCTGATGACCTATTAAGACTGGAATAGGTGCAGATTTTTAATCATCGGTGTAAACCGGTACAATTCACCAGAAGGTGTAAAAGATTCTTTAGTGCTTCAGTTTTTAACTCTAGGATGGCTATCACCTGGGGAAAGAAAATAACAATAATAATAATTAAATGCAGCCAGGAAGGACAGTCTTTGTGCAAACTGGTGACATATCTTGGTGAGATGCTTAAACTCATGTTTTTCAGGAGTAGGTTATTGGTACCATTCTCAAATACTAAGTAGGTGACCCTAACTCTATTTTATATTTGTTACTGAAAATGAAAATATGTTTATGTGTATATATCATAACATCACACAATTAACACAGAATCATAGAGCATCCTGAGTTGGAAGGGACCCACAGCGATCACTGAGCCCAGCCCCTGTCCCAACTCAGCACCACCCCAACCCCAACCCCAACCCCAACCCCGTGTCTCCCTGCGGTGTCCAAGCACTCCTTGAGCTCCAGCAGCTCAGGGCCCTGCCAATGCCCTGGGGAGCCTGCTCCATGCCCACCACCCCCTGGAGCAGAGCCTTTCCCTAACACCCACCTGACCCTCCCCTGATGCAGCTCCGTGCCGTTCCCTCGGGCCCTGTCGCTGACCCCAGAGAGCAGAGCTCAGCGCCTGCCCCTCTGCTCCCCTGGCAGGGAGCTGTAGGCCTTTCCACAGTAAAGGACAAAGGTTAGGGTTTTATTTTAAAATTACATTGCTGGATGCTGTATTTTATCCTTAGTTATGTATGTTTTATTGAGACAAAAAATAAAACTGAAAACATTTTTGCATCCTTTCCCATAAAAATTTTGTGTGTGCATGAGTCAAGGAAGAGAAACCTCATTATAAATGGCCTGAAACAGCCCAAAGACAAAAAAAGGTCACCACAAGACATGGCTTTTTTTGGAATTTTCACAGCCAGGAAAACATGTTTTAACTGCTAAGATCCCATGATTTTTCTTATTTTTCTGGTTTAAAACTTCTTTCCAGACTTAATAAACCAAGAGATGCTGCAGACGCGACAACTCTCACTGGCACGCTGAGAGACTGCTTAGTCTCAGTGGGCAACACCACCCACGTTTGGTATTAAAGATAGAACTATGGCTTTACCTGCTCATTTGAGAAATGCAGCTGTCTGAACCTGCTCACAGAATTGGAATGGCTGAACAAACCCTGGAAATGATGGCTTAGTGAGCAGGATGTCAGCAGATGGCAAATACTGAGCAGTTAAATCCACAGGCATTAGCATTTGTCAAAATTCACAGCTCCAACGATACCCTACGTAAGCATTACACACACTGATATTTTACCTGGCTGTGCACATGCTTGCTCTTTCCTCTCTGCCTGTCCTCAGCTCTTAGTCTTGGTTTCTCCACTTCTTCCCAGCTGTGACTTCTCGGCTCCAGATTTAGCACAGGAGCGGAGCACCTAGCTGTCCCTCCTCTTCCTACCTCACTCACCCAAGCAAAGCGGAGATCAGCATGATCCTGCCTCTCCTTTCTGGTCCTGGGTTCTCATGAGATGCTGGCAGGGCTGGGAGGGGAGGCCGGTGGGGCCTCACACGCCTTGGCACACGCTTTGTATGCACCCTGCTGTCTCCCTGGCAGAGCAGGGCACAGGGCAGGAGCGGCACGTGGTGGTGCTCAGCCCCAGAGTTCCAAGCAAATGGATCAAACTGCAAAACAACCCACCGGATTCTGCTCCAGCCTTCACACGCATGCACTCCCTGCTAAGAAGCCCAGCATCCTGCAACCTCCTCAAGCTCCTCTTTGCTTAGGGAAAAGGAGAAAGACTTTGTGATACTGTATAATCTCTAACAGCTTTTCTAACCACTTACTGCTTCTGAATCACACAATCCTTGAATCAGTTCTTCAGTGGTAAGACTCAGGTAGGTAGACTGCACAATTCAGAAGGTAGACAATGAATCTCCAATGAAATCATAACTTTGTTCACACTTTCCAATAAAAAATGTCTTTGTGGTTCTAAAGGTGGTAGTATTTCCCACCTGTGTACTGGTTCCTGTTGCTGAAGGGCTATTCAGAAGCAGACTGAGGGGGTCTGCGCAACAGTTTCACAGGAAACTGCATGGAAAATGAGCAGCCTTTTTGTTTCATCTCAGCGTTGTCCTTCTGAAGTATTCCAGGCCTACTGCGACTTGCTCTGCACAACATTCAGATTACGCTTTTCTTTCCTGATGATTCATTGGGGTAGCTAAAGCAGGACCTGTTTTATGGTTTTTCTTCCAGATTAGTCTGAATCTACCTTAGCATTAACAGGTCAGCTGTCTTTACTGATTACTTACAGGGCTAAACTTTTGCTGTAGCAAAAGCCTCGATTAAAGTGCTAATGGAAAAGGCATCATCTCAGTAATTTAGAGCACAAAGCTCACTTTTGTCTGAGACTTTCCAATACATGATTCCCTGAACTCAGCAGCGTGTGGAAGAGAACTGCCTGCTTGAATGACCACACTAGAGTCAGATGAAAAGCTCAGATGCAGATGATTAAATCTGGCTCGATGAATCTTGCATTTTCTTTCAGTAGCTATATGGAGTAAGGCAGCTGTGTAGGAAAGAAGCAGGCTGGGGAAGTAGTTCTGGCCAGCAATGTACTCCATCCATCGGAGGTGTTTCCAGTTGGTTGTGAGCCTCATGTTTCCTGTTAGCTGTAACTGGACAGACACCGTAACTTAGACACATGCTAAAAAGTCAGACTTTTAGGAACTGCTTTCCTGCTTTGTCTCTCAGTGGTCAGTACGCTGCACTCTCAGGATCCAGGTAACCTGTCTAACACAGCTAGGGGGCCATGCCTGCTCAGCAGCCCCAGTGGAAGCAGCCAGAAAGATTGGCAGTTGCCTGAGCACAGAGCAGGAACAGAAACAGTCCTTGGTCCTGACAAGAGGAAAGAGTAATGAGTGGAGCCATCTACTTCTCCGACCCTGCTTCTCCACCTCCAGTGAGCTTTCCCAGAGCCTTCTCAGACCAGAGCACTGCTTTCACAGCCATCATGTGCACGCCTTCACCTCCCTGTCCCTGCACCATGAAAAGAGATGGGAGAGCACCTGCAGAGCTGAACAGTTAATGCTGAGAACCCATGTCTGCAATATATACCCCTTTGGATAACCTCTGGTACGGACCCAGGAATTAATGTTCTCCAGCTGCTTAATGGAATTCATGGGGGTTCCTGAAGAGCATATTCTAGTTTAAACCAGAAGCAATCCAGTCTGTGTGCTCTGACAGCATTCAGTGATGTGAGGCAAACTGCAGAGTGGGAATGATTGAGAGATTTTCTTACAAATTGCAAAGCTAGATGCACTCTGTAGTAAAAACAAACAAACAAACAAACAAACAAAAAAAAAAATCTCAAGCTTTAAAATAATGTTATTTCTTGGTAGACCCTGTGATAAATAAAGCAAAATGAAGTAAAAAAATAAAAATAAAAATCAGAGAACATGGAGTAAAGTATGAACTAGCTCCAGCTTTCCAAGTGGAGTGTACAGAATTGGGCTTTGTTTTGAAAGCAGCTCCATGGATATTAAACAATTGACAAGAGCCTTAACAGAGAAAGGTGCCTGTGCTGCAGCAAAGGGTGTGCTAGAAAAGCCTGCACTGCTGGGAAGAGTGAACACGTTCCTCCACGCTCTGGGCCACGATCAAGAGGTTGCTTCTGGGTCCTCCTGAGGCTCCAGTCAGGGGAATGGCATAGACAGAAGGAGATTCAGCTGCACCAGGAGCAGATCTAATAATATTTGAGCAGCGCATTTATCATGGAAAACAGAATGGTAAAATAGTAATTTACAATTAGTTCCAAATCAGGTTAGAGATAAAAATATAAAGCTAATTGTCTTGCCAGGCAATACTGAGCAGGAGGACCCTACAGGATCTCTGGAGCCTTGGCTTCCTGTGACTCCGCTGCTCGACAGAGTAAAGCTGGTTTATATGAAGAACAGCCTCCAAGAACCTCACAGGGAGGAGCAGTTACAAAGGAATTCCTCAGGGAAGGAAAAGCACAGCTTTACTACTCCAGCAGCAATCCTTCACATGGCTGAAAACTGCAGTTTATTTCAGGACGCCTGCTTGAAGTTCCTACAGGGAGGTCATCTTCAGAGGCTGTGGTTCTGCACTCTCTGATCTGCTCCTGCCATGAAGGCTGATGTTAAAACGTATACACATAATCTCAAATACTGAACCTTTGTATTGCACTGCAAAACCGATGCACAACTACGTGGTTATCTAGCAAAATGGCCCAATACCTAGACTCAACAGCTTAACAGAAGCTACATCTTCATAACTCAATCTAAAAATTTATTTCATAGGCCTCTTCCACTTTGCTCTTGTTATTCCTATTCCAGCTTTGCCACTGCTTGCAATCCACGTCGGCAAGACACCCCAGCTGAGATCTGCACTTCATTTCTGAGCTATCTGGAGCCTAGTTACATATTTCAAAGGGATTCCTCATCCCCAGCTTTGGGAGAACTTGAGAAAATAAAACCTGAGAATTTTCCGAGGCAGACTGCATGGCTGAGCACCAGCAGCTGCGGCCAAGTTGTCCAGAATCCTCTGCTGAGTGCCCACCACGCTGCATGCTCAGATAAATGAGCATTTGTGGTGCGTGCAGAGCGAACAAGCTTTCCAGATAACCTAGTCTGCGACTGCATAAACCTGATCGAATCAGTGAGGATGACACAGAATTGAGACCGTTCTGTGCTGTTACCTGAGGCTGTTGTAAGAATTACTTTAACTACACGGCCACCGCGGTGCATAAATGAGATGTGAATCACATTTTGGGGAGCATCTCAATGGGAGCCTAAATAGTTATTGTCTGTATGGAGATGGATAGAAGAAAACGTAAATCATACAAATTTAAATAGAATAGATAGTTTGGGCTAATTAAAAAAGTTTTAGAGATTAAAAAGAATTGTTGCAGTGCAACTTCAAGTAATGCCTAAATCTCATTCCAAGTCATGGGAATTACATCAGCATGCAGCTGTTTAAATATTTTGCCATTAATCTGGCCAATGAATAAGCACAAATGTTGCTATCTGGAATGCTTTAAGATACACTGAGTGCGTGGTGTACAACTCATTTCCCTTTGGCTCTCAGCAGACAAAGATGAGTTGCTGTCGTTGCAGGTACGATGGACACACTCGCACAGAAGCAGATCCTGCACCGAAGGAATCACAATCTAAACATTTTCTGACGCGAGCTAGAGACAGTGCTATGTAAACAAAACGCAGTGGTGGGAAGTATCAGATCGGTTCCATGGTATTTAAGGCATCATTTAAATAAGAATTGACCCAGCTGAAAAACAACGGGAGCTTGGGACACTGACGGAAGTGGATGAAGAGCACCGCATGGAATAAATACACTTGAGCTGACGGTGCCACCCAGGAGGGAAGGATACTGTCCAGGGCTCTGTGTAGAAGCAGTGTGATGACAGAGGGACACCAGGAAAGGGCAGGATGTAAGATACAGAGAGCTGCTTCTACAGCTCAGGAAACAGAGGCTATGGGAAGGCAGCAAAAAGAGCAGTTATGATGAAATCTGAGCCAAAAAGAATTTTTGGAATAAACCCTATGAGATTCCACTGAATGCTGTGACGGGAGTCCTCGTGCTGCCCCAGGGAGTCAGAGCAACCCCTTCTCCTGGGTGCACCTGCATTTCTGCATGGGGAAAAACGTCTATGGCTTCATCAGTTGGCACAGACACTTCAACCTGCACAAGCCCAGAGTCCAGTGACAGACAGACAGACACACACACAAAGCGGTTTTCAAACTTTGAGAAATAAATAGAACAATGTTTCATGAAAACATATTTCTGCACTAGAACTCCACAACATCATTAAAATTTCAAATAACTATTTAGGAAAAAAATGAGTGAAACAAAGCACTCCTATTCCATCCCTACAAATACGAGCGTGAGGCAGGACCGCAGGACTTCCCTTCTTTGTTTTCTCTTTTAATAGCTGTGGTCACAAGCCTCACTGCATTGTGCGTGTTTAGACCCTGACCAATTGCTCTTTTGAACAGCCCACTACCATGTGATTTAAACTCCAAATGTAAGATTAACATGCTGCTGCACTAAAAGGAAAAGCAAAACATGTCATTAGTGGCCTTTCACTGATCTAATTTAATCAATTTGCAGCTTCAGAAGAAATGAATATAATCCCAGGGACGTTGCCAGAAAGCCTGAGCGATGTACAGCATTTGGGAACAAAAGTCCGTCATCTTCCCCTGGTGATGCACTACTGCTTTGATGTCCACGCTGAGGATTAAAACCCCCTAAATTTTCCTAGCCACACTCTGCATGCACCACCTTTATTTGGTAATACTTAAAGTATTACTTAAAGTAATACTTAAAGCAAAAATCACTACTGTTTTTTTTGTTTTGTTTTGTTTTGTTTTTTTACTCTACATTTACAAACTCCTCAGGAGCTATAATCACTTCGGCCAGTTTGCATTAGACTTGCACTGTTCCCTGTATGAGTCAGCTGAAGTCCTGCGAGATGGCTTCTTCTCCCTGGCCTGTGCTCCTGTGTATGCGCAAATACCACAAACCAGCACAGAAAGACCAACGCCGCTCACAGGTCTGTTTCTGAACGGGCTGATCTGCAGGCTCTGGAGCAGCAGCTGTGGTGCAGGAAGGTACAGAACGAGCGGTTGAGAGTCTCCTGGTGCATGAAGTCAGAGAGATTTAAGAGACAGAGCCCAACGCCAGCTGTTGAAGACCAGCAGAAACAGCATGAGCCACGGGATGCTCTCCTTTACAAACAGAGGCTGCACAAACTTCAGAACAGCACTGGCTCCCAGAGGCATGCTGTGGCAGGGGACTGCCTTTGATGCACAAGCAACAAAGGTTTTGATCCAAGAAATTCCACAAAAGCTTGGTTTGAAAGCAGCCTTGCAACGTAAACAAGGACCCGAGGTCTTCAGCCCTGGAAACTGCCAAAGATACAAGGCTGCTGGTTCTTTCTGTTCTGTCCACTCCATTGTTTTCTTGGGAAAGAACAGAAACACCTCAAAACCAGCATCCTTCTGCATGCATTTGCCTGCTGGACAAATCTTTGGATGAATATATATTTTTAATTTTTTCACTGCAATGAAACAAGAAAACATTCAAAGAGGCATAAAGAAAATGGAAAAAAAAATCCACATTTTTCCTCCTTACTGGAAAAAAACAAAACCAAACCCTGTGTTGCTATCATTTGCAATTATTCCCAGCGAGCTTTTTTGAGCTATAGAGACAGCATGGCAACTGCTGGTTACAGAAAAGTATCTCACAGAACAAGTGAGTTATTATCCACATATCTTGATTCTCTTGCCATGAGAGATCCTTGCAGTACAGAAGAGACCCTTTCCATTTGGAGATACACAAAAACAACAACCGTGTTTTGAAGCAGATTTCTCCAGCATATCCAACCCTTCGTCTGCTGAGGTCCCCAAGTCACCAGGACATTTCCTGCGCAATCAGTTCATCTCAGACAGCCTCATGGAATAGGTTTTTATTCAAAAACAAATCAAAACTTCTCCTAGCCACGTGAACAGCAAGAAGCCCGGGCGGCTCTCCTTTTGCCCCTCTTTCTAACCAGAAAAAGGGGGGAGAAACACAAAGCAATACCCTGCCGCTGGAAGGCTGCTGAATCATGTGACAGGCAGCCAGCTCTTCATTTTTATGTTTTGTCCTGTCACATTTGAATTCAGCAAGAACATCATATGGCACAAAGATCAATATTGCTGGTATTTTCATCTCCCAAAAAGCAACATATTTTCCACAGTTTTTATTTCAAATGTGGCTGAATTATAGTTATTCCTGCACGTTATCATCATTCTAATAGCAGCAGGCCTGGCAATGGGCTGTTGCCGCAGGAGCTGTGCGATATTATATACCATTTTACTCTGTTAGCTGAGGAAATCGTTTAGACTTTTATGCTGAGTGGTGCAATACTAGCACAAGGAGCTATTTAAACAGTACAACAAAAAAACTTTAGTTTTCACTTCCACAGACATTAAACAGCCTCTGAAGTATTTCCTTCTAGAATTCACTGAGGATTCTGCTATAAAGGTGCAGAAGCAGAACTTAGGCTATTCCCTAAAGCTCTCCTGACACTCGACGAGACTGTTCTCAGTTCATTCTGATTTTGCCAAGGCTTTTTCACTTCACCTGAGTATTTTAATGTTGAATGTCATCTGCAAGGTAATTTGTTTTCTTCCCTTACAGACAGATGGCTTGGCTGGCTGTAACAACAAAGCTTGAGAAGGGAAAATATATTCTTTCACTAATGTGAAAAATAAGTTCTGGAAACTTTTGAAAAGCAACTAAACCAATTTTCAAACTTTCACTGCTAGGCAATGACTATGCTGCTGCTGGATTTCACATTCCATGTCCATCCCACTTTCTAAACTCATCTTATCTGGGAAGCTTTCAGCAGGAAGGCCCCCTTCTCTCAGCTCACAACAAAGCGACACACACCTTGGCGTACATTTAGAGAGCAGCCTCAAGAAAACTGGAGAAGAGAGAGAGCCAGGCTCTTGATGCATGAAAAGTTTGCATAAAGCACAAGTTGAAGGCTGGTCACACAAGTCATTCCAGTAACTTGTATGCACAGGAACTACCTCACTGTTACATTTTTCTGCACAACTATTTTTGTTTTGTTTGCACAGAATAAATGGATTTCACACTGGAAGAAGCCTTCTCTCTTTTCTCCCTATCTTAAATCAAACAAACTCAAACCGCAGATATTCCTTATTCCTCCCTTATATTATTGTTGTACCTCCTTCACGCTGAAATTCAAATCTAGTCAAGTTCAAGCAGGGGAACAGAGCAGAAAGCAGGACCTCCTCTGGAGCCTTGTCTAACGGAAGGGAGTCCCAGCCACCCACGAGACAGGGCTGGACGGGGCTGCTCTGAGCCAGGCGCGGGCTGGGACGTCACAAGCTGGGCTGAGGCGCTCCATCTGCCCAGGTACTGCCTGCGCGGAGCCGGGCTCAGCGGGGTGGAGAAAGCCACAGCTGGGAACAAGCCCTGTGCCCCCTCCCCGAGGCTGGGGCAAGCAGTCTGCTGCTTCACAGACGAAAACAAACTGGCAAGAAGGGAAGAGCTGCTACTGGGAAGGCCTCAAGCTGTTTGTATTTTAAACTCCTGGAGTCAGAATTTAAGGACAGATCGACCGTGCAGCTAGAAGCCAGTGTTTCATTAATACTTCAGAGGGTCTTTGATGTCACATCGCACCCACATAATGGCCTTCACATACAGCAGAAGGTTAAATATAGCCCTGTGAAACAAAGGGGGAAACTTCTCCGTTGTGGCCTCTTCCCTGGTGCTGCATACACTTTATCCTGAAAATAGCATGTAGCTGACTGGCAGCGCTTGCCAGCACAGCTGAATTAGTCAGAAAAGATGCCAGGGAGGTGGGAAATCTCCAAGTCTCTCTGCTTGCTCCAGGGCCTGTTCCATCCCAGCACAATTACAAACACACAACTGCTGCTTCTGCTGCCTGAAAACAACAGTTCAGGGTCCATTTCCTTTATGAATTTTACCCAGCACTCCAATCAATGCTGACAGGAGCTGCACACATACTCAGAGAAGCACAGACTGGTTTTTCTCCCAGCTAGAAGGATTTCATTCAGACGGCCCATGCTTAAAGACAGAGAAGCTCTTCAAGTGTGCGAGTTACTCACTGGAGTTGTCTGAGTCTCTGAAGCCACTGCAATCCTTTAGTGATAGCAACCAAATTATTAGTGCATGGTAATTAATCTATTTCACAACAGACAGACCAAATCTTACATCTTGACCGGAATATTCATAGAAAGGACGTGTAATTAGCACTGACAGCCCTATTGTCTTGCCTGCATTCCTCTCAGTTCTCACAAAGAAAGCAATGTCAGGCCAATCCGCAGCAAGAAATTCAAAGATCAGGAACCAGGCAATGGAAAAAGACTCAGCAGATGAGAACCACAAGGTTTGATTTAAGTTAGCCCCCTGAAACTTCAGATCACACACTCAGCCTCTGGTTCTATTTTTTTGCATAATTTTTTTTTTTACATAATTTTGCATAAAATGTAAAAGAGAGTTTGGGCATTAAGGTAAGTTCCCAGATATTTATTTAGCAAAGAGTCTTGGGGAACTGCTTAAAAGAGAGGGAAAAAAATCTGCCATGACAAGAACATCTGCATGGAGAAAAGATGCTGGTTAGACTCTGAGATAATGAAGATATTATGGTTACTGCCTGTGGCCCTCTAGGCACTGCTGGTTTTGCAACACCACCAGCAGATACCACGCACTGACCTGGAATAAAATCGATCCCGATTCACCTCTAGCATTCTGCTCACTGAGAACTGGGCTGGACAGCCAGCCCATTACCCCTGGGCTGCAGCAGACCTGACGTTACAAGCGTGCTCCCTGAAGCAAATGACACCTACAGAAAACAAAGGTTGCACAGAGGCAAAACGCATCTAGAACCACCCAGCCGTTCTGAGGCTGCGGGTGTTCCTTTCTGCTCTTCATAGGCCATCCGGAAGGAAAAGTGGAAAGCCCTGAGACACTGCTAGGGCCAGCTGAATAATCCAACGCCATGTGAGAGCACACATATCCTACTACACCTCACCTAGCTCAGCTTCCGCTGCCTGCCTCCAGGTGACAAGAACAAAATAACAAGAATTTAAAAAACAACAACAGCCACGACAAAAACCAAAGCAGTCTGCCACACTGCAGTCCAAATCAGCTCTTATCCATCAGGATTAACTGCTTCCCTTAGAGAAGGTTTAATACCAGAACAAACGCACCAGTTGAGAGACTCGTGCCTTGTGTCCACCTGTAGCTAAGCCATCAGGCTTCCTCGGCTACACCAGCGGATGGGGTGCCCGGCTGGGAAGAACCTGGCCCCTCACGCTCTCACGTTCTCTCCAGATCAGACAGCGCAAGTCTTATTAAATAAGACTAGAAATTTCGAGTGTCAGCTTCACATTCTGCCTCCATTACCAGTGTATTCATTTGCAGATACACTCATCTGAATTATTTCATTGTTTCAGTTCTGGTTCAATCAGTTCAGTTATCTCATCTTCATCCTTGAGCATCTTAATTTCTTATTCTGTTTTCAACAAAATCTGTTAAAACAACTGAAAACACTACATCTGCTAGATTTTATGATGGGCAATGAACGTCTTGGGAGAGGTAACTTCAAATAAAAAATCCCTAAGGTGCTTGGCTTTGCTATGTGTTTAAAATTTATTTACATACAAGGAAAGTTATGAGTTATGCAGGAGAAATGGTGCAACAATCTGCATCTTCAGAAAACAGTTATTTTACGTGTTTACATGACACTACTTCATGATAAACAACGATGAAAATGGAGGAGACACCAGTGTAAGAAGCCTGGCTGTATTGAATGGGAAAACGCTGCTTGTGAAGATGATCGCTACTGGTGCTCCTCAGCTCTGTGTCTGGGAGCATTCTTATTTAGTATTTTAATTAATAATGTTGGTACAAAAAGTAGGAGAGCGCTCATGGGAGTTTCCGATATGAGGGAGGCACAGTGAGGACTTGCAAAGGCTAAGTGTTACACGGGAGTTTCACTCCTGGATGATCTTGTTTAAGAGAATAATTCAAATAGATGAAAATTTAATAATACACAGCTACTAGTAAAAATAATAACAATAAATTACATTAGGCTTACTTGTGGCAAGTGAGAGAGAGCAAGAAAAAACAATTCTCCTTACTACTGAATCCAAAGCTGATAACCTGCGTAACACGGTCCTGGAGACAGCAGTGCAAATGCCAGGACCTAAAGGCCAAAAGGAGGCGGGGAGGTGTCGATACCACCAGGAACATTACCTCCTTCAGAACGCCGGTCACGTGCTTCTGTGGTGAATGATTTCCTGCACTAGTACTGGTTTGCAGGACTACTGTAAAGATAGCCTGTATTTTGCAAGGAGAAGACAAAGGCTGGCTGGTTTAGCTTACCTAAACACACGCTGAGAGAAGGACGATTATTGTAAGGACTTCAGGAGATCAAATGCTCAGAGAAGTATGAGGGAATAAGGAAATGATCCAGGCTAAATAACATCAAGAACCAGTGGGCAAAACCTGGTTACAGTAAAATGAAAGCTAGGAGAAGATTCTGCCACAGTCTTCCATGAAGAGTGTCAGGAACAACTTACATTTCTGAGACTAAGCCTAAGCCACTTGCCAAAGGGGTTTATCCTGACGTGATGGCTTATGATGGAAGCGGCATGGACTCTGACCCAGGACGTCCTTCCTCCCTATTTCTTTGGAGATTTATCAGGGAGTGGCTTTCCTCAGGGCTAGCACAGTATCAGTGCATGTTACCAGGCAGGAGACAAGGTGCTGCTTCCAATCCGATGACACATGGCTGGAATTTTAACCATACACTGGGATTTTAGAAGGCTCTTAAGCACCTTTGGAAACTAAGGCTGCAGTTTTTAAAACAGATTTGAGAGGTTTCTCAGAAGTGAAATATTTCAGAAAACCTAACTACTCAGAATGTTACCAATCTTATCAGAAGATATTTTTGATTCCAGTCAGTTGGTAAGTCAAGCGAGGATTTTCTGGTATTTTGCTTTTACCTTAGGCAACGGTTAGCAAGGTTATGATCGATCTCAATAACTGCACTTGCAGTGTTATTAGAAGACAGCATTGGTATCCTCCTAGTGTAAGACACTGAGCTGACAAACATCAGTTCACCTTACAGGCATTTGCATTTGAACTAGGAACTAATATTTCATTTGGCAAGCCCTCTGTGGTTCTTCAGATAAGAGCTATATAACAAAACGTGGTCTGTCATCTCATTAATACCTCTTGAGATGGGGTGCAAAAGGTAAGTTACATGCCACTTGTATTTTTCCTGTGTATCAAGTCATCCTTCTGCATTTCAGTATCAAGGCACTAACAAGGTTACATGTACTCAATAGTTTGATTTAAAGTTGAATTTTCATGGTAATTGGAAGAAAAACAAATGACGTACATCTTCTGAAATGAAGAAATATATGAAAGGAAATTACCCTTGTTAAACTCTAGTTGTCACAGAAGTCTGTATGCAGAGAAGCTGCAGAGAGTAAACAAACCATTTTGCTGTGCAACCCTCAGCAGGCTGCACTAAAAACAAAAACCCAGAGCCACACTCTGCATCTGTAGCTTAGGAACTTCTGCTGCATTGGGTACCCACACGCATTCAGAAGATAAAACGATTTCCAGGGAAGACAAAGAAGTCAGCTGATTACCGATGTCATTACAAAAGTAAAACTACATTTCTGAGCTTGAAAAACACCATTTCAAATAGAGGTTTTGGAAGGAAAATAAACGTAATTTCCTACCAGGCATAGTTTATTGGCCAAAGTTCAGAGCTTCCAAAGCATTAAATTCATCAAATTGCCTCTCTCTGTTTTTACTGCAACAAAGAAACAAATACACAGACAAAAACCCCCTAAATTCCATTCAAATTTAGATGATGGAAGCATAATCCAACAGGCGTTTTTAGCCTACCTTCCACGCAGAACAATGACCATGGGAAGGGATTTTGCTTGAAACAGTATTCTGATCTGTCCTTTCCTTTGTTCCACCCGCAACCTGTTGGTTGCTGTGAGTCACCATCCAGATCTTGTAACTTCAAGAAAAAGTCACTTAGAGGGGGAAACACTGACGTACATGGCTTCTTACCAACAGCAGAGCAAGTCCCGACAAACAGATACACACCGCAAAGAGAAATGATGTTCTGAATTTGAACCATATTGGATACCCTGGTGACTCGAGCGAGACACGGATGCAGAGGAAGGTACCTTTCTATTAATGCCAGTGCTTGCAGAAACACTTCCCCTATGCCTCATATAATCTAGTTTTTCAGTAAAATATTACGCACTCATATATTCTCCAGTAATTGCACAACCCCACTGGCATACTTTGGGCGTTTTGTGCAGCATGTGATGCAGTCACAATTTAATTCCTGCAGAAGAAATTTACTGATTTTACTCCACCAACAGGAGAGATGCTAATAGAAGTACCCAGCAGTCTGGAGCCAGTGAAGGCTGAAGAAGTTTCTCATAAATCACATCCACCTCAGCTCTAACACGCCACCCACAAACATGCTCTTCAAACCCGAGACATCAGGATTAAGGATGTACCAGCACACCGTGCTGGCAGCAGAGCTGGTGCTAGAACTGGGAACAATTAGCTGTGTCAGCCAAGGGTCACGTGAGTGCTAATTAGCTGGCGGAAAACTGGTTATGAGTTGTATCTGATTTGGAATGCAGGAGGTATCTGCCGCCCCGGGAACAGAACAGAAGCCTCGGATGGATGGCCACCCTGTTACTCGGTAAACTTTTTCTCCCTCTTGTTCATTCTTTCCAGACCCCTAGGTCATGACCTTCCTCCTCCATACTGGCAGATCTCTAACCTGACGGTGAGGCTGCTTTCGTGGCAAATGAGCAACAAGGGCCTGAAGTCCACGGAGCCCAGAAGAGACAAAGAGCCCAGATCAGCCTCGTCCACACGGGGCACTCGTCACCATTGCTCTCCCTTTCTGCTCTGAGACCTCTTCACGCTGATCCTAACCGTGTCTGGCTGTGCATCCCACTGAGGTCAGACACCTCAGCTACTGACCAGATAGAGCTCCTGTTTCTCCCTGGGCATGAACATGCTGACAATGTACTTCTCAGTGTGCCATTAACTAAAATATTTTACAACATAAACACAACACCTAGTTGAATTTAGGCCAGTAGTATTCAAGTAACGTTTCTTTTAGTGAGGCCCTTAAAAGCAGTCCTTAGACTCTCTGGAAATCTCCAAATCACAAATCAGTAACTGCTCTCAAGACACAAAACATGGTCTTTCTGCTTCTCTAGAACCTGGAGGTTAGACAGCTGGGAACTGAAAATGATGCCAAACTATTTCCTTCCTCCTAAAAGAGCCCCTCCGTTTACTATTACCATTAATTTTAATACAGAAGAGTCATTTGCTGCTGGACTGACTGCCACAGAAAGCTTAGACTGGCTTTCTGGGAAAGGATATTTATCCTCCACAGAGTGCTCTGAGCAGTAGGCTGAGTGCAAAGCACATCTATGCATTTACTAACAAATAAAGGATTTTCTTACTTGAAAACATTCTGTGAAAAGCAAAATAAACACAAGCAAGCTGGGTCCTTGTTCCACTCAGCCATTTCTGATCCTCGTGGGTCACCTCCCATAGGATATGCTAGGAGCCCATGGTTCTTCTGACGGCTGTTCTTCTTAAACTCTCCCAGTGTTTTCACCGAGGACACCCTACGTCAGGCTGCACTTCAAAGGAACCAGACTTGGTTCTGGCACCCTTCCTGTTGGTGGCTCCCAGAGCTTCCATTCCCCACACGTCTCATCTCAACTGCAATTCGTGTTTGAAATCGTCCCTCTGCCCTTGGCTGACTGAGAGTGGAGATCCATCAGTTCCAGCTGAGCTAGCTCTGCATCCACACACCACTTCTCATATTTTTGGCCCTACAGTAAGAGAGACAGAATACAAGGCACTTAATAGGTTTTTCTAGCCTTATGTAACACAGAATTTGGACCATAAAATGTATTTAGAAGTTTTCTCTTCCCTCTCTGGTTTACAGGAATGGAACTTTGTCTGCCTATGTGTGGAAGAAACACGGATAAACAAAGGTCAGCCATAGCTGAGGTTTTTCTCCTTTATGCTACTTAACTGTCAGATAGCTTATACTATTTTCCAGGAATTACTTGGGAGAAACTGCATCTTATCAGGAACCTCTATTTTAGATTTGTGAAACTGCATTAAAATGAACACGAATGAAAGAATTCTGAATACCCCAAAACCTTACTTCTCCTGCCATGAGTCAAAAAGCTCTTTGTGTTTCAAGAGGAAATTACACCAGAGGGGACCTCTTTAAGCATAATCCCAATTTCTTACGGGAAGGAAAAGATGAGCAGATACCAGCATCACCAGCTGATATCAAAAGTTAATGATTCTATTACCTACTAAGTAACAATGTTACCTGTTAAAAATAAATAAATAAATTGAAAAGCTAATTGGAAAAACTCCATGTGGTGCGCAGCGAGCAGGATAAGGGGTGAAGATTTGCCCCTGGACATGACTGAACTCTTAAGTGACAGTGCAGTCTAATCAGGTTTCTAGCCCTTAGGATCCTGCTTCTGAGTCCTTCGCAGCAGGGCCAGGAAAACTGGCAGTTCTGCAGGATCTGAGCTGATCACGACCGCACAACAGCATCTGTGGGAAGTGTCCCCACCTAAGGGGACTGCTCTCATTAAGCAAAGCTTCTGGAAAGGCTCATCCGCTCGTTAGGAATTGTGGCTGTGTCCAGCTCAAGCGTATTTTCCAATGGTTTTCACAGAACACTGCCACTGCCACAAAGCCTCCGCATTCTGTGCTGAATCAGCATTTCCAGGATAAGCCTGTGCTCGGTGCGTAGAGCCATCTGGCAGAGGCCCTGGTCAGAGCTGCTGCCTGAATGAATGCAGAGGAATCTACGCAGGCAGCAAAGAGGAAAGAATACAGGTCAGAAAAATGAAGATGAGAAGGCAGGAAAGACAGATGAAAGCCACCTAACCACAAAATGGAAGGTTAGCAATAGACATTTAATCCCGGCCTGCACACCAAGCCTCCCCCAAGGCAAATCGCTTAATTCCTCTAATTTCATTTTCCTCGCTGGTGTACAACTTGCCTAATAGAAACTCTGTGAACAACTTGCTGTTCCTCAAATTACTTTGAAGCCACAAAGCACTTATTAATAAAGATGAGTCTGAGATATACTGAAGGAGGACAGAAAAGAGCAAGTGAAGAGAAATTTAAAAGAATAATTAGAATAATGTGGAGAAGATTTTCAGATGACTGGAGCTATGGTGCAGCAATAGAAGAAAAACCAGCTATAATAGATTCAGAAAAGCGTAACAGCAAAATCCTCCCAGGCAAAACTGTCTAAAAGAAATGACCAAGAAGAGGTTTGTAGGTAACGTAAGCAACACTTTGGTCGTTATTATTCATGGTAAAGTGTAACTGTCCTAATCCTAATTTATTTCCAAGAACAGTAAATTAGCAAGAAGTGATTGCTATCAGGCTGAATCTTCCAGATAAACGTCTTTGCTAGCACTAAAGAATCACTGAAAGAGGAGCAGAAAAGGAACTACGATCATTTGCTTTTAACCCTATTGCTGGGAATATATAGAAAGCTAACACAGATAGGTGCTAGAATTCTATATTTTCGTAACAACTTATTTTTCCTCCACTAATAAAACCAGCCATCTTATTTATCATAGAATCACAGAATCATAGAATGGCTTGGGTTGGAAGGGACCTCAGAGATCACCTAGTTCCAACCCCCCTGCTGTGGACAGGGCTGCCAGCCACTAGCTCACTGGATCAAACTGCCCAGGAACCCATCCAGCCTGGCCCTGAACACAGCCAGGGATGGGGCAGCCACAGCTTCTCTGGGCAGCCTGTGCCAGCGCCTCACCGCTCTCTCAGGGAAGAATTTCTTCCTGATGTCCAACCTAAACCTCCCCTCTTTCAGTTTTAGCCCATTCCCCCTTGTCCTACCATTCTCCACCTGTGTAAAAAGTCGGTCCCCCTCCTGCCTGTAAGCTCCTTTCAAGTACTGGAAGGCCAATTTATGTCACCCTACGGTGTTATCCGCATATAGAATTATTCAAGATAAGGACAAATTATTGGTTGTCTACCCAGCAAGTTAAATCAGATGAAAATACTGTATGAATTTTAAGCAGAACTGTTCCCACCCACATTTATTTAAAGGGAATTTAATTCACTTTGAGAGAGAATTAAGCTACAAGAACAAGGCTTACTGGACTCTCAGTAACGGGGTCTCCAAATGAAGCTTTTGCCTAAGCCCCAAAAGTTTTCTTCTTTTACCTCATGCACCGTGCTCACCTGCTGAGGCTGCTTACAGGCTGCTGATCTCGTTCCTGCCAACCCTACAGAGGTGCTGCAGGCATTCAAGTCCCCAAGTCTGAATGTGTGCACGTGCATACATCCACAAACACACACCGTTTCCTGTATTTTACCGAGGATAATGCAACACAATCTAAAATCCGTACTCGTAAATTCCTAAGGCATTCAAATTTAAATCAAAGTGAAAAGGAGAACAGCAAATATTTTACTTCACAACACCAGAGGAAGTCAAATCTAAGAGATGTCAAAAGGAACAGTACTGCGTGTGTCACAGAAAATACACCTAAAATCTGTGAAAAACCACCAACGGCTGTAACTGTAGGCGTTGTCCACACCTACGCACCTGCTGGCAGCAGACACTGTGCTCCTCAGCCCAGCGCAGGGGTCTCCTGCACCACACCTCGCAGGCCCTGTGATGTTTTATACACAGCTGCACGTCTGCTCCCTCAGCTGCTCAGAGGCTGAGGCCTCTGCATACACACCCAGCCACACGCACCTGCGCGCAGAAGGCCGCAGGTGGCTGGATTCGCCATGTCACTGCCACGGCCTCCCCGGCAGCAGCTGCTCTGCCCGGCTTCCCACCGACAGCCCCATGCTGCTGCCACGGCCCCAGGGGCTGCGTTCACCTGAACTCTGGCTGTTTCTGGTGCATACCACGGAAGCGTGTTACAAACTAACACCATCCCTGAACTAGAGTCCTTTTGCAAACAACCAGCCAGCCAGTTCTGGTTTAATTCAAATCCTCCTTCTTCTTTTTATTTTTCTTCTAACACCATAAGATGCCACCTTGTCCTACTTCTGCAATCTCTTTCTTTTAAGATATATTTATGGTAGCATTTTTCTTCCATCTACATATCCATGAAACTTTGAACCCTGCAGCAGAGCATAAGCTTATTCTAAAAATAAGAAGGCTTCACAAAATAAATGAAACCACGTAAGAATACCCATGGTGAACTCTGAGCACATTACACAAAGGGACCCTATGGAACACAGCAGCCCAAGAGTATTCTGGGCACACTGCGGTCCTTACCAAGCAGATAAAAGATGACTCAGTTCTTAAATCTCTAAAAGATGAAGAGAAATTCACCTTGGATCAGGGTAAACACCACGTATGAAGAAAGACAGGCAGCGGATTTCTCTGTGAAAGCCATTTTTTCTCTTGAACTTATTTTGACTGTCCTGTGGGTTCCTGTTAGCTGAAATCAACAATTCACGACTGCTTTAAACACTCGCAGTGTTAACTTTCTGGATCAGTAAGAAGGGATTTACAGCTTCCCCTTGGGCAAGGAGAGAAAAACGACCCACCATACCGCCACGGAGTCTTTATGGGTTTTGTATTTATTTTTCATTTGGGCGGGGGGGAGGAGAGGGGGTGAAGCATGAAAAAAATTACCAGATCAACCTTTAACTAACAAAGCAGATAGCACAGACACCATACCAGATAATAAAGTGAATGAAAAAGTGCTAACCTAAAAGCTCTTCATATAACTTTAAAAATGGAACTGGACTGCAAACCCCGTGTACAGGTTTGCCCATGAATAAGGAAAAAAACGTTTAGAATACAGGTGTTTGCCCTGCAGGGCAGCGCCCAAACCCACTGCTCCTACAGCTGTGACCCCAGCTCAAGGTGGGTTGAAATGCCATTGCAAAGAGCTCGTGATGCAGGTCCTGCCTCACTGATGCCACGACCACAGATGCCAAGGTTGGACCTTAGCCCGTCTGCGCGGATAGGAACCTTACCACTGCGTTTGACATTGGTTTGTAAACTACATTTTTCACCTGTACTGACCTAAATATTGCAATGTTTGGTTTACAAACATGTCAGAGGAAAACTGGTTTTGTCCTTGCCCTGTACTCCTCTTACTCTTCCCAGTTTAGCATAGCTAATATTTTTCCTTTTTTTAACCCTTACTGTAGAAACTACTTTTTCAAGCTTGTGAGGGGGCTTCATATCCCACTGCTTAAAGGGTCAGCTTGGAATCAATTTATTTGTATTAAAATAAACAATTCCTATTCAAAAACATTTAAAATGTTACCACTTTGATTAATATTTATAAAGCTATTTAAAACAAATAAAAATTCAGACTGACAAAGAAAACTTTCATTGCTGCAGTTTACCATTTCTAAAATAAAGAAAAACTCACTCATCTCTTCTGACATTCATTTTCATTCCACTGCTTTTTGTTCCCATCAGACTATTCCCCCTGCACACCTGCTCTCTATCTCCATTTGTCTGATTAATTATCCTCACTTCTTCTCTACAGGCTTTGACAAGCTCCTCTTCCTCCTCCAGCTTCATCCCTTTTTTTAAATTTTTCTTTATTTTTTTGCCTTGTACAGATAAAATCTCCACCCTAGATATACTGGCTCCTCTCAAAATGAAACATAACACAGAAACCACCAATAAACAATCCTACATAAAGCAACAATAAATAGCAAAACATCTTGGCTACTTCCCAGTTTCTGGAGAATTGATAAATCAAGCAGTTGTAAGAGCAGGAGCTGGCTGATGGGTTTATGGTTCCGTGTGAGATGTACTCCCATGGAGAAACAGCCATAATCAAACAGGTCTTTGAGACTGCGTTATACGAGTTATTTCCCCCTGGATTGAACAACTAGAAATAATCACTGCTTCAGAATTTAATACACAAGCTGAGCAGTATTTCCTGTACCTGGAAGTATCAAACGAAGCTTCTCACTTCATTTTTTTCTACAGAAGAGTTGCCTGCTGGTGTATGTTACAGTTCATTCTTACTAGAATTTCCACAATTATTATTATTATTATTGCCCTGCTGTGCTTTGTTTGTTTGATCTTGCCAAAAAATCCTGCTGTTAACCAAAAACATACCTGTGCTGCATCTGTTAGAGAGCAACGATGGTCCAGCACTGGAAGTGCATCTGTGACATCTGGTTTTGTTTTCCGTTTCCTTCTCTTCCCAGAATTCACGTAACCTTCCCAAGCCTTTTGGTTCCAAACTCTAAAAGGTCAACAAACTCTTGAGCATCTTTGAAATCAGAGCAGTCTCACTATTCCATCTTCACCTCTTCAGAGGACTGGCAAGGGCTTGAGCATGAGTTTGGAGCTGGCATTTTGGAAACTGCACGGAGTACGTTTGGCAGCAGGCAGAGGCAGAGCTGTAACAGGTGTTACTCACCTGTGTGAGGCACACCACTTGCCTAGGAGGCAGAGGAGGCAGGAAAACACTCACCAGTAATTTCTCACAGTCACTCATAAGCCATTGCATAGCCTCACATGCTCACCAGCAACTGCTTTCTCTCACGCACAGCTAAACCAACCTGCCCTTACCAGGTGCCAGTCTGGCTGTTTCGCCCTGGGGGTTGTGGCTGTCTTTACAACTGATCCGTCATTTCATTTAACAACGGGAATCAAGTCGCACGTGGAGGTATAGTGAGGTGTGGGTGTCCTGACAAAGATTTGGCCTCACATGTCCCACCTCCACTTTTTTTTTTTTTTTTTTTTTTTTTTCTCCCATGCATGCTATTACTGTCTATGAGTCATTTCATTAATCCGGAGAGAAGGCTAGAAAACAAGGGAATAAACACCCTGCTTCACAACCTTCTGTCGGCACTGTTTACTTCTCTGCTAATGAATGAACAGCTGAAAAACAGAATTATCCTAATTGTGGATATTCAAAGGGACATTATCTCCTCTTTGTCAGCAGTGACTGCCTGGGTCTGCCAGTAATTACACTACAGAGGCAGAAGATAATCTGAAAATGTTCACTCCCAATAACGGTGTAAAGATGAGAAACTCCAGGAAAGCAGTGGGAAGGAAAAATACAGGCACAGAGCCAAAAAGGAGCACACGAGATAATTTAACATGACTACACCTTTCCTACTAAAAAAGATTTAAAAACAATATGAGAAACACCAGGCACCTCTGATGCCAGACATGAGCCCCTGTCTCCAGCAGTGCAAGGTCAGAACTCTTCCTCGCACCGTGCTGGAATTCAGCACAGGCTCTGAGCTCTGCAGTTTGCTCCCTGCATGGATAGGGCTCTTCATTTATCACAAATAAGGCAGGCAAGTGCCTGAAATGTCCTACTCCCCCCTTTATAAATTTTGCAGCTGTCAGAGTGATCCTATCTCTGGTGACAAGAATAAAGATAGAAGATGAAGGACTAAATGAGAAACAAATTACTGTAGCCTCAGTTTTGCCCTCCAGTGCAAAAACTACAGGAATTCAAGGTCTAACTTCTGCCACCATGGAAGCATGGGTTTTACTCTCCCTTGCAGCCCTAGAGTTGCTAAGTCTGACACTGCTGCAGAAACTGACACAGATGAACACTGTGGGCTCAGTGCAGCCCGTACCTCATCCCAACTCTTTCCAGATTCACATTTCTTGCCTCCCATGAAAGCATAAAGAGTTGCATCTTAGGACTCCTATTTGAAACACCTTAAGGTGTTTAGTAAGTCCCTGTCATCTTTCAAGGATAGAAATATTGCACAGTTTCTTCATAAAATAATGCTCAGTGCCTACAGAAATCATTGTAAATAACATTCAGGTTACTGTGAACAATTTTGAAGCTCAAGCATGAAGCCGCTTGTGAGCTTTACCTACACTTCCCCCTTTGTTGTTACACACCCTCAGAATTCAGAATTTAGTCTAACATTTAGATTTCCGCACTTCAGCGCGTAGTCGAACACGCTCTTCTCTGATCTCCTTTCAAAGAGAATCCATTAATTTCTCTACCAAGGAGGGCTGACGTTCAACGCCTGAGCTGAACATACAGTCCAGCAGAAAACTAAATTCAGCATTTGGCCGTTGCCTGATGATTTCTCCTCCTGCTCCTGTGACATAACGGGAAGCAGTTTGTACATATCTCCGTCACAGAAGCGGTGTACATCCACCTTTGGTCACACACGAATTTTATCCCTTCCTATTGTCACACAAATGGAGGTGACTGCCTAAAACGTGTCCAGCCACTTGTAGTAGAAGCTGCTGTGGCCACTCCTTTGTCGTTCTAGGTGAGACCATGCGATCCATGCTGTCTGGGACGGACACAAGGACCGGACATCACTGCTCTGTGACACTGCCAGAACACATCGGCCCATGTCGCCTGGGCTGCTCAGGACTCTGTGAAGATGGGAAGTCAGCCTCCAAGCCTGCTCCGAGCCCTGAAGGCAAACACGCTGGCATCGCTGTTGCTGGCAGCAGCTCAGATCAGGAGCTGGTATTTCACAGGGCTCCTCGATATCTTGACACACAAATCAGCACAAAGCTGGGGTTCAGCAGAGGAAATAGCCCTTCCCTAACTCTCTATATACCCATCTCAACAGAACACAGTTTATTTTTGATAAATCCAAGAAAAATAGGGGGAAAGCAAGTTTTCTCCAGAATCCCAGCTAAAAGCGGTCAGCCAAGCACCACTCCAGCACAGACAGCCTGTCTGCACCCCGTGCCAAGGACCAGGCGTGGGGCAGGCTGTCAGCAGCCCCGGCTGGAGGAGCACGCTCGCACACTCGGACGCTGCAGGTGTGGGAGGTCCAGCCCTCAGAGCAGGCACACAGCTGACGCGCTGCTCGCTCCTACTCAGCGCAAATACCGCAGGACAGGCTCTCATTTTGTGCTGTCTCTCCCTGTGTACGAGGACTGGGTCTGCTCTCAGAGGGAGGGCGATGGGACACGACCTGCCAAACAGCTTCTCACAAAACTGAAGCTTCCTACAGAGCTGAAGAACAGGCACTGAGCAAAGCACACAGACAGACAACTATTTTACACCCCTTTAGCTGACCTCCCATGCCTCGTTTACACAAATATCACAGGCAGTTCCAGCCTTCCAGAGTTTCCCCTCTGCTCCCCTCCTCCTTGTCTCTGGACAAAGCAATGTCCGGGGGAGACGGGAAAGAGACGGCAGAGACATGAAGCCGTGCCACGTTCACTGGCAGTGAGAACCTCACCTCCTCACAGCAGGAAGGAAACAAGAAGTGAACCTGACAATGAGGGTTCAGACTTCTGGGGGCTTTGCAGCACAGTGTGTCTGTACATATGTCAATGTATATATTTGATTTGTACCTGTAAACTGAAAGCGTTTGGGCCACAGCACTTGAAACACTTTCATGTGCATTTAACTTTAGGACATAAAACTTCAAAGATGTAAGCATACAAAATTGGCCTCGACACAGAAATCATCAACACACAAGCAGAAGACTCGTATGTCTTAAAAAAATATATACCACTTTTGCAGAACAGTATTTGTGACTAACAGAAATTTGAATTATTTTTTTTCTTTCATGTATGCACTGGGTAATTCTATTCAAGGAAGCTCAAGGTCTTCAGTTTCCTGGACAGGACTGATTAGATTCTTCCATATTATTACTCCAATATCTTCAATCATACATAGCACACAAATATCAACTTGCTTTTTAATTTTTCAGTGGAAATAATTTTCTGAACTTGGGAACAAAATCTACCCCAAAGGGAAGCAGACAATTTCAGGAATCCTACAAAGAAAAGTTCCAGGCTTAGAAAAAAAGCTTGTAAATTAATTTGCATAGTACAGAAAACCATTCACAGGGATTCACACAGGAATGAAACAACTCTCTAAATTAGTCTGAAGTCATGGGAATAAGGTTTGGGCAGGTGTGTGACCAGATATGCTCCGAAATCAAGCAATATAAACAACCCGTTCTCTTATTATTGCTGAGGATCTGGTAGCCAGGCACATCATTGCCACAGGCTGAGAGGAAGGCTGCCTCAGGTGATAGCAGCAGATGACACAGAGCCAGGTACATCAGGAGTTAATGATCGCTAACCAGAGAGCAGGTCAGGATCCTTGAGGAACAGCGTAGAAACTGGCTGGGTGCAGGAACGACAAGTTAACCGAGGAAACATTGACAGCTCTGCCTAGTGCCAGTCAAGGTTAGAGCTAGATGCAGAGAAGCTATTACGAAACAAGGAGGCAGCCCTGGCTGAGTCACTTTAAATCAGGAAATTCAATTCCTTCCTACTCCTCAGATTTTAAATATCCTATAGCAAAATGCTCTATAGGACTCTTTTTTTTTTAATGTTTAGAGAAGAAACTGAAATACCGCAGTCTAAAGAAGTACCCATGAGTTCCTAGCAGTGTAAAATATATCCAACAAAATTAAGAAGAATAAAACCAAGGGATTTAAAAGGCAGATAACTAGTCCATCCCATTTTACTTGTCATGGTTAAATAAAGTATTCCACACAGAGACTTAAAAGCCAGAAGGAGGAAATAAAAATATTTTTAAGTGGCTACTTCTCAGTGAGTCTAGTACGACCAACACGAAGCTGTTTAAGAATAACAGTTCTATGAGCCAGGACGCTAGGATGGTGCTTAACAGAGCTGGCTGAAAAGAGTTTAAATCCTATGGGAAATGGGAACAGAATTTCTTATGAAATTGAAACGTTTATTCCAAGATTAAAGCATCCTGGGCAGGAGCTGAAAGGGCTGATGGCACTGCCTACACCCCTACATTCACTAGAATGATGGAGGAAAGGCAACGATCTCAGCATGGGGAACATGGTCCCACACCATCAAGAAGGGGACTTCTATGACCCTGAAGGACGACCAGCATCCTTTTGGGTTACCTCTCAAGGAGGCAGCCGTAAATGCTGGAGAGTGTACCCACAACCCTGTCTCAAAACTGAAGAAAAAGCACTCAGCTCTGGTTGGGTTCATTTCTTTGGCGAGGCCTTCTGTTACCCTCACAGGGAGGGGCATTTCGCCTCCTACTCATTGCTTGCGCCATGTTCCTTACCTTCTCACATACAATGTAGGTTCTTTTTTTTCCTGCCAGGTAGTAGGATTCCTTGAAAATCTTCTAATACTTCACAGTACTACAAAAAGTTCAGAAGAGAAGGGGTGGCAGAAATGTAATTGAGCCAAAGAAAATAAAAGCACTGCATCATGGAACATGTTAGCCTTCAGACAACTACTTAGATATTTTACTCAAGACCTCAGTCAAATACAAATGGTGTCAGACAAGATCTCCGAAAGCAAAAAAACAAACAAACAAACAAAGTAAACACCAAAAGAAATAAAGCTTAGAAAGCTTACCTCACCTTGACAAGCTTTCTGCAAGCAGAAAGCTCCACTCAGGCAACTTTGGGAGAGTACAACTTCATCTGCAAAGTGTATTTCTTCAGCTATTAGTTGTTCTAAAAATGGAGTCATTTATTTGGTCTATTAACAGCATTTGCCCAAAAGTCTCATTTACAAACATCAAGCTGAATCTTGCTTTGGACTATCTCAGGGAAAAAAATGGAGTCTTTATTGTATATCTATCTTTAGGGAAATATAATTATTTCTGAAGTCAGCAATTGCTCTGGGTTGGAGCAACATCTAGTATCCAAATCAGAATTTCCTTCATCATTACTCAAGCAGTAGCATTTTTATTTTAAAAACCTTGGTTCTCCTCCCCCACCAGTATTTCTCTTCTAACACATTCCATTCTAATTTTAGTCTTTTGAGAAGTTTCTTTTCCAGATCAACCCACTCTTTTTCACATTTAAATAATTTTCAGTGTTTTTAAAGAGCTCAGCTTTAGCAGGTGTTTCAGTAACTAAGCAATAAGAAATGTCTCTTGAGAATATCTTCGATGTTTCCCAAATAGATTAGCCTGGAAGTTTCAGGAGAACAATATTAGACAAAATATCCATGCCATTTCATTTCAAAACCAGAATAAAATTCCTAAGATGAAAAAAGCAAAGAGACATATGCCCCAAAAGAAGCACTTATGCTCCCTGTTTGCAAATAAGGAAGGTGTGAGAAGAAACAGCTGTAACACTAGCAATACCAGTAATTAACCTGAATATGGTAAAATTCAAAAGAAAAAAGTTTTGAGGCTTAAAATTGAAGAAAATTATGAAAATCCTTTTTTGAACAATTCAGCATCAGTGCAGTTCCAGGACCAAGAATGCTAAAGGGTTTGCAACTATGGACCCAGTAAGTACATTCCAGTGGCTAGCAGTGCAAAAACCAGCATGCTGTCAAAGCAGCAGATGCTCTACTAGTAATTTTGGGACAGCAGGCTCACACAGCTAAAACATGTTTAGTATCAGATCTAGAAGTCGAACTGAAGAACGGTCAAGATCCCCGGCCACCACCTTCAAAAACAAACCCCCTCTTCAGACAAAAGATAGTCTGCCCTTATGTCACTTCCAGCTATCTGAATGGCTTATTTTCCCCTCTTTTGGCTCTCAGATGCGAAAAACGCTGCAGCACTTTTCAGCAATCGCTTCTCTGCAGTCTCAAGCAATATGGCGAAACCCACTGACAATGATGCCTCTGTGCCTTTATGCAGTACGAGCAGACCTATGAGATCTCGGCACCGGGCAGACTCACCAAGCAGGAAATTTTGAAATAACATTAATGCTAGGCCTCACTTACGGATTTATCAATATAGGTATTCATCTGCAGTCACAAGGTTATCTTTGCTGAGCTTCCACAGTTCCCCAGAGTGCAAAAACATCCTCCTCCTCCAGTGGTAAAACAGGTTCTAATAAAAACTTGTATCTATTCTGCTATGTCAGTATGGAGGTAGCACCTGCAGTAAAAAAAATCAGTTGGAATATAATACAACAGTGTATGTCCTGTCTTATCCTTCAACACGACTTACCGTTCCCTTTGCTACTCCCTTTACCCCATCAAATTCATCTAACCAGCCAGACCAAAATAATTTCTATTTTAAAGCTGTACCTAATACTCTTAAAGACTTTACTTATCCAGTGCAAAGATTTCAGGGAAATCTTTCTCCAGGAAATGTTATTATCTAGGATGGCTCTACCCCCAATATTCTAGATGTGAGACGCGTTTACATATGCACCTAAAGTAAACTCACTTGTCAGCTCAAAGAATTCTTTGAGGTTTAGAGTATGCATCCTCTGTCTTCCAAGCTTCCTCGTTTTCCTCCTGTTTAGGCTCTCTAACAGAATACACTATGTTCGTTCTCAGCTACGCCAGCTCTACTACTCAGAACAGCCAGGTGAAGAGGGGAAATTTCTGGAACCTAGAAGAAAGAGAATCCCACTATTTTCATAAGTACACACGAGGAGAAACAATTCCAAACGTGCTCCTGGAGGAAAGGACTTCCCCCATATATAAATTCATCTCGTCTGCCTACTCTCCTTTTGTTAGTGAGCATGAAAGGGCACTGGTGAAGGAGCTGGGCTGCGAGGGTCTGTCCTCCATCCAGCACAGTGAGCTTCCCGTGGCTGGCTTCATTCTCAGGCTGAGCAGGCAAATACATCAAAGCAGCTGGACATGGGTTAACACCCCTTCCCTACCTTTAACACGAGTTTAAAGCTTTACACGTGCATATGGTTACATTTAAATATTTAACAGCTTCACTTTTCCTCACTAAATCTTCCCTTATCTCAAAAGCGTCTTTGTCTAAACACAAAGTCTGAAAAGAGGACGGGAAATTAGATCAAACTGGGTATGCGGCATTCTCATTATCCCTCACGTCAGACAAGTCAGAAGCTGTTACATAATTGGGCCTCTAGACTCTAGGCAGCGAAGTGTTAAGAGAAAAGCAATCCCAGGACTACACTCTGGGTTTGGGCAAATAGAAAACATAAAAGTAGGTCAAGAGCTCACCATTAATGTTAGTTTATAACTGTACCACGTCAAAAAAGGTCCATGATACCGCACGTGTGGCCAAAGAGGTCAGGAAGCGTGTTGTGCAAGAAGTGGAATAAGAGGGAATCGTCCTGTCCGTGCTCTCGTATGCACTTGTGCGTGCACCTGAGAACGGGCGCTTGTGAGCGAGCGGGAACACCTGCGCGCAAGGAGCAGGGCGCGAGGAAACGCCGGAGGAGGCAGCGGCCCATGAGAAAGGCTGCGGAAAGGGAAATGGGGGCGGGGGATTGTGCACGGCCCCTTTCCAGCTTTGGCTGCAAGTAAATAAATAAATAAACAGATAAATAAAATAGACCTTTTAGTCTTCTTTCCTTGAAGCCTCCTCTATTCATTTCTGCTCTCCCTTCCCAGCTCTTTATCTCCTCTAGACGGCTGATGAATATGCAAATGCACCATCGGTTTTACGACGGGCCACCCTTTCCAAAAACAGGCCATAAATCTGGAGCCCAAGCAGGAGGTTCCAAAGAGCCGATTGTTCCGCATGGCCGAGGGCAGGGGCACGACCCACATACACAGCACCGCCCGCAGCCCGCCCGGGGCCTCCTCGCAGCACCCCGCAGGCCGCGGCCCGGCCTTTAGCACCGGGCAGCGCTCCCCGAAGGCTTCGGGCAAGAGCACGAACGCGGCACGCGGCCGGAG
>VXAV01001751.1:51072-64388 GCA_013399715.1 Alectura lathami
AAAAAAAAAAAAAGGAAAGTAAACTCGATCAAGTTATAGAATGAAACCTGAGCCTAGAGCATTAACAGCTCTGTGTGCCACCTTATCTGGTAATCTCCTACAGGGCACTAAGCCTTGCTCCTCCCCCAGGCACTTCCAAACTCTGCCAAGGATGAGAATTCCCACTAAACATAAGACTGTGTTCACACTAACACAGCTATGCACAATGGTGCCTAAGACCACTAATAATAGCTCTCTTGAAATCGTGCACTGATGAGGTAAGTACAGTTTATTTTTATATTTTTTAAAGGGAGTAACACATGCATGTGCTGCAGTCAACAGTGACTGCCTGCTCGCAGAAGATAAAGCTATATTTTGCTTCTGCTTCCAAGGATGCTACTGTGGGTGTCTCTTTGCGTGTCCTCTGGTAACACCTAGAATTGCAGTTCTACAGGCAGATGCCCTTCTGTGAAGGGCAGAGTAGGTTAATTAAGTTATCAGCATTAATCATCCTTCTCTCGCTGTGCTACATGGAGCTTCACGGTAAGCTCTGCACACAAGAATTCCTCTCGCTCCCTTGTAAAAAGCTGTATGAAACTCACGTTGATCCAAGGGTGATTCATAAACTGAGAAATTGTCATCCTCTCTGTTGGGTCAGTCTTCAGTAAGTGGCGAATCAGTTGTTTGGCTGAAAAACAGGACCAACATAGTGTGATGTAGTCTACTACTGTGCTCCCCATAAACTTTGAGCACACAAAGACCTGCTGAATGAAGAAAGGCAATTTTTCAGAACTCAAAACACCTCTTACTGTTCCCAAGTTAAGACACCATGTATGGTGTGGGAGGTTATTATGCTGAAAGAGGCAGAACATGAAAACGTCCAAAACTAAAAAGGTAAGAAGAAAAGACAAAGGACTGGAGATTCCATGTATGCTATCTACTTCACAAAACCAATCGTTCCGAGAGCAAGAGCTTGAGAAAAAAGAAATACAGGAGCAGAAAGCTGACTGTCTAAAACATGGCAACAAGCCTAGCATTGTGGGCCGAATGAACGCGTAAGCTGATGTTTTGAGAAGTGATAGAAGACAAAAACTAGCACAGGCTGTGAAAATAAAGACAGTAAACTTCTCTGACAAGTGAGAGGCCACTAAAAGGACAACAAAGTCAAAGAAACGGATGACACAAACAGGCTTTGCAGCAGCTTTCTGTGAGCGTGGTATTGGCCAAAGCGAGAGGAACTACAGAACTGAGGACACACCACATCCAAGGGACCGTATTCAGAGAGATTTAAACAGAACTTCCTGGGGGGAACCCGGAAAAACTTTGGAATAAATTCTTTTGGCAACATTAAATGAATGATGAATAAATGCTTCTAAGGAGCTGCAATAGGTACAAGTTGAGACTTCAGGTTGATGACAGAGGCCACAAAGAAGGTGTAGAGATTACCTGGAGTCTAAAATCCATGAGGTAAAAAAGGAGGAAACCATGAACAGAACCCGCTAAGATGATTACAGGAAGCTGAAGAGAAAATCAGAATAGTCTCCACAGACAGTGCACAAAAGGAATGATCAGAAAAAAGGAAACCATGACAGAACAGTACAAAGGAGGCCAGAAAGAGGCAGCCTAAAAGAACACCCATAAGCTAGCAGACCCTTCACAGGTTCAAAGGTAGAGGGCATCTGTCTTCACTCAAGCAAGCATATGGAAACTGTACACGTTTTCCAAGTGAATGTTCTCTGATCAAGCTCCTGCAGCACTTCAGTAACTGCTGTGTTACAAACAAAACTCAAGACTGACGAAACATTAAGCCGGAAACCCATAACTTAAACATCTTTCCTACTAATGTTCAGCAGTTCACACTGCACACACAGCTATGAGGGGTTACAACGCACAGATCAGAGTGTCATCCAAGGATAATTTGTTATTGCTTTAGCAGCACATCCAACAAGACGTTAACAGGAGCAGCACAAAGGGCTTGTTAGAAAGATGTTCTCAGAAATGGCTGACCCTTCTCTCTAGGATGACGGGCAGGTGAGACTTCCAGGTTATGAGACTGTCAGAATAACAGAGGATCAAAACCATCCACTTTCAGGACACTGGTTTGAGCCCATTCAGGTCACAGCTGAGCAGCAGCAGCAGCTTTTGGTCGATAACTTCTACAAAATAAATTGCTGATCTTGATTTAAGTGGTGGCTGGCAAGTTGCCACATCACAAAAAGCCAGCATAAAAAGTTGCCAATCTTTCTTGCTGTATTACCAAGGAGGGCAAAGACTGAATGAGTTCTGAAGAGGGCCTGCCTTTCTTCCAGCTCAGCTTGCATTGCAGCAGCTGCTGCAACAGTCTCCTTTCTCAGGATTAAATACTTTTGGATACTGAGGGTTTAACCCAGCCTTCCACTAGCACTAGCTGGAATTTGAGAGAAAGTTTTCAGTCATCATTTACTTTCTACAGTACTTTGGTTGCTGGCTAGTGTCTGAATTCCCAGTCCTTCTCTGTATCACCTTGCAACAAAAAATATTTAAGTTTAAAAAATGGAAATAAAAATTAAATCAGGTTTTTAGAAATAGTTTTACGCAAACACTCCTCCACTGCACAACACTGCAAACACGTTCGGTGGAGGCACTGAGCATTCTTACCTTCTTCTGATACTTCAGCCCACTCTGGATTGGGAAACCCATACTGCCCCATCCGAATTCTCCTCTTCATCCCGGGAGAAATAGCTTGTCCGGTGTTTGAGTAGAACGGAGGGAACCCACACAGGCTGTACGAATGCACAAAAGAAGTCCTATAGCTTGGAAAGCCCTTTCATCTCTTAAAAAGTCTAACACCAGCTTATATTCTTCAGCAGGTTGCATGGTCCTAGTGACTAATTACTTGTATGGGCAGATTTAATAACATCTGTCCCTTTTCTGTTTATCTGGCCTCCTTTCAAATACTTACAGGATATACGTGATGACACCCAGAGACCACATGTCACATGATTTGTCATACTTTTCAGGACCAAGGACTTCTGGAGCTGAAGAAGTGAGAAAACAAAAACAAAACAAAACAAAACAACAACAACAACAAAAAACAACAGAAATTAACAGAATACCACATATTTCCTCTTGCTTCCATCACCTTATAAGTAGCAGCATACTTCAACAACAAGTATGAGAGGCATTAAAAACAAAATTTGAACAAACAAACAAACACACACACCACAACTCACTGCAGGAACTGTGTGGTATTTTCTACTGCCAAGTTCCCCAAATCTCTGTAGCTTTAAAGAGGAGGAACGGGGCTGGCAGAATGCCCTGCACTCTTCACCTTCGTGTCTCTCTGCTCAAGAGTACTAAGACTACAGAAAAGCAGAAGGAGCTACAGCTAAATGTGTACAGGGAGCCACAGCACTCGAAGAGGCCTGAACATATGTTCCAGAAACCAGAACAGAAAGGACCTACTTGAGCTGTGATAAAATTTTGAACACTACTTAGGTGGAGTGTCTTTGGCTTTGCCAGCTACAAAGCACTGTATTTTCATTTGGCTTCCAGAGCATTGTATTTTTCACTAAGTTACAACATTTTGCAGAGATGCATTTAGAGGGACTTTTCCCCCACACCTCTTGGGCAGATGAACTGGCAGGGAGCTTGAGTTTGTAAGGAAAATGACTCTCTAAACATATGAGCAATCCTGCTCGTTTATAAAAAAGGCGTTGAGAAGAGAAATGTCAGCCTGTTTATATACAAACATAAGGGCAGAAAAACATGGATGGGAAAACTCTTCAACATTTTATCACTAATCCCAGTTTAGGAAGAAAGTATTAGGAAAAAACACAGCCATCATAGGTGACGCTCATCCAAATGAGTAACAATATTTTTCATGGAAAAAACAATGCAACACCTCCATAGAAGAAGGGAACTAACTCTTCCAAAAAATTAAGCCCTTTTCCCTCCAAACAAATTCCCTGCACAGACTGCCTCAGCCATACCATGTGGTGAGCGACTTAACTCAAAGACCAGAAAGGACATCCTCTAAAACGAGTGCACAGAGGACGGCCTAATGCGGCATTCATTACACTGTGCTTTGTCTTGGACAAAACACAGGCAAAAATTCAGCTGTCATTAGGTCACCTTGGCCTCTTATTTTTAATTCCTCCATTTGCCATCTTTAAGAAGTCTTACAGCTGAGGAAATATTCCCCGTTTTCTTATTTCACTAGTTAAGCTATGGGACGTTTTGCAAGGAAACACCCGAATCGTTACAAAGCTGAGTTCAAATCATGGCTTTTATCGCATCACCCGGAGGAAGCATCACGTTTATGTCAGTGTAATCACAAGCAAGACGTTCTCTCTCCTTGATTCTCATTTGCATCCCCTGTTAATTGTTGTTTCCTCTGCTACCCATGAAGAAAGCAGGAGGACTGGACCGGAACCAGACCAGGTTCTGGGATGGGCTGGACCCCATTTTAAGTTCTGCAGGCTCCCTCTCTGCACTACATCCACAAGAGAAGATCTGCCACCCATGCCCACTGCCCACAGACCCGCCCTAATGGGATGGATGAGAAACACAGAGGGAAGGCACCTTGGGTAACTCACCCACGTAATATGGAGTGTAACAGGGGGTCTGCAGCGCATTTTGGACAGTGGTTTCTTTGGCAAAGCCGAAGTCTGTGAGTTTGAGTACAGCATCCTTTTCTTTAGATGTGTAAAGCAAGTTTTCAGGCTGAAAGACCACCAGGAGAAAGGATAAGCAGGGCAATGAAGAGAGCTGTGCAGCCAAACCGTTCTCACTTGCCTCGACCACCACCAGCATTTGGGCCTTCTCGCTTACCTCACACCCCACCCTACCGCGCAGAAAGCTCCCTCCTGACACAGAAGCATCTTTGCCCAGGCTAAGCACCAACATCCTTCCCAACATGCAAGTTGCGAGAGTACATCACAAGACTCCCACCAAGTCCAATGGGCATCAAGTCTGGGTCCTTGAACCTCACCCTGCAGTTATCCTAGATTCTTCTTATCCTGGATTCTTCTGCATTCTGTACACAACTGGAAGGCATTAGCACACAGGCATATTTTGACCTTGGACTAGATGTGAACAAATCCCCTCTCACACTGGCAGAGGAACAGGAACACTCTGATCATCTGCTTGTACTCCTGGTTCTATCTAAACCACCACTGCCCGCCTGTTTTTCCACCTTACACTCTCTTCTCCGTGGCCACACACCTTCAGGCCTCACCTTGACGTCTCTGTGGGCAATGTTCATTGAATGCAGATACTGGATGGCTGTTCCGATGTCTCTCATTATTTCAGAGGCCTCTATAAATACAATTTTAGAGAAAGGTCACATTAACATTCCCACTGTAACTCAGGGACATGCTTGGGAATGCTTATGACTTACAAACAGCTTGCTGGAATACAGGGCTAGTGTCAAGACTAGAAAATCTAAAATTAGCCCTAACAGCTGTGTTTTGGTTTTGCAGGCAACCACAACCACCAGTTCCCTGGCTGCTCAGCCCTGCTCCTGAGCAGGCACGGCGACTAAACAGTTGAGACTTCTGCTTTTTATGAGCTTGTCAATTTGTGTTTTAATTTGCTCACCAGAAAAGCAGCAAGAGCAGAGCAGGCAACATGCAAGACACTGGAGAAAGGACTCCCAGCGAGGACATATCTGGGCTAGTCCAGGACATGACCTTGGTTATCCTAGACAGAAGTTCAACTTTCAGCTTCTAGTTCAGGGGTAATGGGAGGATCTAACAGGTTTTCTAAAAATAGAGCAATGTAACAATACAGTAATTTTAGGATAGGTCACATCTTTTTCCACACTGTCTTTAGAAGTTTTCCTTGGAAGAAATGAAGTCAACAGTTCTACTCTGCAAAGCCCAAACTTCCTGCTATAAAACAAGATGTTTTTTAATTATAACATATACTCCAGTGGTAAATTCTAGTAGTTGGTGAGCTGCTGGGCAAGAGCAGCACTCGAGATCCGGACGACTCCAGTTACACAGGGAGAGGTTTCAGAGCAGGGAGGAGCGACATTCCCATTGTAGCAAATGAGTATTACGTTACACCTTCATTAACAGGGAAACAGAAATAGCCACTTCAACCTGCTGCTCTTTTCTGCATAGGTAGAAGCCTCAGCTGCAGCAGTGAGAGGAAAAAGATAAATTATCGTACTGTAACCTGGAAGCCATTTTCACATGACTTGAGATTGAAATTATGCAGTCTCAGGGAAGAACAACCAGAAGAGCAGATACGCTCGTCTCCTTCAGGGAAAGCCTTGCACAACTCCCTCCTTCCTGGCCCAGGCCAAGAATCCTGGCTCCTAACAGAGAGTTGTGGCAGATGTATAAACGACCAGTGAACCTGGGGAATCCAGAGGAACAGGGCTTATTCATCTCAGGGATGAATGAAAGTGTATTTTTATCTTAACGCTCCCAAACGGTTTCTGAGTAAGCATGCACAATATTATACAATGCCATTTAACAGAGAAAAATCCTGCTTGTGGCACAGCAAAATCACTGAGGACCACAAAAATAGTTTCCTCCCTGGAATCTTTATTTTAGGGAGGAACAAATAATGCGCCTGAAAACGCTCACTCCCCACATGACTCTCTCATACCAGTTAAAGGATTCATCCCAGGCTAGGAAGCATAGGATCGAGATTAGCCTGGCCTCTACACTAGACTTGCAAAACACAGTAATCTACAAGCTCAGGTATAGATTTTTCCTCTTGAAAACATTTTGCCAGGATGCTAGTTACAAACACAAACATTTTCACTCCTGAGCAGAAATAACCTCGTCTGTTGTGAATGGGCAAGGAGAATCACAGTCAAGCACACCTGTGGTACTCTGCAAGTAATGACTAGCAACGACCAGACAAATGGCAAGACTATCCTACTGCAAGCTCCGTCGTGACTCATAGCGGGTCTTCAAGCATGCACAGAGTCCCTGTTATAGACGAGCAGGCTTGTTTACGGTGTGGCTAATGACACTTCCTTTCAAGCAGTACTTTAAAACTCTTGAATAAGAGACGTTTCATCAAATGTGACTTGCTCATTATATTCCCCACCTCACAGTGTAGCTGCGTGCAGGGTTGTTGCTTAAGGGACAGCCAGAAGAGAAATCACAGCAGGAGCTGAGCTGATGTTGTTAGAGGTGGCCAGGCAGGAGACCAGGGACAAGAGGCTGTGGTGGTTCGTAATTGAAGAAGCTGAGCAAATTTGTATACGGAATTTTCCTCCCACTTTCTATATTGTGCCTGAACTTGACACAGTCTGGTAACTTCTCATTTACAAGAACCTATAGAAGTAATTGTTTACTACAGAACTGGATACAGAATTTTTTTTTAAAGAAAGAAAAGAAATTATTTTTAAAAATAGCAATCTACCAAAAAATCAAACCAAAGAAAAATTTATACAAAAGAAGTAAGCAAGGAGATAAAGAAAAGAAGAAGCAATTTGTCACAAATTTCAAAGTTGTGATTCTTCACCTCTCTCGGTGAAAGCTTGATCTCCTCTCTCCTGGATCCTGCTAAACAGCTCTCCTCCCTCCATGCTGAAACAAAGAACACATGGAAACAACAAGAAAAAAACTTACATGAGCAGGAAAGACAAATTAACACCTGACTGTGCATCTGTGAACCATGGCAGGAATGGATTAGAAGAGATTACAGACCACCTCCTATGCCTTCCTAAAGATCACACTCCTTTGAGTCAATGCACAAAGCCATTGTGATATGGAATAAGCAGAAGAAAAAAGCCAAACCAAGGAGTTTTGATGCTTTCAGTTTAATACGCACTGACATAAGGAACGTGACACACACAGTTGGGAAGTCAGATACGCTGGCAAAGGGAGGCTGACAGTAATCTTGTTTTGTGTAAGGGCTGGAAACGAGGAAAAAAGAAAGGAGAAAGCAAAGATACTAAAAACTGTTATTAATTTGTTTCCAATGAAGACACTGGTTGTGGTATGACACGTCATGGAGAGAGTAGGAAAAGCCATAGTCAAGTTGGCTGGAGCAGCTAGACATTTACCTACCAGTTCTACAGAGCGGACAGGCTTGCCGTGCAAACCAAACTTATGCTGCTGAGAAAGCTCACTTAAACCTTGTCTAGGCCACCATCTTCTCCTTATTCCCTCCACCCCCTCAAACAGCAATGCAGCTGGTCCATACCACTCCATGACAATGAGGAGGCATCTCTTTCCATGATGTATGTTCTCATAAACATCCAGGACGTGGACAATATGGGGACATCCTGATGCCCGCCAGTGATATTCGACTTCCTGACGAGCTTTTGGGTTGTCATAGAGGAGCTGGAAAGAAACAGGAGAAAACAATGTCAGCAGTGCGCATCATTCAGCTTTCATTTGGGACCTACATGCAACCACTCTGAGTTTGCCTGAGTTTAAGGATGGTGACGAGGCCTACTCAGAGCACTTTCTCCAGCCAAATGATGCCAATCCATCACAAGCTTCCACCGCCTCCAAACTGCCCCACTTCCCAGACTGAAGAATACAGAAGCCACAGCTGGTCCCTTGAGCTGGAGGGACCTTGAGTGGCAGCGAGGAGAGATTTTGGAGCTGAGATGGATACAGACCCATCTCACCCATCTCTGGATGTGAAACCGCAGGTTTTTCCTCCTTGTTTGCAGTACTTGTACAGCAGTCAAACTGAGTAGGTGTTTTGGCAAAGAAAGCCGAGACCTCGTGCAGCCAGGTGGAGCTGGAGCCTCCCATTTTCTGCATGGAACAGGGACTTGTTCCGCAAGTGGGAAAAAATAAGCATACCGTAATTGTAGAAGAGGAAGGAAAGTTCAGGAGGGAGGCAGAGGCTCCTTCCCACACCTTCAGCTTTTAGACAGCAAAGGCTATAAACACACAACTAAACATCCTGCAAAAATTTCCTCTCTCTAGTGGAGGAAGAAAAAAGTGTTGGGAGAAGGCATAGTCTCAGGATGCAACCACTCAGATTAAGAAAAAGTTGCTCTAAGCAAGGGGAAATAATCCTGTCTTCAGTTCAGGATTAATTCCTGTCTGGAGTAAAAGTGATTTCCTCTTTATGAGCAGTTTTCTTATACCCTCAGTTACCTCCCGGCTTTTGCCTCAAGGATGGCTCTCAGGACATTTGCCTTCAATGGACCAAGGAAAATCAAGCACACCCACACATACCTAAGGGTTAAAGTCCCAGCAGGTACTAACAGCACTGAGAGGCTGCATAAGATCTTCATCCAAAGAAAAGTACGTATTAGTCTGGATCCTCTCATTCAGTTTCCTCTGCTAAGGACAACTCTCTCACCTGCCCTTCAGCTGCTGGGAGAAAAGTACAGTGCAAATCCTTAAAGTTCAGAGATTTAAAACTATAAGAACTTTCACACTGACTCGGAATGTGCTCCTTAAATGCTACACAAATTCCTAACCCCATCAGTGCCAGAACAGTCCTTGGAATATCTAAACACGTGGCCTTCGCTCCCTGTCACACACAAGGGCAGTTTATTTTAAAGGTGTTAATCTCTGAAAGGAAGGTGAGAGCTCATCTTTCCTGATGATCCTGGAACCTCGTACAGGAGAAACGTGTCCCTTTCCATTTGAAGAACTGTGCTGCATCACTCTGCAGCCGAGCTTTTGTGCACCAGGGGAGCGACTCTGCACCCTGCCTCTCCCCCTCAGCTCATTCTGTCCCATCTCTCTGGCCAACAGTAACACTCCGCTGGACACGTACACGGATGCTGCACAACACAGCTGTGATCTCAGTCTGGTACTTCTTGCCCTATGGAAATAATCATTGTAATGATGGAGCAGCAACAAAACCGATGCTACACAAAGCATCATCAAATGCATTGAAAAAGAAGAAAAATACCAGGGAAGAGCAATCACCTCTGATCTATTCACCTTAGAAAAGGACTAAACATCTGTGCAGGGCCCTTTTTCACACAGGCAAACAAACACTGTCACTGCCACACTACCAGGCTTTAGCCTGGAGCTCTTCTCACTCACGTTTGCTATCAGGTCCCAGTCAAAACACAACCACTGCTGAAAGCAGGTACTAACACGTAACCTGTCATTAGGGGCCTATGAATCAGCCCAGGGAAACGAGATTGCTTCACCATCCAACTGTCAGACTTCCCAAGGCTCAAATGGTGCCGTGGGCACCTTTCTAAATACAGGGAAAAGCATGATTTAAAGGTCACAGGAAGGAAGTCCCAAATTCTAGTTTCTGTATTGACCCTGTACAGGCAATCTGCATCACGGGGGTGAAAAGCTTATGGCCCTTTGCTGCTCCAACACCCCCGCAGAAAAGCAGACACAGCAACGCGCAGGGAAGGCCGTGCCACCTCATGGAATGCTTGGGAAGCACTGGGGGACCCCTGGATAGAATTCAAGGGGCTTCTCTTCCTCTCCAGGCTGGGAGCAAGGAAAGGGTGACAAGCACTGCTCGGCTGGGCACACACTGCTGTGCCGTTCTGAAGCAGGAGGGGACAGGCTGCCTGAGCGGGGCTGCAGGTGCTCTCCACCAGGACAGTCCTGGGGCTGCTCAGCCCTGCTCCCAAGGTTCAACGGCCCCAGCACAGTGCCGGATTTTCCACGATGCAAGGAGCTGAATGAGCTTTCTCACCGAGTTCGATGTCCTCGCAGCCAACCTACTTCTCCCACAGCTGCCGCTCTGCACCCAGAGCACACTCGTCTGAGATCACTTGCTACCCGCCTCTTCCTTCCTGCTCCAGCCCTGCGATGGCCTGATTTCCAACACAAATAACTTCCTAAAAAAGAGATGGCTCCAATGTGGACAAAAAGCCCATTAGCAAGTCCGAGTGCGCTTGCTGTACTTTTCAGCCACCAGCCCATTCAGCAGCTTTCCCTTCACAGCCACTGTGTTCCAGCTCAGTAGGGCTGTCCGTCAGCATTTTCCTCTCTGCCCTTCTGAGCTTGGGCTGGTGCCTAGAGGCCTCTCTGAAGGTTCCTTAAATGACACGTACAACAATCAAGCCCAAACACCCTCAGGACTAACCAGGCCATTCAGAAAAGCATGACGGGACTTACTGCTTGGATATAACTGACCAGTGCCACTTCTGGGTGGGACACTCACCAACCTCCTCACCTCTCCTGTGCTGTTAATTACACATAGCTATCATCTTCACCAACGTTAAGTGCACTATAACCTGTGTGCATGGTGCTTGCCCACTGTGCAGAGATGTTTTTACTGAGTGCTTACGAAAAATATTTCACTGAATTGAATTCTCACTCTCTAAAGTCTTTACAATGCATTTGGATACACAAGGGTGCTCCAGCTTCTCTTCTCCACTCCTACAAGCAGGTTTCATATACTCCTTAGTGCCAAACTTGAACGTACTCATGTCAAGATGACACCTGGCGAAGCAGAGAATGAGAAAAGCAAAGATGAAGAGTAGACGCACAGAAAAGTGACAGAATCCAAGCAACGTCTGATATCAATCAAACACAAACCTATGAGTTTCTCCTTCTGAGCCTTAAAAATGAATTAAATCTTATGTCTAAAATTGGAAGCCATAAGCTACACCTTTTCAAAAGTCTCACAGATGCAGAAATCTGTAAATTGAAAGCCAGGCAGGGTTAAAGATTAATGTAGGCGATGATTTAGAAACAGACTGAAATTCTGGCACCATGGTAAACGTAGATAGTGCCATGTTCCTGACGCTTAGGATAGACCTCACTGTGCTCCTGGTGCCATGCCAGCTTTGATCAGACTGTGACCAGGTGCTCTGATATTCCTCAACAGTGCCAAGGTAACTGACAAACCCAGAGTTTCAGAAAGTTTCCCAGCACTGCTGGTTCGTGCCACGGTTTGGGGAAAGAGGAGCTCCAGTCACCCCTGAAGCTCCCACACAGTGCAGCTGAGTCACAGCCTGTCGCAGTGTGATCCTGTGGGCAGGATCCCAACCAACTCAGCTCCAAGGTAAGCCCCAAAACTCCACCCCATCTCCCACACTTTCACCGTGCTAGATCAGAAATCTGGTGCACAGCAGCTTCCGCATAACAGAGAGTTGGATGCTTGTGCATGTGGACGGGCAGCACAGCTTAGAAAACTCTGCTGGAGCTCAGCATTCCTGAACAACTGCCTAAAGGAGCAGATGAAGCAAGCACTAACATCTCTTCCCAGGGAGATCACCAAAAGCAGAGGCTGATGGAAGGCAAGAAAGCAGGAGAGCTCTAGAGCTCCCAGCAGGGAGGGAGCTGCCCTGCAGGGCACAAGGAACGACGGGCAGGTGCCACAGGCAGCCCGACCAGCCCACGGCCTGCAGCGGAGCGAGGCTGGAGCTCCTCCATCCCTGGCACAACACCCTAACTCAGGTCAGAGGGTGTCAGCTCTGTTCCTGCGCAGAATTTCTTGACAGGAAAAACAAAACAAAATTAAAAAAAAAGGAAAAAGAGAGACAGAGAGACTAAAAAGCAACACAGTATCTCCTAATTGCTTTTCCATTGATTCAGTGTTGTGTAAGCAAGGAAGGAGGGCAGGAACCCTCATACCTTAACGGTCTGATCTATACAGGAAATAGCCTTCTGAGGACTCCAGAGAGCAGCAAGCAATTTTCTGAACTCTGAAACTGTAACAGGAGAGAGAGAAGATACCCATGGGCACCGGGGTGAGGCAGGCTGAGGGGAGGCAGCAACGACTTTGTGACTTTCTCTCCAATATGCACTAGCAGATTACATCGACTTTTACAACCACCCTCTGCTCGCTACACAGGTGATTAAGACGCTTACATATTTTTTTCATTTATTTTAACTTTCAGGAATTCCCCCTGGTTCCAGACAGCTGTGGTGCCAGAATTAGACCTGTCACAAGCCCTGGTATCGCCTACCCACACGCCGTGTTTAAGCAGCACCCAATGTTGCAGGCATCTTTTACTCACCTGCACCAATTCCAGCTCCTGAACTCTCACCTCCTCCAGTAGACAATCCATTTTATCATCTCTACAATCTGTTTTCCTCACAGGGAGGCTTCCCATTATTAACAGGAATGGTGCCAGAAGAAACTGTCGTTCCCTGGGGTCCTCAACAGGGCACAGGGATACATATGTATTTAGTAGAGCTGTATTTTTCTGGAGGGGTAAAGGAAGTCTCTGCTCAGACATAAGTGGGTAAATGTCTCACTTCTTTTGCTCTCTCTCCTCTTTGCATGTAGCTGTTATAAAAAAATGCTGAATCCTACAAATAAGCCTTGGAATCCAAATTCATGCTGATGCACAGAAACTAACACCATTTGCTGCAGAGCAGCTCTTCCAGCCATTCTTTATTCAAGAGGGGTCGATGGCAAAAGGAGGCTAGGATAATGTTCCTTTCATCTCTACCGTCCCCTATGCTACAAAAAAAAAAAAAAAA
>VXAV01001752.1:2249-18002 GCA_013399715.1 Alectura lathami
ATAACACAGATAGTTAGACTGCCCAGTGCCACATGCATGAATATTTCATGGAAAAATCTGTGACCTAAAAAGTACACAAGACATTGTGGATATATAAAAAAGAAAAAAAAAATGAATAAACAAACAAACAAACAAAACAGAATTCTGATTTTCTGAAAGATGACAAAAACTATTTAGATTCATAAAATGTGCTCACTAGGGGGGCGGGCAATATGCATAGGGTGTTGTGTGCACAGTGCAGCACAAATATTGACTAGTAAAAACACTGTTTACTGCTGAAGAGATGGGAGACTCATTAGTGGCATAACAGTACCATAAGCTGGCCTCCTCCAGAGGCACAGAAGTTAGTAGCAATGAAAATGACGTCTGAGAAGGACGCTGCCATCTGTAAGTTTACACACTGGATGGCTTAGGGGGGAAAGAAAGGAATGAAATTATTCCGAAATCCTGATGGAAAAGTTCCAAGGAAGGAGAAGAAAGCACTTGGGAAATAGATGGAATATAATAAGAAAATGCTTTGGGTTTTTGATAGTGCATGGCAGTTAGTGAGAGAAAGAAAAACAAACTTTTTTTTAATGGTTTTTCTTTCAAATGCCACCTAGTTATTTCCCATGGGAATTGTAAAATATAAATTTACATTTTGACAATATAGTCCTACAATAAACAAAGTATCCTAATGATTATGTCCGGGCCTTTTTTCCCTAAACTCTTTCCCATGTGAACTGAGAAGTTTGATATGGTGAGTGACAGCAATCTGGGGACAGAATATTAAAATTTGAAGTCTGCAACTGCAAGTCGTGTTCAATAAAAATACATCAAGGGGGATGAAACCTTTACAATTCACCAGTACATTTTACTCTACAATTTTCAAACGGAAAGTAGCAGGGGTCTCAATTGAAGCACGTTGAAATTTTCCATCAAACACATCTATTCTAAATGTAGCCTGACAGTGCCTGCTTCCATTTCCCATTTTCTCACTTAAATGGGTAACACACGTGTAAATGATGTTTATTTTATTGTAAATAGAGTGTTGTCTCAGCTCTTTAATATCAGGGCTCTGTACTTGCACCCTCGATGTCTCCTTTAACTGCTGATGCAGTCCTCTCCTATACACATTTATTAAGGCCGGAACAGAGGCCTCTAGTCAGTTACCCCATCCCTCTGCATAGTGGCAGGATTGATTTTATAGACTTTTTCCCTTCCTAATATTTGGATATCACATCTTGCCTTGTATATCATTTCCCCATTTATACAATCTCTCCTAGCATTTTATTCCATTGCCTGAACTGTTCCTCTGAGACTGGCTAAAATCTTTCTCCATATTTAACCTATAGGTTCTCTATTGTAGTGTAGTGTACAATGTTCTCTTCTGTCCTTGTTTAGAAACAGAGGAAAAGTTGTTCTTCCTTTTCACGCTTCTTCAGAAAGATGCAGTTTGCTCTGTGTCCCCCATCACCTAGCAGTGAAGCAGAAACTGATAGAGGAAAACAAAATGGGGCTCTCTAAGTGCACAGGAGACAGCTTCACTAGGACAACAACAACAAGCAAGTCACCATGGTCACATGAATTTAAGACTCCACCTGACATCTGAGAGCACAGAAACCATGGATTTAATCAGAGAGATCAGACCAGTGGTCCCTCTAGTGGTACTTTCTGACCAACATTACCAGTTGCCTCACAATAAGCCAGGGACAATTATATTCCTAGAAAGCTTCTTCAGAAGTCCATTTAGTATCTCAGTCAGAGCCTAACCGTCATGTCTAATTTCAAGATTCCTGTTAGGCTGTCCTGTCAAACTGTCAGCTGATGTTTACCAATGCCTTACCTCTACCTGAAACATCTATCCTGAAGCAAGTCTATTTTTTGTGTGTGTGTAATGGTATTCTTTTGTATTTTACTTTATCGCAGTACACATACATCTTTCAGCCTAGGGAGTGCCTCTCCCAGCAGTGCAAATGCAGCCTACCATGATCACATTTTCTGAGTAAATGTTTCCAATACACTTAACAATTATGATGTTCTGATTTGGATTTCTAGAATATTTCCTCAAAATTTCACTGAAGATAAGCATTTAGAAATACGTTGGGTGTGTTTGTCCAGGTGTTGACAATAGAGGGGGCTGCAGGAGTGGCCTCTGTGAGGAAAGACCACACTGCCCCATGCCAGATGTTACAGATTCTGGACAGATCCAGTGGGCTCCAATGACCCCTCCACAGCCCTGCCCATTTATGAGGCTGGTGTCACCTCTCTGAAAGCATTACCTTATGAAAAGACAAAAAACCCCAGAGGGCGAGGTGATGGAAAAAGAAAGAGTGAGAGAGAGCAATGCAAACACAAGTGCAGTGGGGGAGGAGGGGGTGCTCCAGGATGAAGCAGAGACCCTGGGAGACCAGGGGTAGGATCACATCAGAGTATATGCCCACTCAACAAACCATGGCGGACCCCATACTGGAGCAGGTGGGTGTTTCTGAAGGAGCTGCAGCCTACGGACAGCCCCTGTCAGAGCAGGGGAGAAGTATGAGAGGGGAAGAGTGGCAGGGAGAAAAAACTACTGGGTGCTGACCATGTCCATTGTGGCCCTGAGCAGCTTGGTGTGAGCAGGAGAGTCTTGAGCAAAGGAGTGAAGTTGAGTCTGGGAAAAGGAGAGGAAAGATGTTGCTTTAAGATTTGTTTGTTGTTTTGTTGTCGCTGTTGTCTCTGACTACCTGAATCTATTTTAATTGGCAATAAAGTTAATTTTCCCCAGATGAGTCTGTTTAGCCCGTGACAGCAATTGGTAAATAATTTCCCTGTCTTTATCTCAGCCCACAAGCTTTCTTCTTTCTGTTTTTTCCTATTTCTTCCCTGTGCCCTTCTAATGGGTAGGGGGGAGTGAGAGAGTGGCTTAGCACCACAATAACATCAGCAGCAAATTTATCTTTTTGCCAAGGATCAGCCAGTTAGGATTCTCAGTAGTCAGGTTTTCTACATGGACTTGTTGTTTCTTGTCATTGTTGTTGTTTTATTTTTTTTTTTTAATGAGCTATAAAGAGGTAATTTGGATTACTACAAATAAGTTAGGTTGAGCATAACCTGATCAGTTTTCTCTACTCATTTTAACCTGTTAATTCATTCCTCATTGGTCTAGTATCTGGTTCTATGAATATTTCTGTTAATAACCTTACACACATGAATAAACCCATTAATCAAAACTAAGAAGACTGGAAGACTCAGATGTTTGAGAGAGTTGATAGACTGCAGAAGTCAACTGCACACGGGTTTTCTGAACATTGTTCTACTCTGTGCTGCTACCAAAAGGTGTGAAAGGTCAGGTCCAAGGGCACAATTATTTTGAATGTGAAATTGCACTTAAATGGCTTTATGAAGATAAATTTGAATCATTTGTGCTGGCATTCCGTGAGATTAAAAAGCGTAGTAAGCCCAGATTCATAAGGTAACTCCTATTTTTTTTCTCCTACGGGAAATAGATACGCAATGGAAATAGCAGTTCTCTGATCCTACATATAGGCAGTGTTTAGGCAAATTGTCAACTATACAGAGCATGAGTATTTGGCAATAGAGCAAATCTTTCTGTGTCCCTTTGCAAGGTGTAGGAGGCCACAAAGCAAGAGACATTGTACAGGAGGTCAAAGCAGAGCTGTGGCTGTGGGTCTCAAACAGGCTTCCCTTTAGGACTGTTTTAGTTAGCCATGCTCAGATATCATCTTGTGCCAGAACATCTTTCTCTCTAACTCCATTTGTGATAAAAATTATCAGTCATAGTTTAGTCTCAGGTGTTTGGACTGGGTGTAGGGAAATGCAGAGCAAGTGAAAACCTGAAGTCAGTGAATGTGGTCTATGCCTAGCTGCAAAAAGAGCACTATGTGAGACTCACATGGTCCATCCATGTTTTCCACCCATGCCAAATTATGTTTCCATGCCTATCTTGGGAGCCAAGTCTTTCTGAGGTCTAGCCCAATATCCTACTGACAGTGGCGTGGAGGAGTCTAGATGCAGAACATACACAAATTAATATTTCCTCAGTAGGACTTCTAGCTTGTGACAGCACACAGCCATGACTCCTAAGTGTTTACATCTTTGTATACCTTTAGAAAGTACTTTCTTTAGTTTGTCTAATCATTTTTGAATCTGTTTGATACAGTTAACATCCACAAGTTACTGTGGCAACAAGTTTAATAATTAATTATGTTTTATAAAAATACCTTCCTTTGTTTGCTTTTAGAAATTCTCATCTGATAATTCTGTTTGACTACCTATAATTCTGTTGCCATGAGAAATAATATATATTCATTTACTATTCTTCTTCACAATTTAGACATCTCTACGTCTTTTCAGACCCTTTTATCTAAGCAAAAGATCTTTTATTTTATTTAAATTTTTGTACTGAAGAAATTTCATATGGTCAGTAATCCTTTCTTGCCCCGTTCCGATGGTTGTTTTATTCTCTCTGAGAAGTAGAAGAAGAAACAGGCAGAAAGCAGTCTGTGTTCAGTGTGGATATTCCATGTAGAAGTATAAGGATTTTTTTTTTTTTTTGCTTGCTTGTTTATTTNAAAACAGAAAAGTCCAAGTGTATCCACTATGAGGGCTGCAAGGTATCAGTGATAACAATTACAGCCATGATTCCTTTCTACCTGAAATAAATTGTACCAATAGTTTTGTGCTTGGAGCCTATGCTCAAACAAGTCAGAGTCACCCAGGAAAATGTTTCTGTATATACTTGATCCAACATATGCATAATTCTACAGATATTCTTTCATTTTGCTGGGAATACTGATCTGCTGTTCGTCTGTACTAATGCTTTGTTGGATCAAGGCCCAAAGCATTTGAACAAATATTTGTCAGATATTTTGCAGAATTTTCCAGCTCTGCTTCTAGACAGATTCATTACACTCCCTGAATGTTATTATGCCAGAGATGAAAATGAGCCTATTCTCTTACACTTTAAAAAAGAACTGATTTATTTTGATTGTAACCAGGAACTTAAGTTTTAAGCACATTAGTAACACACTTTTGTGTCTAGTTTGTGAACACAATAACCAGATTTGCGTTTGAATAGTGCAGAGATTTTCATCCTGATACCTTAATACACAGGTGTAATCCCCTACAGAATAGATTACTTTTACAAGCTGGATTCTGTAAATGAGGCAGGGGGCAGCATTTATGGCTGTCTACACTGACTTTGCCTTTCTAGGCCAAGAATTACATATGGGCTTGAAATGATCTCAGACCCCCACTGCTTTACCTACTTGTAACCTGATCTGTAAGTTACCCAAGATCAAGCTTGTTACAAGTGTCATCTCATCTTCCTCCACAGGATATTTTTGTCCTTGAAGAGGTACTCTCAACTCATGGGATCCTGCCACAGTCCCACACAGGCTAAGTGCAAGAAGCCAAGACAGACTCATACTTACAGAAGTGGCCAAGTCTATCTGTATCTTCATAGACTCAAACTCATGTTTGTTGCACCCTAGCCTAGGTAGTTATTCCTTGTAATACCCAGAATTCCTCACACCTTATTTTACAAATATTTAAAGTTTGTTGAGTTTTTCTGGAGTTCTCTCAGTGTCTACTGATATTAACAAGACTATATTTTTATTAAGTGTTTTTTGAAAAAATGTTTTGTTGAAGAAGAGTTTCATTTAAGCAGAACAAAAGCCTTTAATTCAATGCTGGTGTTACTTTCCAGCCATTATTAGATTATTCTTTTGCTCATTAAAACAGGCCTAAATGGTTCTCTAGTTTCTATGGATGTATTCATACAAACCTTCTTATTGTCCCTGGCTTCTTTGGCTAGCAGCAATTTACAATGCATTATTTATTTATTTATTTGATATTAGTATTACTTCCCATCAAGCCTTAAAAGATTTTTTATTTGTGTGGTTGCTGGCCTATTGAAGAAGAGCCATCAGACCTTGTTCCAGAGGGAAAATTAACCATGTTGTTGATAAAAACTGGAAGCAAATGTGTTTGTAGGATTCAGCTGAGTGAAATGGAATGGCAAGAGGAAGGGATTTAACTCGCCTACACACAAGCCCAACCTGGAAACAGAAAAAGAGCCATGCAGGCCGTGGCTTCCCCCCACACTGGAAAGTAGGGGGAGGGCCATGACATGATGTATATGGTATGGAACACCTCATGGGTCAATTTAAGTTAGTTGTCCTAAGTCTGCTTCCCCCAACAACTTCCTAATCCCTTCTCTTCCAAAATTCTCAGATTCGACTAGGCTAGAAAACATGACAAAATCCTGGTTTTTAAACAGAGAAATCTCAAATAAAAGATTATATTACAAAACAGTAGGACTCATTTGGGGCTGAGCTATAATAGCCAAGGAGCTTTTCTTCATCCTCTGTTATCTTTTCATTTGCCTAAATGTAAAATATCATTTTATTTCCACTTAAAAGGCACAGATATTTTACTCCTCTTATTTCCTGTAGAACTGTGATGTCCTGTGAAAGGGATTCATATTTTTGTTTGTTCATTTTACAGTTCATTATGTAATGAAGATGAGGCTGAAATCTAGTGGCAGCACTTGTGAAACTTAATGTCAGAGTTTGGAATTGTGAATTTCCAGTATCAGAATTTCCAGACAGATAGCCAATCCCTACACAGCTGCATACAGAATTCAATTCAGTAAACACAGAAATAGAAATAATAGAAATACCTAGTAGCTGGCTTCTTTAGTAGACAACTTTCATGACAGAAAAATGGAATGCAAGTAGCTGGCACGAATCAGAAAGAAAGGTACTTTCTTTTTGAAAAATTACATTATATGCAGAATTTAATGGTTGTTACATTCAATGGACTGATGGACTCAAAAAACAGAAAACACTGAGAGTTCAACTTCATTATGGATGCAGAACTGCCAGAACAACCAATTACAGTAAAGTGGTCACTTGACCCACCTGCTTACAAACCTGTTTCAATCTGCAGTATATACAGGAACTACACGAGGATTAAATTCAGATATTATCAATTAGACTTGTTCAAGATTTAAGCTCTGCAACAGAGCACGTTTAAATGTTGATGAACCTACTGATGGTCACAGAAATCTTGCATTAGAACTTACATTTGCTTTGGGAAAATCAATCAATCAATCAATCAATAAAGAGAATAGACACAAAGACTTTTCTAAACATATGTAGATTTCCTTGGAATGACCAACCATGACAAAGAGTCCTTTACTTAAAAATTTTCTCCAGCCTTCTGGAACTTCTCTCTCCACTTTTAAAATTAAATTATTGGAAGAAAATAATACATTTAAATATATATATATATCTGCACTGCATAGAGAATGTTTCAATGTGTAACTGTAGCATTTGAATTTGAATGCTCAAATGGAAACTTCATCAACTTTCAGTTGCATTCATATACATGGCTTTGTGTCAATTCAAACTTAGTATACTTACCGCTCCCTCTGTTTCACAATGTACTTGATTCATGCTCGTCCCTTGTGAACAAGTGTCACAGCCAGATCTCATCTTCTAGAGAACCATGTTTCTTTATACTGAGCCAGCAACTTGTTACTTCAGAAGAGTGCTTATTTATTGTTTCTAATCCCATGCCTTCATCTTGGTGAGATATTTTTATTATTTTTTAATGAGGGTTCTTTTTATATCTGAGTCTTTTTAGTTCATGTAATTGGAAATCAAGATTATCTACAATCAACACTGAAATCAAGCTCTCCCATTGTCCATTATTTACTATTGGAGTCACTTATGACATCTCACCTTAAAAGAGTTTTTAAATGGAGTTCAGTTCTTAAACATGAACTTTTATTGTTTACATATTTAACTTCATTTATTTTCTAGAACAACCATTATTTTTCACCTGGAATTGAGTTACAAATACCCAGAAAAAGACAGTGAAAATATTCTCTTGTTGAGTTACTGATTCTAATGGCAAAGACAAGACTTCACTTTGAAACTATATCTGTACCCTGCAGTCTTCATTAGCTGAATGAAAAGATGAAGGATTAGATTTTGATGTCAGTTACCTCAGTGAAACTCCATTGTTGTCGTCTTGGGTAACTGAATACAGAAGCAAAATCTCAGTATCTTATTTGCTATCTTGTCTTTTTCTGAAGATTGCCTAAAATTTCCACAACAAGAACATAACCATCTGGGGTCCATTTCCACTATTGTATTTGCTCTGTGCATGGAGACAGATTAAAATTTTATATAAGTCATCCCCACTGGGGGAAGTCCTGCTACCTGTTAGCACAGTGACTGATTCTTCCAAAAATTAAATAAAAAGCCATGTCTTTAACGTTGCTCACTGAATTACAAATTGGGGAGCTGGCACATCTCTCATTTTATTCATCCTAATTACAATCGCCCTGTCACTGAGATGCCAGCTTGACTAAGAGCAAATCAGGTAGTGACTCCCCAGGGTCTTCTTTGTAACAGGAAGGCTGTCTCTAGTGGCTTCAAAATGACAATTTCCTCTCTTTTACTTCAAAGTGGAGTGTTTCCCCTGGACAATTTCACATTTGATTATTTTCACTAGCCTCTCTGTCTTGAGTTGCTTGATTAGCATCTCAGTCACCTAAGAAATTAGACTAAAGTTTGTGCCTTGGAAGAAAAAAGATGAGAAAAAAATAAGAAAAAATCTAGTGAAGAATGATATTTCCAGTAGGGAAGGAGATAAATAGGCAGGAGAAATGAAGTTCTGACAAAGTTTTCCCGTTTGAAACTGCATCACTTCAGAAGGAGAGACTGGCTTCTTAACAGGAAAGTTCTCTTTACTTTAAGCATTTCCCTAAAGAAATTTTAATGGGATAGATAATTTATATTCCTGTTAGAAAATGCATTCATCTATTGTGTCAACAAGCAACTTAAAAAATTATGTCATAAACCCTAGTCATGTGATTAGAAGAAGAATCTTTGTCTACTCTGTGACTGTGGATTCAGTTGCATAATAGATTGTCATAGTTTTAAGATTCTGATTGTAGTCTTTCTACCTTATAATTTTAAAAACAAAATGAATATACCTACCTACAAACAACAGAGACTGTTGTGTACAAACACAAGAGAATCGTAAATCACTGAGCAGAAATAAAGTGATTGTTTGATCCTAACTGCAGTCATACTGCTGGAGAATATACTATTGATCTCACTCTATTTGGGATGAACTTGGCTACTCTCGAAGAATACACTGAGCCTTGGTACTGTTGTGTTTCATGTGGTTGAAAAGCCAGAGTTCAGTACATGAGTCTTGCAGAGGTTATAACTTCTAGTTCTGCCTCATCCAATCTATCTTTGCTGTTTCTAATGTACGTGTTACTTTAGTTCCAGTGAGCATCACATCTATGCCTGGGAAGATCAGGGAGCGAATCCTCCTGAAGGAGATTCTAAGGCACATGAGGAGGTGATCCGAGACAGCCAGCACGGCTTCACCAAGGGCAGGTCATGCCTGACCAATCTGGTGGCCTTCTATGATGGAGTGACGGCATCGGTGGACCAAGGGAGGGTGACGGATGTTGTCTACCTGGAATTGTGCAACGCCTTTGACACGGTCCCGCGCCATATCCTTATCTCTGAAATGGAGAGATGTGGATTTGATGGGTGGACTGTTCGCTGGATAAAGAACTGGCTGGATGGTCACAGCCAACGGGTTGTAGTCAATGGCTGTAAGTCCAGGTGGAGACAGGTCACTAGCAGTGTCCCCCAGAGGTCCGTCTTGGGACCGGTGCTCTTCAACGTTTGTTGACGACTTAGACTGTGGGATGGAGTGCACCCTCAGCAAGTTTGCTGGTGACACCGAGCTGAGCGGTGCAGTTGATAGCCCTGAAGGAAAGGATGACATTCAGAGGGACCTGGACAGCTGGAAAAGTGGGCCCACAAGAACCTGAGGAGGTTCAACAAGGCCAAGTGCAAGGTGTTGCACTTGGGTTGGGGCAATCCCAGGTATGAGTACAAACCGGGAGAAGAACTCCTTGAGAGCAGCCCAGTAGAAAAGGACTTGGGAGTCCTGGTGGATGTGAAGTTGGACATAAGCCAGCATTGTGCAGCCAGGAAGGCCAATGGCATCCTGGGCTGCATCAAGAGAGGGGTGGCCAGCAGGGAGAGGGAGGAGGTTGTCCGCCTCTACTCTGCCCTTGTAAGGCCTCACCTGGAGTACTGTGTCCAAGCCTGCTTTCTTTTCTTATATATAGTGCAACAAGGAAAGAAATGTATTTTTTTTTTTTTTTTCAGAAAAGTTACAGGTCTGCACCTTATCTTAAAACCACTTCTACAAGAATTATGGATGGACTTTCATCTCAACTCTGAAATAATGTACAGAAAATTTTCTGCTAGGTGTAAGAGTGCTTGGTTTACGTTCATATACCATTACATGTTGGTGTTTCAGTACATTTCTTATACTCATTCAAAACATTTATGAAAATACGTCTGGAAGAATTTAATATCATATACATGCCTCATTCTTAAGTGAAATATAAAATGATTTACCATGGCCTGTTGAACTTCATCATATGATTACCATCTTTATATCTGCTTGCAAAACATTCCCAATTTTCACTAATTCATCTAAATTTCTGCCATTCCAGTCAAACTGAAATTTATTACTGCCCACTTACCTAGATTGACTTGTGAAATGATTTCCATGGCTTCTGTCAGTGCTATTTGCATATCTTTATTAATATTACCACTTATTTGGGGGCAGAATTGATTTATGAGTGTTTGGCATGGTATGCCCAGTTATTTAGTTTTCATTTCTGATTTACAGAAAGGGAATGAGAAGGGCCGTGATTCTTTTTGTGTGGATGCTGAATATATGCGGACCATAACAGGTTAAGAATTTCTTTTGTTTTTTTTTTTGGTTTCACATTTAAGTTATTCTGAAATGCAGACAATTACATGTCTAGTGAAGCCTTTATAGCAAATCAAAATCAGTTTTTTCCTGTGTTCAGCTCAGATCGAATCTCATGTGGAAATTTGAAGGGAAAAATATAATTTCTGAAACAAATATCTGGAAGACAGGAAAACACCAGCAACTGGAAAAACCTTTAATTGCTTCATCCTCACAGTAAAGAAAAGGCGTACAGTGTTCAATAACAACACCATGAAATGCTCTTGGTTGTCTTTTGTTTTCATTTATGCAGCCTTATTCATTAAACCCATAGCTCAACTTTATTCACAGGAAGATGAAGCAATAGCTCGTTGCATATTTATCACTTTCCTTCCTGGGATCATCTATTACTTAGATAGGTGGGTGAAAGATATCCGTATTTTCCTTCTCCTCCTCAACTTCATGTAATTCTGTTTCACTGAAGAGAAAAGCATTTTTACATGTTTGGAATCAGAGCTATCTTCACAGTCTAGCTTTTAGAATCAGGTGTAGGTTTAAGATCACAGACTGGTAATAGAACTAGAAACATGAAATATAGCCTGGATACTGCAGCATGAATACTTCTTTCTACAGAGTTTTACATTACGCATGTCAAGGATTGTCAGCTGATTATCTGCACTTGCATCTACCTGCATCTAGTGATATTGAGAGTCTGAATTGACACATTTTAAATAGTTTGCAAATCAGGTAAACATGGGAGTGGAATTCATATAGTTTAAACATACCTATCTCAGATTTAGGTCAGATTTAGAACATGGGATTATAAGGAATTCATTTGGAATGGAGAGAGAAGCATTTCCAGAAAGAAAGTAATGTCATCTGTTGTAGAGAAATATTTTAGGTGATTGTAATTCTGGCTATCCTTAAACGTGCATAGTGAAGTATTACCAGATGAAAGATGTAATTAGTAGTTCAGCCTCTACTAAATTAGATGAAATAGAGAGTATCCTGCATATGCTACTGTAATCACTTAATGTCTTTTTGTTGTTGTTGTTATTTTTTAGGAAAAAAAAAAAAAAAGCGAACAGCTATTTCAGTGAGTTTTATTAAGGTTGAATTGCAGTAGCACAAGTACTACAAAATTTTGTGAAAAATAGTAGACTTTTAATTATCATTCAGTCAAAGAATAATCAGTTACCTGTGACTCCTTCTTTATTGTGGGAATCACAACACTTTCTTGCAGCAAAATAGTGTTATTACCCTTTTACATATGGAGTGTATAGACCTTTTAAGTATTACTTGGTGAACTTGCAATTGAATAAGAATAAAATCTAGTTATCTTAAATATCAGTATTATGCTCAATTCAGTAAAGTGTACTTCTTCAGGAGTCAACTTTTCTGTGGATTTTAGAGAACAGTTCCATCCTGCAAGCCAGCCTAATATGAACCAGGGTGACAGGCAACTGTATAAAGATATGTTTACTTTAGGACTCTTTCAAATTCATCTTCTTCTCCTCACGTGTCCCTCCATGCTTTTACTCTCTAATATAAGGTAGGCTTTGACGTAAGAGGATGGCTTTTAGAGAGACTGAGGAAGATGCTGCTAATGCAGGAAGGCTTACAAAGTTAACTTTCCTCCTACTAAAGAAAATTACTGCTAGGTTTTGGATGAATCTTGTTGCTCTGAGTGCAGGATACTGTTTAAATCTATCTCACTTCTGAAGACTAAGTCAGGATACTGGCAATTATGTTATTTGACACAACTTGTGCTTTTGTGCCATTTATTTTAGAATGTTATTGTAAAAATTCTTCATTCTCATTAGCTGGTTGCTATGTCATTAACTCACTATAGAGCCCCCATAATGTCCCATTATACTGTACTTTCAAGCTTTTGGCTGTTAATTAAGCATGGAACATTCTCGTTTGTTACAGAACTGAAATTAAGGGAAGGAAAACTTAAATTACGAATAATACTGTTAAATAATAATAATAATAGGATTAATGGACACCCAACTATGTACATAATTAGCCTAATTCCAATGAGAGGGTGATGGTGAATGTTTTATCAGTGTCACCAAGACCCTGTAGTATAATTACAGACCTATTTGTTCAGCGCTTAGTGTGTGCTATTCATTATACTATGTGAAGAATTAAGCTTCTGTTTGGAAAAAAAATACAGGGCAAACAGTTTAAAACTGGTGTAGATGGGATCTTTTATGTTTAGTTTAGTTTGCTGAGAGGAATTTTGCCTTTTCTTTTTTTTTGTTGCCTTTTTCCTCACTTCATTTTTGATCAGAAATAAGAACGTCAGCATAACTTCTACTATCATTAAGAAAATAATACCATAATGAAAGGAAGTCTTGCAAACGAAAAAGAAGAATGATTAAAAAAATCCACTTGTTTCTAAAAGCATCCCCAAATAAAGATTCCTAAAGTGGAGGCAATAATATTATCTCTGGATTTTTGAGGTATACTTTAACCAATACTTGCAGCCTTCTGCCCACTTTTGGGTACAACATAGCATCATCCAGTGAAGGTCCATGTTATGCTGGCCAGATAAATGTCAAAGCAGAATATATGCCTTCTGAACCTCTTTCTCTCTAAACCTGTCTCCAACTCTGCTTACCTAATTTTCAAAGGTGAATATCATTTATATTCTCATAGTCTCAATTACTTCATGTTTTCTGTATTATATCTCTATGCTATTCAACTTTGAATAATGGAAAACGGAGCATGTTTGGATCAGAGACTGACTGCATGTCACTAGGCACAATTGGTTAAGTCTGGATATCTTCCTTTTTTCCTTTTTGACAGGTGGTGAAAAGTTATACTGAACAATAGCCTTAGGAACACAAGAATTTAGTTTGGAAGGGTCCTTTGGAGGCCATATGACTTAACTTCATAAAACAGAGCTAATTTAAATCGAGTTCTTAGCTCTCCTCACAACGCAGTATCTTGAATAGATCTGGAACAGAGTCCTGAGGATGAAAAGGGGAAAGGAACCTAAAATATCAAGAGAACTTAAAAATGCACCTGATTATCAGTAGCTGGATGAGAAGGGATGTTCTAATTCAGACAACATCTTACAATTTGAACACATATTTTTCTACTATAGCTACTTCCATCCTTCACAACATGAAAGTAGTTGAGCTGTCTTCTGTTGAAGAAGGTCCAGATGTAAGATTGTCTGACCTCATGAACACTTGTTGGAAAGGATTGAGTGACTGTAAGACTGAAAAAGATACATCTGAATATAAACAACATCCAGGTGATTTTGATATTCTAAGAGAATAGTATAATAACTTGAAATTTGTTGATTAACAATGAAGAATCTTGTGGCAAAAATATATATTTGACCTTCGAAGACATTGGTTTGGATGCATTTATGCTTTCTTGCTGTAGTCCAATGATTTCCACCATGTTCTCCCTTTCCCCTAAAATGAATAAAGCATAACCATGTTGCTTCAAAATGCTCCCAGCAAACATTCCTATTTCTCCTTTACAATAGTGTCTTGGATGAGGGTCAAATCTGGACAATATGTTTAGTACACAAACCACATAATTTAAAGTTTAGCGTGAATAATATTCTTATATCATTTCTGTTTCCCATACAAAAAGTTATCAGCTATTTCTTTGGACTTTGTTCAGTTTGTGTTTTATCTCTTAGAAACTAATTTTGGAAGTGCATTCCAGGAAAGCTAAGTACTGTTTGTAAGAATATCTTATTGTTGGAAGAGAGTGACTTGTAGAGTTTATAGTGATTACAGTAGTTCTGTCATAGTTATTGGCCATACAGGCACTAGTATTTTATCTTACACATCTTGACATGGAACTTATGGGACACTTCAAAAATCTTTCTGCTTTTACCTTTCATTCTGGTAACCAGGAAGCAATTTGTATGTCTATATATGACATAGAAGTATCAGTGACTTATGAAATGGAATATTGATCATCTGACACACGATTGTTATGGTTTCCTTATATCTAATCCCTATTATTCTATGAAAATTTTCTCATTTGCTGCCAGTCAGCCCAAGAGATTTTCCTGCATTTTGAATGATGTTTTATGCTACTTACTTTCCCTGGCGTAGTCATTATAATTTCTGAATTATTTTTCAAAGTGTTGTTTGCAGCCTGTGTTTTTAATTATCCCCAGTATCCAAGCATTTTATTCTCAGATATCTATTTCTCCAAATTCTGTTTTTTTTTGGGGGGTGTGTGTGTGTGTGTGTTTTTTTTTTTTTTAATAGATCTTCATAACTTTATATCACTTGGAATGTCAGGATTTTCAAGGCCTTTATCCTCACCCTAATCCAGCAGCTCACTGAACAAGGATAAAAGAGCTTGATTAAGAGAGGTTCTAAGTTCTAAGCTTTGCTTGGATCTAGTAACAATTATTTATAGTGACTGCTTATATTTTGGCATGATCATTATTATTAGCATTGCTTCATTTCTAAATATTGAAGAAAGGATGATGCAAAATGCAGTTTATTTGAATATTAAAAATTGTGTACCCTTAATTCTTTGAAAAGAGTGGTCAAGGGAAAAGATAACCGTGACAAAAACATTCATTTAAATTCATGCAATAGATCTAAAACTACCAAAATTTATAGCGCTGCTCAGATCTGTCCTTTATTTATCATGATAATAACAGTAACTTATTTTTATAGGACAATGTTCCATGAAACAGGGTGAAATGGATAGGACTATAATCCTTGTCCTAATTTTTTAGTAACAGACCAAAGCAAACAGGCTTTTAAGGGAAAAAATGTCCTTTTAAAATAAGTGCCTCTATCCTTCTCTTCCCCTCCATAACCTTTGCCTTCACAATATTTCTGAAACCTCTTATTTGTCCCCTCTGTATGAGCATTTCTGCCTTTGTGGCTTTCCTAAAATCCAGAGATAGTTCCTTCTCCCTTCCAAACTCAGTTCAGCCTCATTATTCCCTTGTCTACAGAGATC
>VXAV01001752.1:74206-85371 GCA_013399715.1 Alectura lathami
GTTTTCTGTTTTATTGCATCTCTTGGTTCTAGCCAGGACAGAAAAGAAATTGCTAAGGTACCCTGAGAAAGGCTCTTATTGTGGTATTTTTATGGCAACCAGAAGGACCAGACAACTAATAAAATGAAAGCTCCTGCCGGTATTTTCAGCAGGAGGAAGAGTTTGTTGTATTTTTGGTAAGTGTTTATACATTTTATGCTTTTTCATGCAACACACGCAGACCTCAGGTCTATGAAAGACTTTGTGTGCTAAAATTATCAGCAGCAACAACAATAGCAATAACCAAAATATTAACACTAATGACATGTATTATATGTAGAGTCCACGTGATCACTTCAGAAACGTTCCTGAAAAGCATTCAGGCTGTGGATATTGCACCACACTGTTGAGAAGTGAGGAGGATTACAGCGAGGACTGAGGCTTGGTGAAGCACAATGAAGTGAATTGGCTTACTAATATCTCAACCTCAAAGTGCTTATCTAAATAATTTAAAATCTATTCCTAAGTTCACCCCATGTCTTGCATGTCGCTGACCATCTCACTGTTTGCTCCTCAGCAACATCTGAACTAGTAAATAATCTTAAGCAGGTCCTAGTGAGGCCAAGCTCTGGACTTGCTGAAGTCAGACATGCTTTTTTCAGCTGAACCAACAGGGCAAGATAATTTTTTCATATTATTTTTAACTCCTTTGTTTTTCCTGTCACAGATCATAACATGGAAATGCTCCACAATGGGGCCATTTTGTCATGAAGGCATGATTTACTTGATCTCAGCTATGTAGTAATAGACTCCACCTTATCCAAGCGATAGTAGATTTCTTCTAAAAAATGCAGATATACTGTCTCTAAACAAACAAATAAACAAACAAACAAACAAAAACAAACAGAAATGTTGCAATTTCATTCAAACTCTGTATTTATTCTGAAAGATGTGATAGCCATTAGACTCTTCTCCCCTCTATCATAGAAACAGCAATTAACTATAGTTTTGCCATTATCTATCTGTGCAATCACTCCACAGTGTTTAGTGACCTGGTTTGTATGCAGTTAAGATTTCTGTACAAATTTTATTTCTTCCTCTTGTAGTTATTGTTTAGCATGATGGAAACAGAGGCAAAAATATATTAAATGACTTGTCCAAGGTCATTTAACAAGTCTGTGAGAGAACTGATAATAAAAAATTTCCTGTGCTCCAAGTCTCAGAAATAAATATTAAACACAAGACCTTAGAGCTGCTCTTCCTCTTCTTGTGTTTATCAGTTAACAAGTACAGTACAACTAGGATATTATAAACAAGTTACATATTTACTGATTACTTAATTATAAAAGTAATAGTTCACCAAGTTATATCCTTAATTAAAGAAAAACGAAGGACAATCCATGTTATATCTGAAATCAAAGACTATGCATCCTTATTTCCTCCTTCATATCTCCACAAACACTTTCTTAAAAAAATAAAAAAAAAATCTATAGCCCACCTGGAGGAACTTTAAAAAAATTATAGAAAAAAATTAGAAATTTTTATTGAGAGTCTAACAACAACCCTCTATAAATGACTGTGGAGATCTTCTTCCAAATCTAGTTGTAAGGTTTGAGATAATGAAGGTGTCACTGTAGATTTAAAAGAAGACAATATTCAGTGATGAACTTTATCTTATAATAACTGTAAGCATAATTATCTAGCATAAATGAGCCTCCAGAGAATAAATTTTCTTGAAAGAGACCTTCCCTAGTCCAAANGCCTTCAAAATACTAATGTTTCATGCAAATAATGACTGCTGGTGTCAAAATATTGTATAAAAAATGAACATTTTCACTTAAAGAGACCCCTTCTACTTTATTTCTTTATTTTTTTTTAACTTCCTTCTAACTCCAAACAGAAAATGAATTAACCAAAGTCAAAGATCAGAGAGCTTCCAGCTTAGCACGCTAAATAGGAAAATTTAATCATTTCTTTAGGGAAAGGAAACTTTTAAGAATGAGTGGACCTAGGTTCAAACTAGAGCTAGGTGTCAGGACAATTCTTCTGAAGTAATTGGTATATATTAATTGGAGTTTAGTAACTGAGACTACAGTTTTAATATAGTTGTTATGCTGCTGTTACTCTTGCTAAGCAGAGAAAACCATCTCCACAGATGGAGAGGTTCATTCTCACTGCACTTTATTCAAATAAGATCTCTGTGCAGCCTAGACAAAAATATCATAACTACCTTGCCTTACATTTCATTTCCTTATTATAGATTACTAAGCAGGGGCTAAACTTCATCTTTTCCAGTTCATATGGGCCCTCTAAGTGTCTCTTTCTGATGATAGGTCACCTCTAACTCTGTCAGTGTTTATTTAATAAAAGTTAACAATAAGTAAGAGATGTGCTGGTGCTTGTTCACTTTCTTGACTCACGGTAGGGGTAATGGTGATATTATTGAAACTTTCTCCCAGGAAATAGAAAACCCTTCTCTGCCAAAAACTGCCCATGGATGGTCACTCCATTAATTACCTCATCAGTTCTCTGCTTGTAAAATGAAGATATAAACATCATTTCTTTGCTTAGACTGCAGGGGAGTTGTAAGTACAGTGCACTTCAAAGGCTGGTCTTCAAGGGGATCTCTGGATGATGCTGTACTTACTAATATCAAGACCAAAATATATTGGAAGCTGCAGCTAAAAACAAAAACAAAACAAAACAAAACAAAAAGTCTGTATTATGACATCTTGTCTTTGTGGCAGCTGTTGTGGTAGCCATTAGTTTTTAAAAGCGAACAACATTTTTGTGTGAAGGTATAGAAGGTTATTGGCTTTCTTTCCCTAGTTTTTTTGTTTTGTTTTGTTTTTGTTTGTTTGTTTTTTGTTTTTTGTTTTTTGTTTTATGAAGATTCATCTGTTATGGAAAGTAAACTTGATGTCTTCAACACTACAGTGGATTCAGGAGGGATTCTTCTGCATAGTACCACTGGTGGCAGTCAAGCAACAATCACTGATCAAGTGATGTTTGGATACTGATCAAGTTTGTTTGGGTATATCAGCATTTTCTGAGGCAAACAGTTCTGCCAAGATAGAAAGGTAAAGGTAATGTAGGATCATAGAACCATACAATTGTTTGAGTTGGAAGAGACCTTTAAAGTTCATCTAGTCCCACTCCCCTGCAGTGAACAGGGACACCTACAGCTGGATCACATTGCTCAGAGCCCTGTCCAGACTGACCTTGAAGGTCTCCAGGGACAGGGCATCCACCATCACTCTGGGCAACCTTTTCCAGTTCCAGCTGGTATGCATGTTGTTTGAATACAGATTAACAGAATGGGCAATGATGTTATCAATAGGGGGGAAAATTGTCTGTGATTCAGATTTCTTAAATGAAGCTGACCTCTTCCTCCTTAGATTAGAGGAGGTAAATGATTATGTGCTCCAAGGAAAACATTGTCCTTGTAGGTGTCTAAAGGGTACATATAGGATTGGTGCATTGGATTGCAGAAGAATTTAAAAGAAAAAGTATTTCCGTCACACTCTAAAAAGAGATCATTGTGAAGCACCTGTAATAGGAAAAGTTTTGCAATGGGCTCAGATTCAATCTGTCTTGGGAAGATTGAGTGAAGGCAATGGGAGGTTTTTCTTCACTGAAATCTTGAGAGTCTTGTTAACTTTCATCCTCAAACTAGATTTCAAAAGTAATAGAATAGAACAGAGCCATAGAACCATAGAATATCCTGAGTTGGAAGGGATCCATAAGAATCATCAAACCCAGCTCCTAGCTCCACACATGACCACCCAAAATTCAAACCATATTTGGGAGAGCATTATCCAAACACTTACTGAATTCCAGCAGGCTTCGTGCCATGACCACTTTCGGAGCCCGTTCCAGTTGCCAGACACCCTCTTAGTGAAGAACCTTCTCCTGACATCCAGTCTGAACCTCCCCTGATTCAGCTTCATGCTGTTTCCTTGGGTCCTATATATTATATCTTTCTATTCCCTTTTGATGATTTATGTAAACAGTAAGATACATAAATAAAGTTACTCTAGTTATCTAAAACATTTGGCAAATATCTAGAAGCCAAATAGGACAGTAGAGATACTAATTTTATATTCACATTCTTCATTAGATTACTAGCTAGCATTTAATCACAAAGCATATAATTGTTATGGAATTCCATAAAAGTTTTCCTACTTATGGGATATAACCAGGTTTTAAAAATGTTGAACTTTTTTGGCAACTATTTTTTGTCCAGGCAGGGAAGGTCATGGTTCACCTTCTGGATTCTTCTAACTTTCAGGGATATGAACCAATAAAAATCAGTCAATGTCTTACAAGTAATTTAGTCTTCCCCCAAACCTCTTGCTATGTCTAATCTTGTTTTAGCATGATTTCTTTTCATCTATGTTTTATAGCAAAGTAAATGTCCATGAAGTTAAAAAAAAAAACTCAAAACGTGACAAAATCCTTCTGTGGTAGCTTCTTATCAGGTCTATCTTGTTCAGCTAGCCTTGAACTGGTTGCTTTCCAGCTCAGTACCATAACAAATGGCTGGCTGCCATCCTCAGTAGGGGTGAAATGAAGAAAGTGAACAAAATCCTGTTGACTTTGCTATTATTAAACCAGATACCAATAAAGAGTAAACTTAAAGCTGTTGTATTCATCAGAGATTAGTTGGTTATATTTCCAGTTTTGTTAAGCATCAATTTACATGTGCTAAATGTAAAGGAACTCTGAATATATTTGAGATCTAAGCAAATATTTTCAGACATTCAATGTAACAGAGCATATCTGGTGTGTAAGGATTCGTCTCATCTAAGTTTGACTAACTAAAAGTTAGTCATCTACACATCCTTGACCACCTTGAAGCAAACGAAGACAAAGATACCTCCAGGAGAATCAAGTACACCACTCAGTATTGAGGGGTGGAATGAATGGCCTGTTTTTCCACTGATTACACAGATAGTACACATGGCTGATTCAGAATAGACTTTTTGCTTTTAGGTTGCTAAACATACCAGAGATGATTCTGTAGTTATCATCTGGTATAGTCACGGAGACTACTCTACAGTGTACCATAGCAGTTTCTGAAGTTGCTGTCATAACAGGTAAAAGGCTATTAAGCATGCAAAGGAACATTTGTGGCATGCTTACACAATCATACTACTTTTCTTAGTCAGCCTGAATAAGTTGGTATGCCCCTGCCACTGACCTTACTTAACCATAAAAAATGTATGCATACATGCCAAACCTAGTGGCCCCTACTTTAGTACAAAGATTTCTCTGAGTAAGTCTTACACAGCTGACATGTCAGCAAAAAGGGAAATAAAGTTCATGATATTTTTGCCCTCTTGTTTTAAATATGTATTGATCCGCACTGTTAATATGACCAGTAACTGACAGATAGATCTTCTGAGGGTAAGAGAAACACTCTGATAAGATCTTATTACTGTTGATGTAAGTCCTCCTTTGCTTGGGTTCAACAAGGTTGAATGTCTGCTTGCAACAGTCCTACTTATATTTTTAGAAGATCTCACTAAATTCTGGACAAATAGGTGAGGTACAGTAAAACTGTTAACTGCACATTAACTCTGCTCATCAAAAGAAGTTTTTTGAGTCTGATAGTGCTATGGAATAGATTGGAGCATAAATCCTCATGTTTTGTGATATAAACCTGTCATTTGCTGGTGTAGGCTGGTAAGAAATTTTCCCTTTGGGCAACAATTATCCATAAGGTTGGGAGCTTGGGAAATCAGGTATTATATGAGCTCTGGTCTTCTACTGTACCAGCTGTGAAAATCAAGAAAAGGGTAATATTTGCTGTCAGTCCTCCAAATGAGGTACAACCCACTAATGGATCAAAACCCTGTAAAGTTCTTAAAAATGGACATTATTTATTATTATAGATATACTATTGACTCTCCATATTTTTATATGTACTGGCCATACAAAAAAGAAATAAATAAAAGTGAACATATTCAACTGAGAATGTGGACGCTAAGATTCAATGAGTTTTGAAAACTAGTTTATCAACATGGAAATGCTGTTATGCCAGGAAAATGTTGCTAATGCACAAGGAAGACGAACTATAAAGCTGTATTTTGCATTAGTACAGAAAAGCTACAGAGGTAGCTCAACAGGTAGTAGAAATTATCCCAGCTAAATACACAAATAAAAAAATAAAAGATGAAAAATGCAAGAGAAAATGTTGTACGAATATGTAACTATTTTCTATAACCAGCTAACGTTGTTAGTAGAGGTCTGTATATTCTTTCTCATTCAACATTATTTTAGAAAATTACAGTGTAGACAGTAAAAAATGAAATCAGAGTATATGAGAAGAATATAAATTACATGAGGTTTGTGTTGGGAAAAGAAAAAAAAAAAAAAATCTGAATTATCTGTCACAAATACAGTTGTATAATACTACATCATTAATTGATATCCTGGAACACCAGAGAGCCCTGAAAGAGATTTTGTTAAGAGCAGCAAATGAGATGTGAATTTAAAATGAAACATAATATATAAAAAAAAAAAAAAGTTCAGGGCAGTTTTAATATTCATTAGCAAGTGTATTATTTAATAGGGTAAAAAAGGTTATAGTTCTTTCCCTTCTCACTCCCTGAAACACATAAACATAGATTTCAACTAGTGTTTATTGCTGTTCTATGTAGAGAGAGCAAATGCAGAATTCTACTTCTTATCCCCCAGTACTTTTCACAAGAAAACACTCATTTGTTTTATTCTGTAAAAAAAAAAAAAAAAAAAAAAAAATCATTTTAAGCTTGACAGCAAAAAAAAATCGGATAATTATTCTAATGTTTTTCTTCTTGTTGAAACTTTTTTTTTTTTTAATACAAAATAAATAAATATGGCTAAAGCTGCAGCTCATTCATATTTCATCATTTTTTGGGGTGTATTTTCCTTGTGTCTACTATATCTAATTTTTAAAAACTTCTTAATTTGCTGAGAAATGATACAGTTGCAAAACCATGCTGAAGTGCAGTCTTAATATCTTTAATTGTTCAAAATCTCTTTTATTACCAGAAGATAAAGAAGTGTCAAATTCCTTATGATTCTTTTCATTTACACTTCTGAATTTGGAGATAAACTAGCAATTGATACAGAGGGAATGTAAAGGACAAATAAAAAGAGAAAATGCAGAAACAGAATGTAAAAATAGGGAAAATGGAAGAAAAGTGATAGTGATATTTTGGTTATTTTAGCTAAAAAGTAAATGTTAATGTTATAAAATAAAATTGAATAAAATAACAGGCAACATTTTGCAAGTAGCTATCCATAGTGAAACTATTTTTCAGTATGAGAAATTAGTATCTACCAAGCTGAAGTCAGTTTATTCATCAATAAGTTAAAAAAGGAAAAAAAATAAGTAAAAAAGAATCTGACAAGACCAGGACCCCAACTACTAAAAACCTTTCAGGAGGCTTTATATACGTTTTTATGTTTACCTTGGTGTCAGTAAACTTCCACTGCTATCATATTAATTCATCATTTTTAGCCAGAGAATTATTCCAATTATGAGTTCATACACTAACACAAATTTTAACCCCAAAATTTTGTGATGTTGTTAAGGCTACTGAACCTACTGCGGCAACAATCATTAATTGAAAAACAGGGTGGAAAATAAAATGTTGCCAGTAATTAATTTTTTTTTTGCACTTTCTTGTGAAAACACATATTTCAGCTGCTAATGCCAATTACACTATTTCATCCCTATGAATTTGTTTGATCACCTCACTGTTGAGATGCTGTCTGAACTTCCATAAATAACAGCAGAAGAGACTGTAAAAACATCTTGATGCAACAAAGTCAACTGACTTTTCAAAATATTATTAGAATTTTTTACATGTGCTTGACTACACCCCCTTATAAAAACAAAGTACAGTTAAATGGACAAAGAAACTACACTAAGGGGACTATGCCCATCACGTAAGTATATTTGTTTGTTTGTTTTTCAGTTTGTGAATTTATGAAGTAGAAATGTATCACAGAGCCATTGACTACAACCCTTTGGCTCTGACCATCCAGCCACTTCTTTATCCAGCGAACAGTCCACCCATCAAATCCACATCTCTCCAGTTTAGAGAAGGATATGGTGTGGGACTGTGTCAAAGGCCTTGCACAAGTCCAGGTAGATGACATCCGTCACTCTTCCTTGGTCCACCGATGCCGTCACTCCATCATAGAAGGCCACCAGATTGGTCAGGCACGACCTGCCCTTGGTGAAGCCGTGCTGGCTGTCTCGGATCACCTCCTCATCTCACATGTGCCTTAGCATCTCCTCCAGGAGGATCCACTCCATGAACTTCCAAGGCAAGAGACATGAGGCTCACCAGGGGTCTTCCTTTCTCCCTTTCTTAAAAATGGGAGTGATGTTTACTGTTTTCTTGTGACCAGAGACTTCACCTGACAGCCTTTTCAAATATGATGGAAAGCAGCTCAGCAACCACATCAACCAACATCTTCAAGATGCTGGGATGCATCCCGTCTCGCCCCAGACTTGTAAATGTTCTGTCCCATAAGGTGGTCTCAGACTTGCTCTGCTCTTATATTAGGAAAGATTTTGCTCCCCTAACACCTGCTTGAAACTTCTGGGAAATGACTCGGAAAGCCTGACCAGCAGTGAAGAGCGAGGCAAAGAACTCATTAAGTAGCTCAGCCTTCTCCACATCGGAGGAGGCCAGTTTTCCCTTTCCATTCATCAGAGGGGGAACACTCTCCTTCACCTGCCTCTTCTGCCTTGCGTAGCTAAAAAAAAAACCCTTCTTGCTGTTTTTTACATCCCTTGCTAACCTTAATTCCATTCACACATTGGCTTTCCTGATCCCAGCCCTACACATCCTGACGACAACCCTGTAATCCTCCCATGCCACTCATCCCTGCTTCCACTGCCTATACTTTTCTTTCTTCTCCCTCAACTTGACCAGCAGCTCCTTGCTCAGCCACTCTGCTTTCCTGCCTCCCCTGCCTGGTTTTTTATTCTGGGGGACAGAGAGTTCTTGTGCTCTCAGAAAGATGTTCTTAAAGTGCTGCCAGCTCTGCTCCGATCCCTTGTCCCTAAGGACAGTTTCCCAGGAGTCATCTTCCAACAATTCCTTAAACAGCCTTATGTTTGCTTTCCTGAAGTTCAGTGTCCTGACTCCACTCCTTGCCAGGCCCATGCTCCTCGGGATCACAAACTCAACCAGGGCATGGTCACTGCAGCCCAGGCTGCCTCCAATCTTCACCTCTTTGACCATCTCCTCCACATTGGTGAGCATTAGGTCCAGCAACGCATCCCCTCTGGTCGGTCTGTCCAAGACCTGAACCAGAATATTGTCGTCAATGGACTCCAGCAGCCTCATGGGTTGGTTGGAACTTGCCGTGTTGTTGTCCCAGCAGGTATCTGGGTGGTTGAAATCCCCCATTAGGATGAGAGTCCGTACCTATGATGCCTCCTTCAGTTGAAGAAAGGAGGCCTCATCAACAGGCTCCCCTTGATCAGGTGGCCTGTAGCAGATCACCAGCTGCCTTTTGTTTTTCCCATCTTTAATTTTCACCCACAGGCTCTCAACCTGTTTCTGACTGTTACTCAGAGGCAGCTCCTCACAGTCTATGCACTTCCTAACATAGAGGGCAATGCCCCCACCCCTCCTACCTTGCCTATCCCTTCTAAAAAGCTTGTAGCCCTCCATGGTGCTATTCCAGTTGTGTGAATTACCCCACCACGTTTATGGGAGAGTAACAAGATTGTAGTTCTCCAAGTGCACCACAGTTTCCAACTCCTCCTGCTTATTTCCCATGCTGTGTACATTGGCATAGAGGCACTTCAGTTCGGCTTTTGAATGCATTAACTTCCTAGAGGAGCTCTCCCACAAACATCCAGGACAAATCTGAGGTTTTACCCTGCTGTTTCCTAGAGTGACAGAATTCCCCGGCTCTTCTCTCTCACTCAGCTGTGCATTTCCTTCCCATAGCAGCTCTAGTTTAAAGCCCCGGTGATAAGCCCAGCCAGCTTGCTGCCTAGTATATTCTTGTCTTTCCTGGTCAGTTGCACCCTGTCCCATGTCAACATTCCCGGTTTGTTGAAAGTGTATCCTAGATCATAAAACCCATAGCCTTTGTTGTGACACTACACATGCAGACAATCATTCAAGTGGTCGTTCTCCTTCTGGCAGGATTCCAGTCTCCAGCCAGGAGGACTGAGAACGCTACCTGTGCTCCTGATCCTTTCAGCATCTTCCCAAGGGATGTAAAGACTTTTTTGATATTTTTTAGTTTTCTTGTCACAGTCCTGTGTGAACCAGCTTGAAAAACCAGGAGGGGATAACAGTCCTCTGGCTTTATCATAACAGGTATCCTTTTCTTGGTGTCCCGAATGTGGGCCCCCAGCAGGCAGCAAACCTCTCTAGAGAGGTTATCTGGGTGCTCATAGGAGTCTCAGTGCCCATCATCAAAGAGTCTCCAGTTACTAACACCTTTCACCCTTTTTTTTTTAGCAGCAGTAGTCATGACTCAGGTCTTTGGTTGGATCTTTTTTAATGTGATTATCACTTTGCAGTACCAAGACACTATCAATATCTTCTTCTCTCTCCCATACCAGAGCTTGGTATCTATTGGATAGTGGGACTTCTGGAGCAAGGGTGAGTCTTTTCCTTTCGCCCTAGGCGGAGACAAGAGTCCAGTCTTCCTCAACCTGCATGCATTCACCCTTGGTCAGATTGGAAGTTTGCTTATCTTTCTCCCCTGACTGGGCCCCAAGACAGAGCTGTCTGTCTTCCCATGCCACCAAATTATACCAGGCACCAATCTCTCTTTCTGACAGCTCAGCCTGGTGACTTCCTCTCACAACTTGATCAGCTGCTCAAAAAGATCATAAAGTTGGGCACACCTGCCCCCACAACACCCCTCACCTACCTCAGTTCCTCAGGTGGCATACAGGTTTCAGAGCTCTCCACAGCCAAAGGTCTATGAAGCCTGTGGGTTTTGTTTTGTTTTGTTTTCTCTTTTCCACTACAAGAATGAAAACCTAAAGTTAAATAAAATTACAAGTGAAATCAATCTCTATCTGAATTTCTCTGAGATTAAAAAAAAATAAAAAAAAAGCTTGTAATTAGAATATATTATTTGTGGTTTTCTATATAAAATGTACATGAAAAGAAACTAGGTATTTATTTTACTTTTTTTTTTTTTTT
>VXAV01001754.1:7216-49533 GCA_013399715.1 Alectura lathami
ACGGAGGGGAGCGGGCTGCGCCCGCGGCCTTGTGCCCGGGGTCAGCGCCGAGCCGCTTTGGGCTCCGGGGTTCGGACTCCCGGGGGTCGGGCCGCGGTCGGTAAGGCCTCATGCGGCTCCGGCCTGGCGTCTGTGTAAGCCCCGGGCGATAGGGCAGATTCTGTACTTCTCTGGAGAAACAGAGTAAAGAGAAACGCGTGTGTTTGTGGAGGGGGAGCGAGCGTGTGGTGCCGTGCTGCAGAAGGGAACTACGCCAAGATGTCAGCTTTCCAATCTGATGCCTCTTATCTGTGGCAGTGTGGTTCTGTGGGCATTTCATCACACAGTTTTACCCATCTACACGGACTAGAGATTGTATGTGCTACCCTAACAAATAACACGGTGTGTAAAATGATACAGTATTTTAGGTCCGAAATCTTCAATGGACAGCATATGGGCAGCGATTCACAGTGGATTCATGAATGAGCACCATGTAATGCACATGGTGGCTGCATGAAGAACGTGGTTAAACAGAGCCGAGGTGACAAAGTGCCTTTAATTCCAGAAGTCTCGATTTCCGTTTGCCTGGCGAGAGGCCATTCTGTTCCGTGCTGAGTAGAATGTAGTTCATATCGCAGAACAGTTTGGTATTTGTCACACTTAAACATAGCTAGAAGGTAATTCCATAGCCAGCTAGCAAGAATCTGAAGACAGTAAGCACGCTGTTGACAAGCAGTCGTTAAGGCTCTGCAGCACAGTGTCTGGCAGAACAAGGTTTTGCTGGACCTGTCCATGTGAGATGGTTCAAGTATGTCAGTTAGCTTGTAACCAGGGCCCTTGGAAATGAAGATGTGAGAGAGCTGAAGCTATGCCTCATCCAAACTGGGGACACCAGTAACCTTTTGCTCTCAGAGCACTGTGGATGCCTCCCTCAGGAGAAACTGGTGGTTCAGGCTCTTTCTTACAGGGGAAGATCTGCATTGTATTCTGTTTCTGTGGATGATCTGTGATAAAACCAGTTGTCAACTAACATCCCCAGGTCCTTTTCCTCCGCACAGCTTTCCCACCACTCTGCCCCAAGCCTGCAGCATTACATGGGGTTGTTGTGACCAAAGTGCAGGACGCGGCACTTGGTCTTGTTCTTCATACAACTGGCCTCAGCCCATTGATCCAGCCTGTCCAGATCCCTCTGTAGAGCCTTCCTTCCCTCAGGCAGATCAACACTTCCTCCCAGCTTGGTGTTGTCTGCAGACTTACTGAGGGTGCACTCAGTGCCTTCATCCAGATTTTCAATAAAGACATTAAACAGGACCAGCCCCAGCACTGACCCCTGGGGAACACCACTCATCACTGGTCACCATCTGGATTCGACTCCATTCACCACCACGCTCTGGGCCCGGCCATCCAGCCAGTTTTTTACCCATCAAAGAGTGCACCAGTCCAAGCCACAGGCTGCCAGCTTCTCCAGGAGAATGCTGTGGGAGACAGTGCCAAAGGCTCTACTGAAGTCTAGGCAGGCTCCATCCACAGCCTTCCCCTCATCCACCAGGCGGGTCACCTGGTCACGGAAGGAGACGAGGTTGGTCAGGCAGGACCTGTCTTTCATGAATCCATGCTGGCTAGGCCTGATCCCCCGGTTGTCCCTCACGTGCCGTGTGATCGCATTCAAGATGACCTGCTCCATAACCTTCCCCAACACCGAGCTCAGGCTGACAGGCCTGCAGTTCCCGAGATCATCCTTTCAACCCTTCATGTAGATGGGCGTCACACTGGCAAGCCTGCAGTCGTCTGGGACCTCCCCGGTTGACCAGAACTGCTCATAAATGACGGTGAGCGGCTGGCAAGCACTTCTGCCAGCTCCCTCAGTACCCTGGGGTGGATCCCATCTGGCCCCAGGGACTTGTGACAGTCTAGGAGGACGAGCAGGTCCCTGGCTGTTTCCTCCTGAATTGTGGGGGGATTATTCTGCTCTCCGTCTGTGTCTTCCAGGCCAGGGGGCCGAGTATCCTGAGCATGACCAGTCTGACTGTTAAAGACAGGAGTAAAGAAGGCATTGAGAACCTCAGCCTTTTCCTCATCCTCAGTGGCCGTGTTCCCTGCCACATCCAGTAGTGGATGGAGATTCTCCTTGGCCCTCTTCTTGCTGTTGATATATTTGTAAAAACATTTTTGGTTATCTTCTACAACAGTGGCCAGATGAAGTTCTTGCTGGGCTTTTGCCTTTCTAATTTTCTCCCTGCATATCCTAGCAACATCTCTGTAGTCTTTCTGAGTTGTCTGTCCCTTCTTCCAAAGAAGGTAAACTTTTTTTTTTTTTTTTTTTTTTTTTTCCCCCCAGAATATCATCAAAAGTTCCCTGTTCAGCNTGGAGTCTCAGCAAGAGTTCCCTGTTCAGCCAGGCCGGTCTTTCCCCTCGTCGGTTCATCTTGCAGCACAGGGGGACAGTCTGTTCCTGCACCTTTAAGACTTCCTTCTTGAGGAATGTACAGCCTTCCTGGACCCCTTTGCCCTCCAGGACCAGCTTCCAAGGGACTCTCCCAACCAATGTCTTAAACAGCTCAAAGTCTGCCCTGCAGAAGTCCAAGGTAGCAGTTCTGCTGACAGCAGGTCTAGCAGGGCACCTTCCCTGGTAGGTTTTCTTACCAGCTGCGTCAGGAAGTTATCTTCCACACACTCCAGGAACCTCCCAGACTGCTTCCTCTGTGCTGTGCTGTATTTCCAACAGATGTTGGCCAAGTTGAAGTCCCCCACAAGAAGGAAGGCTGGTGATTGCGTGACTTCTGCCAGCTGCTTGTAGAATGCTTTGTCTGCCTCTTCATCCTGGTTGGTGGTCTGTAACAGACTCCCACCAGGATATCCGCCTTGTTTGACTTCTCCCTGATCCTTACCCATAAAGACTCAACCTTATCATTCTCAGCACTGATCTCTACAGCATCAAAAGTCTCCCTAACATAGAGAGCCATACCCCCACCCCTCCTTCCTTGCCTATCCCTTCTGAAGAGCTTGTAGCCATCCATTGCAGCACTCCTGCCATGAGAGCAATCCCACCACGTTTCAGTGATGGCAATTAAATAATAGTTTTCCTGAAAAATTAAATTAAAACAAACAAACAAACAAACTGGGTACACCTTCTTCCTTAGCTGGGGCTTGCCCTTCCTGACAGTGGCCATGACCATGTCACCCGCAATGGCTGCCGGCAGCCTGTCCGGGGATCCCTTGATCCCCTTCACGGAGATGATGTACAGGTTCTTGGCACCTGGGTTATGGGCACAGTTATCACGGCTCCCACGGGGAGGCCAAGGGAGATGCGGAACTTCGCTCCCGAGGAACCTCCACATCTTCGCTTTGGCATCTTGGCGCCTTCATCTGGAGGCAGGAGATGTGGAGTACCGGCAGTATTACCAGGGGTGGCAGTGTAACTCTACTGCTTTAAGAACCACCCCAGGGCATCTGCCCAGCGGCTTCAATGGAAGTTGGGTACAGAATGGGCTTTGGGTGTAAGAAAGCGTTTCTAATATACTTAAGTAAACATCAAAATGCTAGATGTCGAAAGGCACTTGTAAAAGATGGACAGGCTAATGTCATATTTGTGAGTACGCTGCCAGTGAACTCCGAAGTTTATCAACTGTCACATGAAGTTAGCTTGCGTACACATGATTGCCAGGACTTACGTTGGTTTACCATTACAGTATTAATCCAGTTTCAGTTCAGCTACTCTGATGTCAACAGCATGACTTAACATCTTCCTTAGGGACAAAACCTGGATAAGTGTTTGCCTACGATATAACTATTTCCTGGAAGAAAAAGAAAGAAGTTACACAGAGTCCATTTGGTATATTATTATAATCTTTGAGTATACAAAACACTGCCTCCTTTTCTATTTCAGTCATCACACACTTGCACAGGAATGGTAGATGCATAAAGAGCTCCTGTGCTTCTGGAAATCAGTAAACATATGTAAATACAAGTATGAAATGGTAATTTCACATCACGTGTATGTCTGATCATTTACAAACACACACACACACGTCTGTGTAGATGTACCCTAGTATATACACACACACGTATATATACATACGTGTATATATGCATATACATAAGATGTACAAAGGCTTTTTCAGATCAAACATCTAACCTGAACGTATCTATTAGAATTTGCCCACTGAACATCTGTGTATACATTCAGAAATACGAGGGATGTTATTTACCTTAATTTAAATTTTTATAAAACTTAACAGACCACCACTATATAAGAATGTAAAGGAACCAGAGGACCTTAGAGCAAAAAGTGATAATCCAGAAAAGATAAATCTTTAGGCAACTGTGAATCAGAAAAATTGGTGCAGAGTGAGTATCTTTAACTGCTTTTTGGGGGCCAGTGGAAGGAAAACTGCTGGCTTCAGCCTGGGATGGTGCGCTTACACCTTCGAAGAACACGAACGGCACCTAGTGGTAGTTTTGGGGATGAAACGTTAGAAAACCAGGAATTCTGAAGCACAATCTCAGTAGGCTGTGAAATCTAGGAATAAAGATTTAAATTATCTTTGAGAAAATAATATAAATTATCGAAAAATACACTACAAAAGTTTCTCCTACTTTTTGCTATTGTTCAGTTGATGAAAGCCTTTTAATAGTAAAAATACCTTACATTTTTATTATAAGGATTGTGAACTTGTTAAAAAAGTTTGAAATTAATACACATGTACATGTAATGTATTTGTTTACTCTTTTTTATTACCGAGGAAAACACTTAACAAAAGACATGGATTAATTTGTTCCTGCTTTTTCCTAAGCAAACTGGAACATCTGGTATGGACCAGATAAATGTGCAAAAGTCCCTTCCACTAGGTTTGGGGTACGTCAGTTTAGATTCCATTACATAAACTTCGGTAGCATTAGATTTAAGGGTAATTACTACTCTGAAGTACCATTTTCCACCAAAATAGTTCACATTTAAAAGCAGAAATTGTCCTCAGGGTAATAATTTCTGTGATTGGGCTTCTCCCCTTAAAAAATAACTAAAGCTCCTTTAAATTAATGAGGGCACTATTTGGTCTCTCTCTCCCGTTCCACTTCTTTACAATTCACAACAGTGTCCAAGCAGAACAGAAACCACGTGCAATCAGGAAAATAAGAACCTATACAACGCACACTGGGGAAAAAAGCTCATGTAAGGTTGATTGCAGAACTCAGGAGTAGCCCAAGAGAAAATAACAGATCAAAACAAAAGGATCTTAAGTAACTCTGGCAAAGGGTGACCGAAGCATTCAGGCTTTTAGTATGATGTAGCATAGAGGAGATCCCATGAAACCATCTGGGCACCCGACATACTCACGGGGACAGCGTTCAGCTACATCAGCTTCTGGGCCAAATCTATAGCCCACAGCAATCCATTTGTAAAATGAAGGTTTTCTGTAATAACTGCGGTAACAGAATCGTCTCCTGTAAGGAAAGCTGCACTAGAGACTGACTTCAGATATCGATGTTCAAAGACTACAAGACAGGAATCAAACTACAATCAGGATGCCTGGTTTTTATTTCTTCTGATTCTGTGAGGAGAGAGTCCCATCACCTGACGTTGGTTTCAGCAGGAGTGAAGGCATTCAGCATCTTCGGGCTGCCCAGAGAAGCTGTGGCTGCCCCATCCCTGGCTGTGTTCAAGGCCAGGCTGGATGGGTTCCTGGGCAGTTTGATCTAGTGAGCTAGTGGCTGGCAGCCCTGTCCACGGCAGGGGGGCTGGAACTAGATGATCTCTGAGGTCCCGTCCAACCCAAGCCATTCTATGATCTCCCAGAGATGAGAGGTTTCTGCACGTTCTAGTTTGTCAGGGTACTGACTTACTACATATTTGTGTCGCCACAGAGGTTCTGTTTCCACTGGAACTACTGCCATGGATGAAATTAGGCACATAGTAAGTAACTTCCTCAGTGAGGCCTACATGTTAAATACTTGAGGTGTTTATTGCCATTTTTCTAAGTGAAAGCAGAAGGAGGCGTATTTATTTGTAAGGAACTGAGTACCCTCTTTAAAATGTGAACTTCAATAGTCTTACCCAGTTTGTTAAGCCAGACAATAATCTTACATCAAATATTTATAGTTTTGCAAGAGTATCAAACTCTGTAGACTGAAACAGAATAAAGTTATTTAGCAAAAAACATGAAATGTCTGTATCCAACTTTTCACATAAAAAAATATATTTTGTTTTACGACACTAACAGTTAAGGCCACAGAACTCCAGCAAGGTTCTGATACACGTATCAATTGCAACTATTAAACTCGCCAATAAATACCAAGAAAATCGTCTGCATGCTTAAAGTCACAGCAAACGAATCGATCAAAGCACACCACCAACAGCTCCAGTAACTCATACCTGTTTTCAAGTATAAATGGCACTATGTGCTTTATGACCGTCACATTCTCACATGTTACAACAGTGTTAGAGTAAGACACAAGTAGAAGATTTTATCCTTCCGTCCTGGTTAGTCACAGTTTCCTTGGAATTCTCCAATGTGTGATTCTGGTTTTCATCTTTGCTGTCTTCAGCAGCTAAATCTTCCTTTTCTTTTTCTTGTTCACCCTGGAGTGGCTTTCCAGATAAATCTTCCTTTCTGGTGCATACATTCTTCTGGCCTGTCAGTGGTTTTCGTTTAAACAGGGAAAACTGGAGTAAAAAAAGGTAAATAATATGCCCCAAAGAGTTAGCTGTGGAATTCAAGGTTAAAAACAAAACAAAACAAAAAACAACGAGAAGGCCTTTTGTATATACCAACCCTCTTGTATATATCAATTTAGGTCAGAAATGTATCCTTAGCAAAATAAAACAATATCACTATTTCAAAATGCTAACGAAAAACATTCTGCTGCAATGTTTGAAATGTGTCAAAATAGCAGAAATGAATGAAAGTTAAATGATTGCATTTTGCCAAATTACACATTGAACATTTTGCATAAAATAATGCAAGTGATGCAAAATTATTTGTGTTTCTTTCAACCAAGAGTCTGAAGCAAGGTCCCAAAAGAAAGGCTCAGATCTGCAAAGCACCAAAGCAGCAAGTGCTTGGTGTGCTTCATTACAGCCGCGTGTGGCGTCCCGTTAACGACAGCATCTTTGATGTCAGCGAGACTACACACGTGCAAGTTAGTGGATGCTGAAGGTCTTTATGCAGCGGGAAACATGCAGCCAGTCTCTGCAGAAGCCTCTAGATTCTGAACTTGTAAGAAACTCCCCCCAGGGTACACCTCAACATGCGTGTATGTATCCGGTGGGGAGGTGGCTGGGGTGGCACGCCTGTCAAGGCATAACGCAGGTGTCCTGAGGCGATCTCTGGGAGGCCAGAAACCTCAGGAGGAGCAGAAGGGCAACAGCTCACTTGAGCCTGATTTTCACTGAAAGCGGGGCTTCATGAGCCTTCTGAATTTTGGGGTTTTAAGCATATATATATATATAGCCCTTAAATCAGTGCATGTTGGAAATAGGTACAAGGTCTGCAAGGTCCAGCTGAGCTGCTGCTTTCAGAGGGAAATAGGGTGGAAAGAGTATTTAGCTAATGCCTCATAAGAGTCAACTCCTAAGCTGTCACCTTACTAAAACCTGGTGTGCCTAACAACCTGTCTTTTGTGGGCACGCTGCACACTGTCAGGTGATAATGGGCTTTATCTCACTTCTACGGACAGAAGTACTACGGCTTATTTTAATAGATCGTGGTTTTGCTAGTCTTGCTAAGCCATGCCATTACATACCAGCCATCCACTGTTCAAAAATACTCTCAGTAGGCTAATCAAAGCCATGTGTGGCAATCTGCAGACTGGCCTACACGCTTGCCTTTAGAAGAAACTAAACTAATCTAATCATCAGTTGCATACACAAAACAATCGTTTTTTTAAAATAAATAAATAAATTGAAACTCATTAAATAATCTCTCTTTTATCAGAGGATTTCTGCAAATAGGAGGATCACACATCATGTGGTTCTTCTTTAAGAGTAATGGAAATAACTATGGGAATAGCAGAAAAGTTCTTTGAAAGATCAGAAGTGTTGCAATGTTGCTTACTTTCAAACTAATTACAGTAACATTGATTTCCACCCGCTTGCTATTTCTTTCATCACAAAGTGTACCACTTTTTTGTATGTCTTAGAGAACTCCCTATTACAAGCATGATGTACAAAGAGAAGACATTATTAATAAAGGAAATATATTGAATTTACAATATTTTTAATCTAACAGAAGTTGAAGTCCCAAAACTGCACCTTAACTTTCTATAGTTTCACAAAAACAGTGGTTTTTACTGCAACAACATAATACTTCAATACACCTGAGTCCAGTCAGATCACAGAAGAATGTCAGCTATAGCATATGCATGCGCAGGACATGCACACAGCTCAACTCATGGTTTGCGCGGGATGGCTGTAAGTAATCTCGATTGCATGACACAGGTGTCTGCTGTCCACATATGTTTACTCCCACCACATAAAGCCCTACCACACAGCCCTGACACATTTAATTACGTACCCTGGCAATATAACTGCATGCATCATTTGACTTTTTTTCTGCTACTGAAGAATTAACTCCTTCCCTCATACGACTTTGCCATTACTTCCAAGTCTAGTTTGATCACTCTTGAGCCAGTTACCGTAAGTGCAGTTCCTACTGTCTCAGTTTACCTTCTAGTTGACTGTTTCTTACATTAAAATAAAGACAGTGCTACAAACAGCCAAGGAAGAAAAAAATCTGATGGAGGGAACAGTTTGTAATACTTTGAGACATTAAGAGCATGACAAGACAACGGGCTACCACATGAAAAAATCCTAACAAAAATACCTGCTACCTGGCCTTCTTCCGTAACAGCAGCTATTAAATTAATTTAAGCTACAGATATTATCTATCTTATCTACCTAAATCTGTATGTTACCTATCTACAGTGTATATTGTTCCTGGGTCAGACCCAAAGGACCTTACGAAGGTTTATGCCACAGCTGGTCACACCACTGCAACACTGGGATACCACCGTAGGCAGCACCCCACCGTTCCGCACTGCAGCTCCTCCCACGGCTTTCAACACGAGTACCTTCCTCTCTGCATGGGAGTCAAAGAGTCCGGAAATATGTGGCACACTGAGGGTTACCAGGCCCTCTACAATTCTAAGGGCAAGAAGTAGAACTATAAAATACACACCAACCTGCGACTCTGACAGACTCTGCCAGAAAAATGCTGATATACGTGCTTAACGTACAAGCTTCAAACGGTTTCGTTTTGATCCACGGGCAGCACACAATAACAAACACTTCCACAGTAAGCAACGCATACAGGGGTATCACAAAATAAATCAAACTTCAAACAGAAATAACAGGTTTCTCAGCAGTTGAAGTGTTCACGCAGTTCAGGTATGTCTGGGTATTTGCTTCAGCTCAGCAACTGCCGACTGCCTTCCTGCTAAAATTAGAAGGAAAAATCGGGCCACGTACCTTTTTTCTCCCAGCTAGTCCTTCAGCTGTTTGGTCCGCAGTGTGCTCTGAAGAATCATTCACAGTATGATTGTCAGTGCTTTCTTTCTCTACAATAATATAGACCTTTATATTAACTTCCTGCTGATTCTTGCAAGTTAGGAGCAGAAAAAACTGTTATTCAAATTATTTTTGAAGTAAAAGTCACTAACTAAAACGTGGACCTTATGCAACCAGAATATTCAGTTCAACTTGGCGCCCAGGCTGACAAGAATTTTTATTTTTTTTTCACCTCTCTACATAATGCCCTAGTTTTATTCTCCAAAAGCTTGATTTTGAATAAAAGAACAAATGCTTATGGCAGTAACATGATATAAAATGTTTTGACTTGGACACCCACAGTTTCCTCGTGTGGAGAGAGGACAATGTCTTGTACAGATTTTGAACGTATATTCTAGGCTGGAAAAGCTGACTTGTAGGGCAAGAGTTATTGTTCACATTAATCTTTATTCCATAGAATTTCCTGGTAGAGGACAAGCTTTCCATCTGAGTTGATGTTGCTGTGTTTAAATGTTCCTGTACTCCCTCCATGAATGATATTAATGTAGAACTTTGTATCAAAACCTCCAGGCCACTGGATAATGGAAAAATATTTAAGCACCCACCGCACACCAGCTATTCCAATTATAATATTGAAGGTAGATGGCATAGCTTTTTCATTATTACAGCAAATGGTCTTTTTTCATACTACATTTTTTTTTTTTTTTCTCTCAAAAGAACAATTACAGATTATTTTAGAATGTCTAAAATAAAGGAAGCATTTTTGACTTGGCTTGTATATGTGGCATCCAACTTCACACCCCCAGCTTTTCTAAAGCAACATCTGTCATCAATACACTCAAACTGTCTTCAAAACCGCAAATCACATCTAGACTCACATCTTCAGCATCTCTGAACAGTGTTCTGTAATTACCACGTTTCACCTAAAATTATCTGTTTGTGAACATGATGAGGAAATTTCAGTTGACAGGGATGAAAAAGACTTCTGACAAGCTTCTCTGTTGCAGTGAAGGAACATGGCACCTAAAGAAGTTGCTTGAGAAATAATTCAATTGCCATTATTTTGTCACCTCACAACTAGAAATATTCTTTTTAAATAAGACATAATCCTGCTGTGGGAAAGTCCTCTTTTGTGGGCTTCCTCCAACACAGAACTGGGAAAAGTTTTTTTTTTTTTTTTTCCCCCTTCCAATTCATTAACAATTACTAGTATCTTTTGCAGCTCAAATTTCATTATCTCTCAAGAAGTGCTTTACCAACCACTGACATAACTGTATTGTTAGTATTTTTTATGAGAGATTGTTTATAAAAGCTTTATCTTTTGAAATGTTTTATTCATTTTTAGAATGTATGTAATGGTCCAATTCTTAGGCATTGTATTCTTACCCTGCTGAATGATGGTCTCTTTCTGAGTAGTCTCTTCTGTCTATAGAGACAAAACAGTGAAATTTCTACTTTCAAACTTGCTAAAAAACAAATTGTTTAACTATAAACACCTACATATGTATTCTTCCCTCTACCAAAACCACCCAAAAAAACAACTTTGCATTTCCAAGCCATCCACATATATTAAAATGAATTCAAGTTACAGAATCAAATTATATCAGAGACAATAACTCCAGAGGAGTAAAAGCTTTTACCTCCAACGTTTCCACTGTGCTGTTACTGCTTTTTTCTCCCTCAGATGTTTTACTGTGATGTTTCTCTTTCTCATCTTTTTCCCCTGTTTCCTCTTCTTTGACTGTTCCTTCTGCTGCTGCTGCTGTTTCTCCTTCTTCTTCTTCCTCCTCTTCCTCATCTTCTTCCCCTGTTTCCTCTTCTTTGACTGTTCCTTCTGCTGCTGCTGCTGTTTCTCCTTCTTCTTCTTCCTCCTCTTCCTCATCTTCTTCTTCCTCATCTTCTTCTTCTTCCTCATTTTCTTCTTCTACTGCTGCTGCTTCTTCATCAACACCATCATCATCGGTCTCTTCATCTCCAGACAAGCTTTGTCCCTTTGACAAGATGGCCAAAAAATAATTTTGAAATGCATGCTGCACAATGATATCACAGTCCTCACCCTACACCAACTCATCATACATCAGAATTTAGCCAAGAACAAGAAAATTCAAAAGAAAACATTCCAAGGAAGATAAAGTAAGGGTAGAGACAGGAGTCCTTATTCAAAGTTTGCTCTCAAATACGGACTCTCAAAAATCTAACTATGCCCTCAGAAGTCTTATCTGAGGGCACAGTTGAGTTAGCTCATGTTCGTAGACTGAAGTCTTACATTCTTTAATTTCTAATTATTAATTTAATAACTTTAAATTCTTTACCACTGCATGACTTTTTCAAAACGGAGAAAATACTTTTTTTCAGCAGAATAATTCTGCCTCTGTTGAAAAGCAAGGGTTAATGACTGGACAGATTCCTTCAACTTTTAAGAAGTGTCTAACTCAATGGTAGCTCTTGTGATGCACAGACCAATCTTCTTCTTTGCACATGTAAGTGTAAAAAGTACACGATGCTTCTGCATCAACTTCCCCTTCGGTGTCTGCTCTCTGTGGAGAACATGCTACATTCCGAGAGCTGCTGTGAAAACGGGCTAGTGGCAAAGACCACACGCTGCCACTATAAAGAGTACCTTGAAAACAGAAGGTGCCCTAATAGTATGTGATATTGCCAGCTACATACTCCAGCTGTGGGAATATTAGCAATAAAATAAAAGCAGAAACCGCCACATGCCATTAGCAGAAAGTCCCTTTTGTAGCACTGCACAATGGTGATCCAAACAAGTCTCATTTTGCAACAGAAGAACACTGCAGTTCACACTACCGGGGAAAAGACCTTCTACTAACAGATACCTTCCGGCATTTTCTTAACTGAGGCTTCTTCCAGTCAACCTTCCAGTCTGGCTCTGTAGATAGGAATTTCAGTGCAACTTCAACTCAGACAAAAGAAAATTAAGTGAGAAGTCTTCAGGTGAGATCACAGCTTCTCATGCAGTGAGTGAACTGAGCAACGCTGCCGACACACTCAGCACTGTTCAGGCATAGTGTTCTACATCACCACCTGGTCCTGTGACCTTGTGTGCTATTGGGAAGTTCCCTGCAGCAGCAGTATAGTCTAGTGCTAAACCAAAAAAAAAAAAAAAAAAAAAAAAAAAAAAGGAAAAAAAAAAAAAGACGGAAGAAAAATTTGATAAAAATTTTATCAGATCTAAATGCTCCAGTTAGCTAGGAACATTATCATAAAGCAATATTTAAAAAGATTTTTTTTTTTTTCAATCTGTGTATTCATAGAGCCAGCATTCATCAGAAGGACTTAGAATAGCATTATTCTAGGAATGAAACAATTTTTTTAACAACGTACAAAATGACTGCCAGCAATATAGAATTTGTCTATTGTGTGGACAGGCTTTGCACTGTGGTAAGCAGAATCATGTGGACGCACTTGAATGAAAAAGCAGAGCACAAGCAGTGTGATATCATCCACAGCATCCATTTCAACATAGTTACAGTATTTCAGACACTGTACATAAAGATCCTACAATAGCCTTGTAGCACTTAAAAGACTCACGTATAACTCCTGTGCTTACAAAAATCACTGCTCTTTTACAGATGCAGAATGGTTGAACTTCATTGTACTTCTCCACAGGTTCGTATCAGGTTTGGATCCTACCCTAAAACCAAAAGTGTCTACATGTAGGAGTCTACATAGGAGACGGATCTAAGCTGTCAATGTCTTCAGTGGCAAGCACACTCAGATGTCCTACAAATCTGAGACATGCTTACACGGGACTTAGGGATACCCGTATCACTCTAGATTCCAATTCTCATCCATACAGGATATCCCCCAACACCTAAAGTGACACTAGACGTGTTTGGGTAACTGCCTCCTGCTCCTAGCCAGAACAGCCCGTGGGGCTAAGAGCAGTGGAGCTCTCAGAGCAGACACCTGCTGTTGTTAGACTCAGCAGTGCCCAGGCTGACCACATTTCCACTGACTATACCTGCAGCCGGGCGGAGGTCTCTCTGGCTGTCACCCTTCCGTTCAACTTCCAAAATAAGTCATTTTGAGTGGTACCTGTGTCGGCACAGGTTTATAACTGTCACTTTCACATGCCCATTTGCAGGCATGCTTTGGAGAGTGTTTACCAATGGTAGTGACCAACAGATGAGAATGCCACACTACAGATATTCTTCTTACTTCAGAAGACGACTCATCAGGCTATTAAAAATAACCTCTGAATAATTAGATGTTAATGATTAAAGTAGATCTTTAACCCAGTATGATCTCTGCATTGTTCTCCATCACCATGCTTTAGGAGGTTTATTTTATTTATATATAAAGTATATATAAAGTATTCCACTTTATATTCCCTAGTCATAAAGGACAATGCTGTAAGAATAACTTCAATAGTTTTACCTCTGAAGCTGAGACACAGAAAAGCTGACTTGGCCAAGGACACACACAGAAGGTCACCAGTAACAAAGAACACAAATAAAATACCTGAAGTGGTTTTAAGCCTGAGATTCCAGTTTCTTCAAGGTCAAAAGAGTTGTCAGTACGATGAAACAACCTTTTGCTTACCACTGTCTCACCTGGTGCCATGGAAAACGATCTCAGTGAAGCATGAAGCCATGTCTCCTGGTAGACCTTGCTCAAATGACAGATGGGAACCAGACTTCTCTGTATTGCCTTAGCTGTTCCAATGTGCATCCTTCCTGCATGCTTTATAGAACCTGAGCTCTGGCAGCCTGGCTGTCCGTAATTACCGTGTCAGAAGGGAAGGCTTATGGCATTTCTCCAAGCCTCCTCAAAAAGTCAAAATATTTTTTGTTTGCCGCCACCAATTTATGTTTCTCAGGAAGAAAATCTCAAAACCACTGACAAAATAAACTTAGACCTCAGATCTTTTAAAAAGCTTGTGAAAACTAAGTGATGAAGAGAAATCTGTAATTACTATGTGTAGCACTAAGAAACAGAGAGTTCTGGGAAGTTCTGGTTAACAGAAAATATATTTCTATTTGACACGGAAACTGTTACTAAACCACAGCGATTACTGCAGACGGCTGAAAATGAGGTAGTCAGCCACATGCTTCTTCCTTGGCTGCCTTCTGCCGAGCAGCCACAGATTGTCAGTTGCTGAGCAGAGTTTTCAGTCATGTAAGGAACAGATTCCTCCCATCACCTGTCCAGCCCATTACCTCCAGATGCCCAAAAGCTCCCGTACTTGCACGTACAATGACTGAACGGAACACATACCTAGTAGGAGTTTCACTGTGAAGCAGAAGGCTCACAGCTGATGGGCATCAGCTCTGTAGAGGTTGATCCACGGGCCACAGAATATAATGCTGTCACATGGGAGTGAACAGTGCTCCCTTTGTAGAGAACTGGTAAAGGCAACCACAAAATACATTTCTACAGACCATCCTTCTTCTTTGATAAACGACTGAAGAGGGACCATAACTTCAAAAAATCCTCATTCTAATCTCCAAAACACTGGTGCATGTCAATGTCACTCTTGAATTGTCAATATACCTTACAGTATATTTTGTTTCCTAAAAGCCAAACAAAAGGGCCTGTAAGTTTCCACATACGTGTCCACATTTGTCACAGGCTGGCAGTGCACATATTTTGCATTGGAAGAGTTAATCTGATTGCATTTTCAAAACTTTAAGTGTCATTCAGAAATAGTATACTGGCATTTACTACACAGTACCAGACAGTCCTTTTTTGCTGCCAACATCTTGAAGATTATTTCAATTGGCTGTGGTGTAATCATTCCATGGCTTGCCAGCTGGTTATTGTAGGTGCAGCTGAAAAAGATGAATCTCTGAATTCTTGTTTGAGTACAACTACATAGCAACGAATTAAACTTTAATGTATGACTACTTTCTAAAAAAGGCAGCATTTGTACTTTCGGATTTTAGTTTCAACTTAATCTATTCACTACAAAAATGACTTAAATACAGTTACCTAAAGGATACGTCCTCCAGCAAGTCAGATTTTTATTATTATTATTATTTATTCTCTACCTCAGCTATACTACAGCTTTTGTATACAAAACTGTATCTTTTCCAAAAAGTCTGCTTTCTTCAGAGAACAAATAAATAATACCAATTTCCAAGGTGAAAAGGGAAAAAAGACCCCCTACAGAATAAGGTGTTTGTGAAGAATCACAAAACAAGCTGGAAACTATTTACACCAAATATAAACAGCTATTTTACAAGAATACTCTTTAATATTTTATCACTTGGAAAAGGCATACCAAAATAAATCCCGGGTACTTAAGCAAAACAGATGAAATACAATGAGCAACATCAAATAAGAATATGTTGATACTACCTCAAAAACTTGACGCATCTGGAAGATATTATGCTGCACTTAAAAATGAATTCTTAACATTAACAGACAAAGAGGAAAACTAACTTGGGAATATTAGCCCACATATGGATGCAGTTTGTGCATATTTTCCAAATTCTTATAGAAAAAGAGCTGGTCATGCGGCTCCCACTTACTTGGAAGTGAATGAAGACAGTCACTGCTTTCTGCTTTTATTGTGTCAGTGAAACTTTGTAAAAAGTCTGATACTGATAGGACAAATGGGAATGGTTTTAAACTAAAAGGAGAGATCTAGGTTAGATGTTAGCAGGAAATCCTTCACTCAGAGGGCGGTGAGGCGCTGGCACAGGCTGCCCAGAGAAGCTGTGGGTGCCCCACTCCTGGAGGTGCTCAAGGCCAGGCTGGATGGGCCCTCTGCAGCCTGATCCAGTGGGTGGCAGCCAGCCCATGGCAGGGGTTGGGGCTGGGTGGGTTTCCAGCTCCCTTCCAGCCCCAGCCATTCTGTGATTCTATGCCTCTCCAAAATATTGTGCTTTTTGTTCAATTCCTGTCTTAATCATGCTGATCATTATGCAGTACTTTTGTAAAAATATGGGCAAAGGCAAAACTTCACCAACAACACCACAGCACGCAGGAAGGTTTTTCTAGTTTCTGCTCCCCATACATTCCTGAAGAGGATTCCCCCTGAGTCACTACTAAAGTCTTCATGGTCTGCAGAACCGAGTCTCTCTGAGGAGATCCATCACTTCAACACACACTGATGTAAAAGTGTCAATTTCTGTACAAGCATCAGCAATCTTTAAACCCATTCTCTTCTTCTGGCTTTTCCTGTCTGAGTGGCTTTTTCAAGGCACACCCAACCCTGTAACACCAGCCCCACTAACACATGCAGTTGTTCCCCCGTGTCATGATGTTACTTGTCAATGCCATTGAAGGCCTGCTTTAAAAGAGAGCTTAACTTCTTTCTGTACTCTTTACACAGGGCACATTCAGGTTTACTTTGCTCTTTTTTTCCTTAGAAATGACAATGAAGCCTCCAATAAGACTGATTTGATTTTGCAGCAGTTCTGCTACTGTGTTTCTGACTACGAGAGGCATTTTGCACCCTGGCTAGACACTGGATAAAATGAAAAGAAAACCAGCTTCTGCTAGGGTGGCTCACAATCCCAAACTCATATATAAGATTACTGATTTTTGCTGAGTTTCCAGTTGAACGGCACATGCTTGGTACAAAGGAAGTGGGACATATTAGTCTTCAATGCTACTGCGATGTACATCCTCTCAGGTACAGACGCAGATAAAGGCTTTGTTTAATATAAAGTTCTACTGCAGATACCTTTGTTTAGCTCCCTCTCACACTCTCAATATGCAACCATAAATACTTCACATTTCACACAAACCACAAATTCCATTCTGTGTGAAAGGAGGGGTACTTTGCAAATAATAAAGCTCTGAACCAAGAACGTTACACTTGAGACAGACCTGCAACCGACCCGCCACCCAGAGACAGAAAAAGCAGAGAGTCCATTTCTGATGTTTCAATGTTGGGACATTTATGTAAGCCAGAATAATAAGTAGTCTACTTGACAACTCAGGACCCTGATAATAAAAATGTTTGTAACTAAGTACAACTCTTTGTGATAATGATCTTAATATTTATTTGAATTATTACAGCAGAAGGTTGTCAAGCAAAGAAACGGTTATCACAAATCCTTAAAAAAGGCTGTGACTAAGCGTACTTACTTTCTCTTTTTGCAACAGAACCATAAAGCCTCTGTAACTCCGGCTGTGCAATTTTTTGAAGCCAAAAATATCTCACCAAAATCTTTTCACTATGCAAAAGCAACCCTCTCTTCTCTGCATTAGGACATGAAAAAGTGTATTAAAATACTGTAACTCAGTGAGTGACTTCAGACCAAGACCATGCTCAGAAATTAACCGAGGACAGAAGTGTAGGTTTGCCATTTGTGCAAGCAAAATATTGCCTCAGTTCCTCACAGAATGCTATCGTACTAAACACCGCCATTTATCTGAATTGCACATTTAGAAATGAGTTGAGAATTTGCCCTCATATGCCAGCTACCATGTAGCGTATTACAGTCTACAGATCTGACGGCATTCTTTTGCCTCAATATTCTGTTATCTCTGAACTTGATTTGGCCTCCCATTACACTCATTTTGAAATTAAAAACAGAAGTTCACACGAGTTCATAGTCAGACCATGTAAAAAAGACACTTTGCCTTTAATCTCTTTTTTTTTTGTACTAGAAAGAATGTCTTGACCATGCTTTTGTCAAATGACCAAATTTGCACACACCTCAAATTCAATTTGCTATTCTGAGAAGTAAGATCAATAGCGTAGTGCTGTATGTAGAAAGTAAGCTAGAAGTTATCTTTTAGCTTAGAAAAGCTAGGGGAAAAACCTAAAACCAAGGAAACAAAAGCTAAACATCTTTATCTGCATGATTCCTAGCAAATTTTAACTGCTAAAATTCTGCAGGCATAAGAAAAGAGTTACGCTACAATATGTTCAAAAGTAATTTGGGATGAAGTGAACCATGGTGCCACAGGGCTTGCTGTTTTTCTGGGTAGTAAAGACAATGGCTGCTGGGGAAAAGTTATAGAGGGGGTTCATTACATAAAGTAACCGAGTGACAAAATTCAGTGTTGGTAAATGCAAAATACTGCGTGTAACGTTACTTCATATACACAGTGGCAGATCTTGTAAAAGAACATCTTAACATGACAACTGAGAGTTCTAGAAACACCATTGCAATGCTCTGCAGTGGTCAGTTTCAAGGGAACAAACAATTATTAAGAAGGGAAATAGGACATCATTATGCTGCTGCATGAATCCGTGATGCATTTGCCTTTGGATCACTAACCAACTCGTGATCCGCCATCCTAAGGCTGTAGCGAGACAGTCCTCAAGGGTTATGGAAGAGCTTTCGTGTGATGAATCTTCAGCTACAAGAGAGCTTAAGGTTAAGGGAAAGAGAGGTCCATAAAACCATTGTGGGGTAATCTGCGTGGCATCCTTTCTGCCGTGCTAACGTGACCTGTATAACATCAGCTTGTAAGACAGAATTGTGCCTGGACACAGTGTGCAAGTTGAATGCCAAAAACTTGAGAGTTCATTTGCCCCCAAATTGAGAAAGACAAAGAAGAGATTATCAATGTCAAACATTAAGATAAGCATTGAGTGGATTAAACGGTAACAAGAGGCTTTTGAAAACCCAAAGAAAATCAAAGTTAGATTGAAAAGAAGCATAAGAACATGCACCTTTGTGACGTTAGGGGAGGGAAGTGGGAACAGAGGAGCTGTCAAAACTGGGCTTGACGCTGCCACCAGCTCCCCCACTAGCGCCAGGACTGCGAGACCAGCAGTACGGGCTGCAACAAGGAAGGAGACCCGCACCCCATGAGCATGTATGTGATGTTATGGGGCGCATTCTCACCAGCATGTGTGTTAGCAGATTGAAGGAAGCAGGGTGGCTACAGATGAACCTAGAACATGCGTACGTAATTGTGTGCACGCACTCGTGCATGGGGGGGTGGGGGGAATTAAAATTTCTGAGATCTTCTGCAGGATGATGCTCGGAAATTTGCAGGTGCTTTATTAACATTTTATGAATGCCAATATTGTTGTTACCTGCTGTATTACTGCTATTGATCTTGACTGTGTAGTTCATTGATTGCTGGTTAACAGTTGTTAATAAATCAATAAACCATTTTGATTCTGACTCGATTTAACCACAGAGTTGAACAGTTTTTCCCTGGGCCTACCATGAGGGAATAAATCATGAAAAGGCAAAAAATGATCTTCTTTTTTAATACAGAGAATACAGAGACATCAAATGAAAGTATCAAGACAGATTTAAGACAAGAAGAGGAGTTACTGTTTCACACAACATTTCATGTTATCTAAGAATTGTTTGTTAAAACCTGTATGAGACATGAAATCCTTCAAAAAGTAAGTGAAATTAATTCCTGGAAGAAAATGGCTATTAAATACAAGCGGTACAACTTCTGAGCCACAGGTTATTGAAGGCTGAGTGATTACACAGGAGAAGTATCACTACAGAGACAGACATTTGGTCTGGGCAGTTATGTCTGTTGTTTTCTCTATTTCAAATTTTTTTTTTTCTCTACTAAAAACTAGTTTGGAGTACTTCTGCCATGTTACTTAAGTACTGCACATAAATCTTTTGTATCCCATAATAAAACCCGAGAACATACTGAATTTCCATAAAACCACAGCTGCCAAGCTTTATAAACCAGTATGAGTCAAATGAAACAAAATTCCACTCTATTTATGCTGATGGAGTTCCAAAGCCCCCCCCAAAGCCCAGAAACATTGGCATAACGTACAATTTATGTGCTGTGGAAAACCCTTCGAAGAGCTGTAGCAATGCTCTACTTTTCCCCTACCACAGGAATGATCCACAAAGCAACATAAAATCAGTTTTCAGTTCAACGAGTTTTTATCCAGACAGAGTAAAGAAGAGACGCTGACAACCTGGCCTCTTTCACCCTCCTGGGAAATCTTGGGAAGCCTTATGCTATCAGCATATGTCAAGAGAGAAACAACAAATGGTCCCCATTTGCCAGACGATTCAGATTAAAAGCTACACCCAAACAGTAAGGGAAGATTCATTCCTATGTGGAACCTGAAATCACTTGCTTCAAAGTGCTCTCACTTCTTTTGTTTCTCTCTCTTGCAAATAGTGTTCATAAGAAATAACAGAATATTCTTCCAAGGCTGACTTGCAGTATCACAAATATGTAAATATCATATTCCAAGGAACACTGTTAGTTTTAGGCCTATAAAAATGCTTTCCAGTATTGTGCTAAGTTTAGTCACTGTAACATCCTAATCTTTCCTAAGGAAGATAAAATAAAACAGTTTTACTCCGGTTAGTTTCAAAAGTAAGTATTTTCTCAGCACTTCAGTGATAAAGCAGTACTTCTACAGAAGAACTAAGGACTCTGTTATCAGAGTGAGCTGTCTTCTTGGGGAGCGCATTCAACTGTTCAAATATTCCATTCTGTCACAGTATCAGGATACTTACCCTTTTCTAAGGACTTACCCATGCTCATGCCAAGATAACGTATTCCAGAAAGTTGTAAAGGCTGAAGTTAATTTCACAGAGACAAAATACAGTCACTGGACTCACTATGTTTGTTACTGTTATTGCATACAGCACGTAACTGAAATCGATCTTATCTTCAAACATGGTATGTGGAACGGGTGACTGAGGTAGGAAGGGTTGAACTGAACTAGACCTACTAGCTAAGCATTGATCTACCACAGCCTTCTTAGAAAATAAATTCTGGAGACATGGTGTCAAAAACAGTTTAATGTCAGTATCTTACAAAACAACATTCAAAATGTTCCACGATCTCAGCACAAGCATTCATTTTGTTAACATTTTTATTGAGTGGCATTTGCTCATTTTGGTTTCTTTCTTCTGTACTCATTTTAATTTTAAAGATTTAAACAGTAATTCTTCCGGTGAATGGCAATACTGAGATATGTTTACAAAATTTCCTCAGACCACCCATTAGCACAGTACTGACAAGAGCTCATATCCCTTTTGCAGGTTCGACCTCCACTAACAATAATGCAGTATTACAAAGTCACAAAAATAACTTTCAAGATTTGTGTATAAATATTAGCATACTTTGTCTTTTTCAAAAATAATTTAGACTTCCTTGCCACTTTCGCTACTACTGCATCTAGTTTGTTGGTTTCTTATAGCACCTTCTTTCTAGAGATCACTGATGTAATTTTTAGGATGGAAGGAAAAACACTCCTCCAATGAGGAGAGGCTTAAGCTCTGATCCTGAAAATGCATAGATAACCTCACACTGCAACAAAACATACTCTCCTCCTTGAGAACCTTAGAGTTAGATGACTAGTGTAATTTAGGCTTTTGTAGGCAGCTACTGAATCTTTTCTGTATTGCACAGTATACACAAGTAACAAATGTTTTACAGGTGTGTATTTTCAAATTCTTAATTATGTCAAATCATAAATGTAATACTCAAAAACTATCACTGAACAGATGCATTCTGACTAATGCAATCTAGGCAAAATTCTGAGGCTCGTGTTCATCTTTTTGCACATAGTTGTGTGCTGACAACAAAATAAGAAGTCAACCTTAAGGCCTTTGGAAAAGCTCAGGCCACTATTTACCCAGGCTTGCACTTCCACTTCCCTCCCATGTATTGACCCACGTATATTTGGCAACCTGTCCTTTCTGTAATTTATGCTGAGTACTCAAACATTTTACCTGTAGAAAAGTAGGGGAAATGAATGCAGAGTGATACCAAAATTCAAAGATATGCATCTTCTATGATTTACTGACATTCCTCTCATATAAGGCACATCAACAAGTAAGTTGTGACTAAAATTCATGTATTACCTCAAGAAACCCGACTTAAAGGCAAAGATAACACTGTTACAACATATCATTCATGTTATCAGCATGAAGCTATAATTTGAGGCAAACACATTTTGCCTCCTCAGCAATTGTTTTAACTCTGTGTCAAATACGATAACGATGATTGTGTGAATGACAGTATCAACAGATTATATGACTTAGTTCACGAGAGCTTCCCAAATTTACACGTTTTCTTCAGTCCTTTTTCAAGAAACAGGCACTTCAAGTATATGTATAAATAAGTTTTGGCTACATTTACAAATCTGCCATAGTTACACACTTTCCTGAGTAGGCTTAAAATGCATCTCCACTAGTCTATACTACTTCAGTGTTAAATAATGAGGCAGCACATTGTTCCAAAATTGTTTTGAGTTATGCAAACCATTTCCCACGTGCTGTTTTGACTTCATTTTTTGTTTGGAGCTGTTTGGTACAGCAGAACTTTCTGTCTTCCCTGGCTTCCTGGTCTTGCTTTTCTTTTGTGGAACCTTACTATTAACAATTTTTCTTTCACTTTTTGTTTTTTCTTCTTCTTCCTCTTCTTCTTCTTCCTCTCCTTTATCCTCTTCCTCCTCCTGACCCTCATCCCCTTCATCTTCTCCTTCTTCCACTTCCTCCTCTTCTACTTCCTCCTCCTCTCCCTCTTCCTCCTCTTCTTCCTCTTCTCCTTCTTCTTCCTCTTCCTGTTCCCTTTTTTCTTCTTCTTCCTCTTCCCCTTCTTCTTCCTCCTCTTCAGCTCCCTGTCCCTCTTCCTCCTCAATTCCTTCTCCTTCTTCTTCCATTCCTTCTTCTCCTTCTTCTTCTCCTCCTTCTTCTTCTCCTCCTTCTTCTTCCACTCCTTCTTCTCCTTCTGTTTCTACTCCCTCTTCGTCCTCTCCTTCCCCCTCACCTACTTCCACCTCTTCATCCTCTTCTTCTTCACGTCCTTCTTCTTCCACTTCCTCTTCTTCTTCTTCATTTCCCCCCTCCTCTTCTTCATTGTTTTCATCTTCCTCCCCCTCCTCCCCTTCTGTATCTACCTCGGCTCCTTCCTCTGCCTCCTCCTCTTCTTCTCTTTGCTCTTCTATTTCATCCTCCCCCTCTTCTCCTTCCTCTTCCACTCTATCCTCCCTCCCCTCCTTAGCCCTCTTATTTCCGTCTTCCTGTTCTTCTTTGCATATCTCTTCTTCTTCCCTCCCCAACAACGCTTCTTCTAACTCCTCTTCTTCACCCTCTTCATCTCCTTCATTATCCCTTTCTTTTTCTTCATTTGCCTTTTCATCTTCTCCGTCCTGTTGTGCCTCGACCTCTTTTTGTTCCTCCTCCTCTCTATTTTCACCTTCTTCTTCACTCTCATCTCCTTCCTCACTTTTAACCTGTTCCTCCTTTTCTTTTTCAGATTGTTTATCTTTTACATTCTCCTCCTCCTCAGTATCTTCCTTTTCTCCCTCACTCAGTATTTCATCTTCCTCTATCAAGCTGACTTCCTCATCTCCTGGGTCTGTGACATCTTTTTGATGACTGTCTTCAACCTCCTCTGCATCCCCATTTTCACTGTCTCTTTCTATCTGTGATTCATCTTTTTCATGTTTTTCCTCATTATCTTTTTCCTCTTCGTCCTCATCTCCTTCTGCTGAAACGTCTTTGTCCATGTCCTTTTCAGCCTCTGTCTCTCCTTCCTCCTCAACTTCACTACCAACTGTTTCATTCAGTTGACATCCATTTTCCTTTCCACTTTCACCCTTTTCACTGTCCTCACTCTCCTGCTCTTGATCAGATTCCTCATCATTCTTAGCTTCTAACTGCCTCTCTTCACCAGAATTAGCTTCAGAGTTTGTCTCTTCCTCATTCAGGCTTTTTGTATCAGTGTCTTCTACATATTCCTTCTGATTGTTTGTAGCGTGCACCTCTTCAATCTCACTGCCTTCTTTTAAGTCCAAATCTTTCCCATTTTCTACTGGTTTTGTTGCCTTCTGGATCTCTCTGTCTTCATACCAGTACTCTTCTTTTCCCCTACTCTTCAGTATGTATTTTGCAAGATCATTACTACTTTCTTCACTTGAAGATGATGACATAGTTACAGCTACTTGTTTCAAAAATTGGTCTTTTTTTTTAAACTCCCTCTGCTTTTCATTACTTTCTTTCCCTCTGGCACATATTCCTTCACATGTATTAGATTTTTCAACAGCATTCTTTATTTTGTTTCCACTTTCTACTGCTTCTTGACTTCCTTGCTTTTTAACAAGATTGCATTCTTCTACAATTACTGAACCAATCTGGGGCTGATCACTGGATGCAGATGGAAGTACCTCTATTTTAAGAGACCGCTTAGTTCTAACACCTTTTGTTTTTTTATCAGAATACTGAGTTTTTTCAGTGGGAAAACTATAGGTTATTTCCTCTCTGACAATGTCAGGATTTTCTGAATATTCTTTTCCCCTTTTCACTATTTTGCATTTGTCCCTGCTAATTTGCTGAACACCACTTTTCGAAGAACTAACACTTTGTGCATGCTCAGATTTACTTCTCATTGTATTTTTTTTGGCCACAGGTTTCCCTACAAAGGCACTACTTTTTTCAAATTCTGCATTTTGTCCCAGTGACTCCGAAAGTGAAGACTGCTTTTGTAAAGAACCAAAGTCTAATCCTGGACCTTTCTGCATGAAATCAGAATCAACGATTTTCAGCCCACCCTTACCATCTCTTTTCAGTTTCACGTTTTTATTGTTCTTCTATTCCATATGAGAAGCAGAAAATTAAAAAGAAAGAAGGAAAGCATTAAGGACAAATGACAGCTAAAGAAAAAGATGACAGAAACATCTGAACAAGAAAAGAAACAATTTGTGTGATGAGACTAAAAGATAGCATAAAAGGCAGAGTATTATAAATGAAATGAATTTAGAAGTATACGTTTTAGAAGAATGTAACATTCTGTTGATGGCAAAGGTACCACTCTTTTTGCACTGTCCAAGAATGCAAGAAGAACTCTGCCACCACGATCACATTCCATAAGCCAGAGTGTGAGGGAGGCAGTGTGAACAGAAGGAATGAGCTACAGTTCTCTTACACCTTCCTCCACCTGTACCCTTGGGAAATCTTCTGGCGCACACGCTGTTATACTTTTTCTATTAAGTTTGAAAATCTATTGACTTTCTGCTTCAAAATTTGCACTTACTTAACATATTCTGCATAATCATTTTTTAAAATGTAAAATGAAATGATAATGAAATATACCAAAATGCTGAAAGACCGGTGTCATTTTACGAGTGAAACAGGATAATAGTAGAAACTTTTTTTCTTTTTATTATTAGAACAAGTATTACTGCTCCTTCAAATACACTCTGTGGTGATTCTCTGTAAATATGTGTCCCAAAAGTCAATTTAACTATTTTATTGTCAACAAAACAGCAGACATGTATGTTCCAGCATAAATTATAACGTGTTTATGATAGTTTCCTGTTTCTTAGACTGGCAGAATATTATACACTGTCATTTCAAACCATGCTGGCAATGTGAGTTCTATGTGTCTGTTTGACTTCAGTCAGCGTCTCAGAATTTTACCTCATGGATTCCATGAAGTATTAGAAAGAGAAGGCCTATAAAATTTGCCTAGCTTCTGTTAAAACTCAAAGCAAAACAATGAAGTTCATGGATCATACATGAATTGCAGATCTTTAAAAAAAAAAAAAAAAAATTAGTTACAGTACCTTTTGTTTTTGGATTGGTGATAATTTTAAGGACTGGTCACTGGAATTCAGTTTCATCACGTGTGTCTGCAAAGAATGAGACCTCTGTTAAAGAACCAATATAACTAGTAAGGGTAAGTTGCATAGTTTCGTTGGATTTTTCAAGCCACGTGCTTACCAATTAAATTGCTAGCTAAATGAATTATATGTGCTACTGTTTTCATAAAGTAACTTAAAATTTCACGCTGCTTCAAAGGAAAAGATGCAGGATAACATTTTAAAAGGTTTCTTTGCATCCTCACCAGTCTCATGAAATGCATGCTCATTTTTTGATGTCATGTATGCAGTTTTGGGCTAGATAAAAGTTCTGTACTAGAACCTGAAACATGACTTAGCTGCTTTGTTCTCCCTCTACACAAAAACAATTGAGTCATAGATTCCTTAGTGGAATATATTACCATATTTAGGATGTCAGTTGTATCTCCAAGGTTTCTGTAATTATTTTCAGTATCTGAATCTTCTGTAGAGCCTTCATCAGGTTCGTCTTTTTGATGATTCCCTTCTTTAAGGTAAAAGCAAACAATTACCACCTGAGCAAATGATATATATCAAGCAGCACACCCCACTCTTTTACTCTTGTGAAAGTGACATTATTTCTGTTTTTGTGACACCAGGCTGAAGTTCAGAGATTCCTCATTCTCCCAGCAGAAACACTTCCACTTCATTTTGATCAGCAGTAGCATTAGAGGTACCTCAACAATCTAGCATCAGTGAACTGCTGATATCTGATCATTTTTGCAGGCTTTCAAAGCATAAATGTTACATGGGACAAAGCTTCTTTTGGCTAATCTCTTTAATAACCGTGGGGCAATTAGCCTAAATTACCTGCAGTTGTATTATCCACATTGTGCATTACCCGTGTAATGGATGGAAACAGCAAGCTCAGTAACTCCAACGCAACGTCATAAAAATGTACCTACAACACTGTTAGGTTCGTGTCAAGTTCATTAGGCATATGAGCAGTTTCATTTGGAACAAACCCTGAGGTTTTAAACCTCAGAACACTCCAAAGGCAACCCAAGTCTCACTGCAATGCTGAACCTGGAACCAGTACGGACATACTAGCAGCTCTACAAATAATAATCTCAGTTCTAGCTGAATTAAATACTTTCAAGTTGAATTTGACTGTCCAATCAATCAGAACTAATTTTTACACAGAAACACAGCATACTGCACCCTTCAGCATTCCTCCTGTGCACAAGTCCAGCACAGTATCACTGTTATCCAGGTTGTGGCGTTGGTTTGGATATTCTGAGTCCTGATTACCTTAGATAACAGAGAGTGAACAGTACTTTTCCATTTTCAAGGGAGGAAGAAAGCTCCTGTACAAATTAGTAGACTTCTTTTCGTATCCAAGGTCTCCAGTATGCCTTTCTGAGTCATTAAGATTTAGTTCCCTAATCACCTTTTCTCTCGAATTCCTTTTCTTCATGAAAACAGAGAAAGTGGTTACTGATCTTGCAGTATTTTTATGAATTCATACTTCTACAGGCCTGAGAAACCACCATTTAGACATTATTTTTCTTTCACTTAACCCTCCTCTAAATCTTTAAGCACATTTTCCAAACATGAACCAAGTTTGAGGCTATTTGTATGTATTTCTTAACTTCTGTGTCTTTATTCTGCCAGATGCTTATGAGTTAAGGCTGAACAGGAACCTTCCTTTGTGTTCAAACTGAGTGTCCATTTACGGAAGATGAAAGCCAAACTACGTCATTCTCAGAAAACAGCACCAAAATGTAGCAATGATTCACCTTTTTCACGGCGTCTCTCCTCCGCAGGCTCAGCTTTAGGAAAACTTGTTGCCAAAAAACAGGGTGGGCTGGTGTTGCTGGTCACATGCAGTGGAGATTTTAAGAAGTGTTCTCCCAGCGGAGGCAGAGTTCGTGCCATTTGAGTGAACTGTTCTGGTGACCTTTCCTTTTAAAAACCATATACTGAGAAAATTTTGAGGATAAGGGCAGAAAAATTAACATAAATAACCTCCCCTACTTAACAACGGTGTTCTCCTTTAGTTGATGATATGATGTTGTAAAATTGTATAAACTATATAACAAGTATACACTAGATTTCTTGAACATTTTGATTATTTATGGTCCTAAAAAACTGGAGAGGCATATAATGGGACATTTTAAATTGATTTTACACGATAATCTCAAGTAGTCTTAAAATATAGACAAAGAATAAAAAAAGTTTTGATTTTTATTTTAAATAAAAATACTTGTTTTCTAAATAGCATTGAGGTACTTAGTCTACAGCATCACTACATTTTTACAAAATAAAGGAGTGGTGGAGCTAGGTTTCAAACAGGGAAGAGACATGACACATCACATGTACTGTGTAGCTGAAAATAAAGCAGAAGAAACTATTTTAAGATGTAACAGGATCTTAAGATTATTTTAAGGTGATCATGAAATATTCCCTTTTGAAAATTTATAAACTATGAACTTGCTCAATCTATTTAAGGCCTCAGAGGTTCTTGTTTATCTATTTATTTTTACATTTCTAAGATATTTTGAAAAATGCAAAGGAATAGATTGTATTTGAGAATTAGAAAAATACAGAACCAATGTGAGCCTTTTTAATATGCATAAACCAGTAAAATCTGGCCAATATCTTTATACCTGCATCAATTTTGGGAAGAAGGTGGACATGCAATTTTCTTTTTATACATTAAGATCAAACACATATTTTCATGAGCTATATTTATCTGGGTATATGCTGTAACTTTAGTTTAAAAAGCAATTTTGTTTCCTGCAAAAGTATGGCAGCTCTCAACAGCTCTGAATTTACCCTCTCTCGACGTCGCATTCGTGCTGACGTTAGTTGTAAGGTGTTTGTTACTAGTGAATCTCCACTCAATTTAGAGACAGTAGCAATTAAACGGCTCTCATATAAATCTTCAAAGAGTATTTCTTCAGATTCTTTAGGTCTTGGAGTAGCAAAAACCAGCATGTGACAACCACCACAAGCAACCTACAGCACAAAACCAAAGCTCTAATTATTTCATTTGCAAGTACCAAGTCAAGGATCTTTTTCTTACAATCATCTCTGAGGACTTAGATTACAAGAAAACAAAAACAAAAGTTTTGTTGAGAGAGATGTGAAGTTACTTCAAATCTAGTTCCTACTGACTTTAGTTACATAAAAGCACATAATTATGATTACTAATTACTAATGATCTATGTTAATTTCTCCATACTTAAATGTAGTGTATTTGCATTCAACAGAACGTAAGATAAGGCTAGGAAACCATTGAAAAATAAGAGAACAAAGATATTTCAACTGATTTTCAAATGATTGTAGCAAATTATTTTGGTGTTAGCAACAGATAACTACAGGGACACCCGAAGCAGGTTGCTGCCCAGGCCCATGTCCAGGCGGCTTCTGAAGATCTCCAAGGAGGAGACCCCACAGCCTCTGGGCAGCCTGTGCCAGGGCTCCGTCACCCACAGCACAGCAGTGCTTCCTAATGTTCAGCTGGAGCCTCCTGTGCTCCAGCTTGTGCCCACCACCTCTTGTTCTGCAGCTGGGCACTGCTGAATGGTCTGGTTCCTTCCTCTTTGCACCCTCCTTTCAGGTATTTGTAGACATTGAGAAGATGACCTCCCAGCCTTCTCTTCTTTAGGCTATGTACTAACTAAATGTTGAAGGAAAAATCATTCTATAATGAAATTTCATCTCTCATTAATAATGCCCTGCAGGAATATAAACATTTTGATGTCTGTGAAGCATAAAAAAAGTTTTACCAAAAGGACTGTGAAACTCAAAAAATTGGAACACAGAGCGGGATCAAACTGGTTTGCAAAATTCTCTTCTCCAAGGCCTAACTTGCCATGCCGTCCATCTCCAAAAGTAAACATGAGGCCATTCTCTGTATGTGGAAAAAAAAAGGAAGTTATTAATAACAAAGATTCAACAGAAAAACAGGACAAAAACATTGCAAACTAACAGGCTATGCAAGTAAGGAACATTTCTCTCCCAAAAGCAAAAAACTGAACAATTAGTTTTAGATTCTCAGCAGACGAATATGTTCCAAAAGCATGTATCCTTTCAAAGGACTGTCTAAGATTAGAGTTAGTCTAGACAATTAAAAAAAATAATAAACAAACAATAACATTGAAATTGTGCAGCAAAACAAAGGCTTCTAAACAAGAATACCTGTGAGCAAGACATGGTTATGAGGTTACAGTTGCCCAGGAGATACCATCTACAGAACTGCACACGGCTGTGAATCAGAAATTCCTAGTACTGAATCAGGCTTTGCCACTAACGTACTCAGCCTTTAGAACTAGTCAGTCTGCATATGCCCTCTTCTACAATTTATTTTGTAACATAAGATTTAACAGATTAGAGAAACTAAGAGTGCATGTCAGAATTTTTCACGTACATACCTGCTATTACAGCAGTGTGATTTTCCCCACATGTAATGTTACGTATTTTACGTCTCTTCAAGTGTTTCACAGACTTTGGTACTGAAGTTTCAAAAAGTAAAGTGCCATGTCCCAGCTGCCCATACTGTCCAAGTCCAAAAGTATATACATCTGTCTCTGAAAATGTATAGGCAAAGTTATCAACAAATATACTGCCATGTATATACAATAACGTGTTTTTATTAGCCAAATGGAAGCCAAATGACAATATAAGAATCTACCATCTAAAACATTAAATTTATCAACTAATTAAAAAAACAAACAAGCAATCAAGCTCTAAAATACATGCAGAAAAGAATTTAGAACGGTTCAATATGTAATATTTCTAACATAACTGTAAAATAGTACACTGATCTCATGCTCACAAAGTATCAGCTAACACAAAATGTTATGGGCATTTATGTTCCACAATTAACTCACAACCACAATGTTCACGTACAGTAGTACCTGTCCACAGCAGGGGGGTTGGAACTAGATGATCTTTGAGGTCCCTTCCAACCCAAGCCGCTCTATGATCCTATGATTCTCATCTTAACATCTGGCTCCCTACATGTATACTGTATGACCCCACATGTAACAGACCTCTTTATACTACAGCTAATTGGTGTGGAAGATCCTGGAACAGCGACAGAACAGGTTTCAGTATTCTCTTTTGCTATCAAATGAACCCTGCATTAAATACAGAGAACACTATAATTGTGTCATCTTGTTACAGAATAATAATCTTCCCACATTTATTTTTATTTTTTATTTTTTTTCCATTTAATGGACTGCCTTTGCCAGGAAAAAAATGCAATGTTCTTCAAGGCAGAAAAGATTCTTGGTGTGTCCGTCCCTGGCATTCCATCACAACGGGGGAAGACTGTGAAGCTTAGAAATCTTGATGAGGTCATGCTTGAAAGGAGAAATTCAAAGACTATTTCTGGGAAAAAAGGTTTTCTTGGAATTTTAATCTCTAACTCCTTTTTTTTTTTTTTTTTTCCTGCATGGAGGTAACAGAGGAAAAGCTGGAAAAACACTTAAAACTTGCAAAAATTTCATGAAAATCTGTGAAAGATTGGGAAGGACAAAAAATATCCCGCCTCAAGGCCAAAAAAAACCCCTGAGACTGGTGAGCAATATATCACTATATCATTGTCATGAACATGGTGCAGAGCAGTCATCAGGTCAAACACCTCAGCATCTTCAACAACAAGACAGGAATGAGCATTCACAGCTGAATGTGTGGAATGACAATTGAAGGAGAATCTTTGCTTTTTAAGCACTTCTTTGAGTCAAGGAAAGGAGGTCACTGGAATAGCCAAGTAAGTTTCAGTGCCACAAAACTAATTTACTCTGTGTGACTCTTGCTGTTTCTCTTGGAGCAGCCACAAACTGGAGAAATATTAAAAACAAATAATGTTACCATTCCCCCAGACTAATCTTACACTACTGTCAGGGAAAGAGAAAGCAGAGAATGGACCAGATTTGATTTTACCACCACAGTAGCACACTTAATAATTGATATTGAACGTCAGTTTCAAAGGAACCATGATGAAAAACTGTAACAGTAAATACGGACCTTTTCTTTCTAGAAACCAGTTTGCCATTCCTGCCTCTTTCAAAACTGTTCCATTCAAAGATGTTATGAATTTACACCACAGAAAACAAAATGGTCTCATACTATTTTAGATTGGAGATGCAAAATAGTAACCGAAGTCTTTTTGCTACTAAATGTAATAGCAAAGCTCCCTCTACTGGAAATTTCAAAGCAAGAAAGCAACGTCTCCAGGAACCTTCAAAAAGTTAAATAGATTAGAATTCTTCTATGCCATTTAGACTTTCTGGATAAGAATCAACAAACAGCTCCTGAAAGACAGTTCACTCTACGTGAACTGAAGAAGCCTTATCTTCATTTTAGTATATGGTACATGGCTTTCTCAGGATGGCTGATCCTGCAAGTCCTATTCAAAAGCATGCCATTTGCCTTAACACTTCTTTGAAAAGCAGAAGATCTTGTCATTTTCCAATTATATGGCTGTATCCGATTAAAATTATTATTTTGAGTGAAGTTAGAGTTTTTCTGTGTTATCTTTAATCCAAGGCTGCAATATGCAATGTCTTACTCATAAAACCGGCTAGTCCTCTAAAGACAATTGAATTTAGAGAGATGCTAATTTAAAAGTACAGGAAACTGTTTTCTTTCCCCTGCTGCTACTGACAACGGGAACAGAGCAATCCACCAGTTTAGAATGCCTTTAGAAGTAGAATGATATTTTCTTCTGCCTCTGTGCACCATGGGCACCTAAATTTTGCTCCTAAAACTTACTAGTCAATTATCAAGGTACAGAAAGACAGAGACTTTGTACCACTCTGAAGTGATTCATCTCTTGTGCAAAAGTGAGGCCAAACTTCAGTAATAATCACACTTAGCAGCAATGGGGATACACGAAAGTCTATTGCAAAGCAATCTCAAAGACTCTGATCAAATGACAGAGGTGAGCTTCGTTCTGAGCTAGATTTTGCATGTAAATTTGCTGATAACCTGAATCCAAAAGGGGATACAGTTGCACCGGTATTGCCTTCTGACTGTCCTCAGTCCCAGTAACGTTATGGTTCGATGAGACAAGTGGAACACGCTGCCACCAGAAGGGCAGATGTCACTCCCCCATTCTCTCTCTTCAGCCCCTGCTTGCACCACCTCTGCTGTCCAGTTGGCTACATGGTAAGTCAGCCCAGCTCTGACGTGTGTTTGGCTTGCTTTTTAGCTGGTCCAGTTTCCTGTGAAATGGTCGAGACAGTACAAGAGCAGTGCAAGGGGAGAGGAAAGACACATGGCCACAACAGCGTGAGGGGAGGGCAACTTCCTCCTGGGCGTCAGTGAACCATGAGGACGGACGGGTGCTGGGACCGCTTCTCCTTGACTCCAAATATTTTATTTTTGGAAGAGAAGGGATATTTCCCAGTACCTGTGTTTGAAAGGATATCGTCCACCTTTGCAAGCATCTTCTGGAGCACATAACAGCTCTTTCATCTAAACGACAGTTGTCACTATAAATGAAATATTCCTAGGCAAAAATTTATATAGTTTTCAGTTTTCAACACATGCTATTTGCTGAAAGAGCTGAGGGAGCTCCACGAATCCTTTTTTCATATCCTTGCATTCCTAGCTACATATTTAAGGCCATATACAAAGTTAAAAATCTGCAGAAGAATAACAGAAACAGAGAGAGATACTCATAGCTATCCATATTGCTTCATTTCACTTGAACATTATTATCATTGTCAATGGGCTATTCAGCTATACGATAGCTTTAGTTTTGAACAACTTCTGCTGAAAACCGTTACTGTAAAAGTCAAATGTTGACATATTACTCAGTTTTACCACAGCTAGTAATTGGATTTGGGGATCGCAGTGTAAATAGTATACAGACTTAAGAACAGTTTGAAAAATCTAGATAATCCTGTACGGTTTGAACAGTCTTTCAGCTCTGTCATAAAAAGGGAGAGCTGTTTCATCCTTTTATTTTCTCTTGAAAGGTTATTTTGACCTTCTTTTCTTTTTGAAAGACCTTGAGACGGAAGATGAAAAATCCAACATTTTACATATTAACACACTGATGTCCTGTATTGTAATGACAAACCATCTATTCTTGAAGGACTGCTCCATGTTTGCCTTTGATGAGACATCTTTGCTTTCCCTCCCTTCAGAGAATAAAAGGAGATAATATACCCTTTTAGAGAGAGGATTATTCACAGAGGATCTGTCATCATTTGGAAAAGAAAAAAGGGAAGATACTAAGGCCACTCCCAATCATCTGTTTCTTCTTCTCCAACTTCTAAATTCAAAAGTTGTTTTCATTCTACTTTCTTAAAAACTTTAATGGAAAAGTACACAAGTTAGGATTGCTGCTCTCATATTTCTTTTGAAAGTGATCATACCAAAAGACTTCATTTTCATTAGGAATCATCTGCAAGAATCCTGGGTAGCAAGTTTTTTTACTCTCTGAGTGAAAGAAGTCATCTGGGATGAGGATATGATCTTGAAGTGGCTGACAGATTGCCATGAAATGAGTAAGTTTGTTCTGCTATAAAGAGAGAAAGCTTTTGCAGCTACTGAATTTTTAACTGTATTCTGTTTATTCTCTTGAACAAATGCAAATTTTAAAGGTAGAAATAACAATAAGAGTTGTAGAGATGACGGTTTCAAATACTATATTCAAATTGTTTTTTTTCTTCTTATTATGGCTATCAGTGATAGCAATATTTTATTTTTTATTCTCTGGGAAAAAAAAAAAAAGTTTCCCACTTTGGAATTTCAGACCAAAAAATGAATTATTTTCATATCTACATTCCTACCATTTTACTCCCATACACTGCTGGAGAGATTTCAAACAGTAATTTTATTTAATAACCCAGATAACAATGGTTCTTACCATACAAAATTACCAATAGAGGAGATAAGACAGTCATAAGAAAGAAATCAACTGAAGTTCTTTGGTATAGACCGATTAAGTATGACAGTCAGGAAGAAGCTTGTTTCATACTGAGTAAGATAACTGCTTTTATGCTTTCTTCTAATTTGATAGACCCTAAGTAGAACTGATGACAAGAAAGGAACCAGGATGCACAACAGTTTCTCCATATGACATTTTCTCCTATCCTATTCCTATGCTAAATTAGATGGATGAAACAGAGGAATACAAAATAGCCAGACAATCACTTCTATTGTTTAGGACTGAAATGACACACCCTGAAAAACTGGAAAGACCCTGAAAAGATGAAACTGTATCAGCATACACAGTACTATTAAAGCCAAACAGTATCCATTTTCACATGATATGTGAAATTCAGAATTTCTTCAAAATCACACTAGTTTAGGAATTTACTGATTTAAGAAACTGAGCTTGTAAGAGATATAAATGTTACTGAATCCTCTTTAAAGCTACATCCCTCATCAGAATTCTGAATCTATGGTCACACCACTTCATCTTGGGATACAATACACACTTTAGTACTTATCTGATGTTCAGTTTCTGATGCAAAGCCTGCAATGCATGTATACTACACTCACTTTTTAAATGATTACAGTGCTCCAGTATAGCTCTTTTTCCAAACATTTTCCCAATTTTGTCTTCACTCAGAATTTTTTTTTTTTATGTTAACACTCCTGACAATCCACCCTTCACTTGAGATATTTCTATTATCCTCTACTCTTTTGTTCAAAGTGTCTGAGGCAGATGTTCATAGCTGAAGCCTATTTAATAACAGAATCATAGAATATCCCACGTTGGCAGGGACCCACAAGGATCATCAAGTCCAACCCCTGGCCCCACACAGCACCACCCAAACCCAAACCCTGTGTCTGAGGGTGGTGTCCCTCCTTGAGCTCCGGCAGCTTGGGGCCGTGCCCACTGCCCTGGGGAGCCTGTTCCATGCCCACCACCCCCTGGTGCAGAATCTCTTCCTAACCCCAGCCTGACCCTCCCCTGACACAGCTCCATGCGGTTCCCTCAGGTCCTGTTGCTGTCCCCAGAGAGCAGAGATCAGCACCTGCCCCTCCGCTCCCCTGGGAGCTCATGTTCAACTTGCTGCCAACCAGAACCCCCAGATCCCTTTCCACGGGACTGCTCTCTAGCCTCTCATCACCCAGTCTGTACATGTATCCTGCGTTGCTTCATCCCAGGTGCAGAATCCAGCACTTGCTCTTGTTAAACTTCATGCAGCTGGTGACTGCCAAACCCTCTAATTTGTCACAATCTCTCTGCAAGGGAGGCCTCTCAGCCCTCAAGGGATTCAGCAACTCTTAATTTAGTGGCGTCTTCGAATTTACTTAGTAGACATTTGAGTCCTGTGTCCAGATCATTTATAAAAATATTGAGCCTCCCATTTAAATGTAAACCCATTTACTATAACCCTTTGAGACCCACCCATCAGCTAATCGTTCACCCACCATATTACGTACTTGTCTAGCTGTATGCTGAACATTTTCTCCAGGATACTGTGAGAGATAGTAGTGAAAGCTTTGCTGAAATACAGAAAGGTAACATATTCCAGCTTCGTTGGTCAGCTAGGTGGCTAACCTTGTCATAAAAGGAAATCAAGTTTGTCAAACAGGACTTTCTGCTTGCCAAGCTGTTCTGGCTATGACCAAGTACTGCATTGTCTTTCGAGTGTTTTTCAGCAAGTCCCAGAATAACCTTCACAATAATTTTACTAGGTGCTGGATAATAATAGCTGAATTACATTAAAAATTCTCTCTCTGACCTTTTGCTCTTATCACAACAACTATCAATCTTCAGGTAAATGTACTTTGTCAGAGGATATTGTCTTCCTCTTCTCTTGACTCATCTGGATCTACTGGCACTCAACACTCTGATTACCAACTGCCAGCCAAGCTAGCACTGTATCTCTTATGTGCCTTCCACTACAACATTTATTTCCATAGGCAAGTAGATCTTACACAGTCAGACACTCACTTACTATGCTATTTTCCTCACTATACTTCTTTGTTTTGATTTTTATTTTTTGCATTTATAATTTGCCTCTGTGTTCTCCTCCTGCAACGTGTAACTATAATGCTGATGTTATCCAAGTCTGTATCTTCCTACAAAATCTCTGTAAAAGTCATTTGTTTTAATAAAATTTTATCATATGAAATACATTAGAACAAAATATCTATTGGTTGGTTTCAAATTTATGGTTAAAAAAAAATCAATAATGATAATCTAATTATTTCCACTGAACTTCACATTATAACCCATAAAATAATGCTAGAATTTATACACTTGCTAGCCCCAAATTTATGGTAATTTTTTTCCTAATAATGATAATCTGATTTCATGTGAAGAAATTTATTTTATGACAGAATACTGCTGCAGTGAGACTGTATGTTGGTGGAAGAAGAGAGACAAAGGTTTTGAAATGCAGACAAATGTTTGCGTTATCTCCTGGATTGGCTACTAATATTTCTTCTTCCCAAAGGAGTTTTGATTTACCTAGAATCTTGCAGCTTGTCTCATCAGTACACATAACCTTTTCCAGCACATCACTTCCACCTTTATTCTCTCCAGTGGCTTGCAGTACACATCATATTACCCAAAATCCCCCCTCAGTTAGATTTTCAGTTTATTTGCAAAACTTTGGTTACATAACCTTGAAGGCACTCTGCCAGACTGACAATAGATGACTATTGAGCATTTCCAAAATACACATTTAAGGACATATAAAACCTACTTGTTTTCATAGCTTTTGCATTTTAGTAGAACATTAATTACAGGTATGCTGAACAGTTGTGGGATTCATTACAAAACAAACCTGATAGTTTTGAAATCATCTGTGGACAAAGTCAAACTCCCCGTTGCTGCTTCTATTGTATAATTATTAAATCTAACGAAGACAGAAATTTTGAGCACATGGCAGCTCAAACAGGATGGTCACAAAAGCTGGAAAAAGGAAAGAGTATTCTGTTTGAATTACTGGAGCTCCCAGAAGCTCCCAGGAATAAGTGACGCACTATGACTAAAACAAGACATTCACAAGGAAGGCTGTAATGGAAACATGGTAAGAACTATGCCATCAGATTACTGAGAAGCATAACTTGCTTTCTAGAATGAGAAGGCAAACTGACGGCTCTATTCTTCCCTGGGTCCTACCTTACAATCTCCTCCTTGAGATACCAAAATCGCTGAGATGCTCCAATTTTTTAAATGTGTCTGTCCTTTCAGACATAAAATTCTGCGTAACACCTCACTTCACCTGTGTGGCAACCAAAGTTCTACTCTGAGATCTCACATAGAGAACATTTGATCACCTTCCTCTAGGGAGGAATTTATGTGCCACAGCTCTCCTTAGTTTTTTCTTTTTTAGCCTCATCAAAACCCCTTTTTTAAAAACCTTCCTCACAGGATATGTTTGCCTAACTTTTGATATCGTCATTGTTTCACTCTGGACTCTCCAAAACATTTTACGCCTTTCAGAAAACATGATGATCAAACTGTACTCACTGTTCCTGCAGAATTCCTAGAGGGGCTTAACACAGGGGAACGCAAACTTGGTGTTTTTACACGTATGACTTCTTTTTACGTATCTAGGGTGTTACTGTTACAGCACTATGTGGCTATCTTCTTTGCAGTGTGCAATCCTCTACAGCTCCATATCTGTCTCCAGAGAATCCTTGTCAACACTATTCAAAAGCCTCATGAAAATCAAAAGATAATGAGATCTGCTGGCTGTTACCTTCTGAAAGAAGGAAATTGTATTGGTCTTGTATTATTTGTCTGTGTTATCTTCTAGTTGTTTATGAACAGACTGTTTAATTGTCTCAACGCTCCCGCACAGCTATTGAAGTTACAGTGATCTGTAATTTTCAGGGTCTTTAGACCCTTCAGCCATCCCTCTGAAATTCCCAAGTTAACACTGAATGTTTCTGAGAGTCCCAATTCTTGAAGCAATTCAGGCTGGATTTTCACTAGGTCTAAACTATTTGAAAACATTCAACGTAACTAATAAGGATCTAACTTACTACTCTTTACAAAGTTATTTTTATGTTTTACTATTAATTCTGTATTACAGACAATTATAAACAACGTTGCTTTTCTCTCTTATTACTGATTTTTTTTTTTTTAACTTCTAAAACAGTTGTCCTTATTGACAAACAAACCCCAAAATAAACACTTAGGTATTCTGAAGCCAAGTGGTAGGAATTTTAGTTCTGGCAATGAACCCCTAAATTTCACTCAAAAAACTACCACTGCTTTGTGTAAATACTGTGAACACATCTAGGGACACTCAGCCAATGAATGCACTTCAACAAACAAATAAAATGATGACAAATAACTACTTCCTAAAAGCAATCTTTTTTTGTTGAGAGTTTCTCATTCAAATTTCTGGAAATATGCTACCATTCTTGTCGCATTTTAAATGCCATGCACTATCCTAGTTCCTTTACCCACTCACTCATTCAAAACTTTAAAAAGTACTTCCTACACACACAAAGAAGTAGTTAACTAACAATTTCTCTGGTACTTACTGTACCAGGCACCACTTCAAAGGCATGAGACAAGCCATTTTACCCCAACAGCCTGATACCCTCTGTAAAATGGTGGAAATAGCTCTCATTACACAGAGAACTTTCCATTCACATCAGCTGATCGTGGTATTTCAAAATTTGCTGAAAAAAGAAGATTTGCAGTACAGTAATACACACCATATGTCATCTTCTAAGTACTACACATACAACCCTGTGAATTAATGTAAAATAGTTTAATGTGATGATTTTTATACAATTGTACAATATGTTTGACGTGCTATATCTGTACTTGTTTTATACCTACGTTAAAGATTCTGCTCAAAGTCACGGGTAAACTCTGAACTCTAACAGGAGATACTTAACCCCTTTAGGCACCCGTTAGATTGTGCATCTCTATCACTACTAACGGATAGATAGTTGAAAAGTGACTTTGTAAATACCACATATTCTGCGTCATTTAAATTTGCTACAGAATGGACGCTTCCCTCTAAAACTTCTTCCCCACGCTCCTGATACCACTTTCAAGCTCCTGAGAGGTAAGAGACGCTGATCATCACTGTTGCATTAGGAGGTGCTAGCTTGTTACAATCCTAGTTAGAAACACATTCAGAGTTTGTAAAATATCTCATAAGTGCTATTTATTGGAGCTAACACTACAAATAAAACAAGGATAGTATAAATAATCTTACATCCCTTCATATGCTGGAAATCCTGAGCTGTGTGGAACTGAATGAGCTTCCAGCCATGCATAACACAACACACAGATCCCATCCATGGAAAGGTTACCCAGTTTTGGTCAAGTGCACTCTTGTAGGGTTTTCTTACAAGAAAAATTACTCTATTCATCATTTACATTGACAAACAAAAAGGGCATTCACATGGGAATGTGCTGCTGAAATTTTAGATAATGGCAAGGACACACAGGTGATGTAAGCTCTGGTACTGAGTAGGAGTTGCCTGTGAGCTCTTTTGTTACTATTAGCCTGCCGAATTTATCCTCCAGCAAAGGGATATGCACAGAATAGCACAGGACTGAAGGTCAAGCTGTATGTGCAGCACAGCACAGACCTGCACTTACTCAGGTTAACCATCACGTGGATTTCTATCTCCTCAGTGTACAGCAGTCTTCTCATTAGGTGCACTACAAAATTTTACTTCTCAGTAGAAAGTAAGTTCTTTAAAGTAAATTGAGATTACTAAGTTACAGGCTGTAAAAAAGACAGTTGAACACTGTACCTGTAAGCACCACTGTGTGTTCTCCACCACAAGCAACCTTATTGACCTTCTCCATAATTCCCAGTACTGGCTGTGGTACTCTATTGTTCTTCAGCTGTTCAGGCAATAATCCCAGTTTCCCATTCTCAGCTTCTCCAAAAGTATAGAGCTCACCATCTCCTGTGAAAATACAGAACAGGATTCCCACAAAGCACTTAGAAGTAAGGCTGGGTTGTCAAGACAGCTGCAGACATAAATTAGTAATGTAGGAAAGTGTATGAACATTATGGGATAACTGAACATATTTGTAAATGTCCAAATAGATGTGCAAAACAGTATGCTTTGATGGGACATGGAGAAGCTATGTCTTAACACAACCCTCCCCAACATAAGAACCATAATATTTACTCTGAAAGAAACATAGCCGGGGAAAAATAAAACCCTATACATCCTGTTTCGTAGAGGTTATTATTCCCTCTGTAATCAGTATTTATGTTAACAGAAGTTGCTTGCAAGAGTCTCAATTAAAACAGTAAATTTTGATGGAAAATAAACACTTTCTTCTTGTGAGATACAGAAAAAAAAGAAAGAAAAGGAAAAAAAAAAAACAGTAAATGACATGAAACCATGTAAGGTCTGGACAACAAGAAAAGAGTTACATATCCAACAACAGTAACTCCACTAAGTTCAGAAAAATTCTAAGAGGTCTTCAGAAATATATTCTTGCAGCACCTTTCTGATCCTCCACATAATTACACAAGAAGAGCCTTCTCATTTATCCAGAATTTTTAAGCATTCAGTCCAAAATCTGCCTAATCCCAAATGTGGATAACTCATTACTCACAAGATGATCAGAGGGCTGGAGCACCTCCCCTATGGGGACAGGCTGAGGGAGTTGGGGTTGTTCAGCCTGAAGGAGAGAAGGTGCCGGGGGGACCTGATAGCGGCCTCCCAGTACCTGAAGGGGGCCTACAGGAGAGCTGGGGAGGGACTCTTTAGAAGGGCATGGAGCGACAGGACGAGGGGTAATGGCCACAAACTGGAAGAGGGGAGATTTAGGCTAGACATTAGGAAGAAATTCTTTCCTGTGAGGGCAGTGAGACACTGGCACAGGCTGCCCAGAGAGGCTGTGGCTGCCCCCTCCCTGGCAATGTTCAAGGCCAGGCTGGATGGGGCTCTGAGCAACCTGCTCTGGTGGGAGGTGTCCCTGCCCATGGCAGGGGGTTGGAACTAGATGCTCTTTAAGGTCCCTTCCAACCCAAACCATTCTGTGATTCTACGATTTCACTTTCAAAGTTTCCTTTGTCTCATCTTTTCCAATCACCTCCTTTGATTTTTCACTGCTATCTAAGTCTGAATTACAATTCAGTAGAGCATCCTATATATCCTTCTACAGTAGTTTAAGAACTAACATGCAGAATGTACTTTCATTGCTATGTTTACAATCTATGTATTCCTGCCTACATCTATATTTCTGATCTTCTGTGCTAAAAGGGCCACCCACTATTCATACAGGTCAGACTGAGGTTTTGGAGGGAAATGTTTCCTTATTGTCAGGAAAAGATTTAAACTAATAGCTGAGTGTTCTCCAGAGAAAAAGAATTATATCTGTGGAGTAATATCGTCATAGCAAATTGTGGCCCACAGATTGTATTTGAAAACATTTACCCCCCCCCACCCCCC
>VXAV01001754.1:49588-64182 GCA_013399715.1 Alectura lathami
AAAAAAAAAAAAAGTTTGCTTTAAATCTCACTTGGATATAAAAAAGCACAAGGATAAACAGAATTCTCACATGCAGCTAGACCACAACAACAAAATATTTGGACTAGCATAGGAGCAGCCTGCTCAAGGAAAATTTGAAGAGATAGATATACACTTACACAATCCACATTATAACAAACAACATACTTATGCTCCATTAGTAAAGCTCAGTCATCAGAAGCATCCACTTATAATATTTTTGGAAAAAATACATCTGTGCTTCTGTTCAAAATGTACTTTTGCTTTCAGAGGAATACATTTAGCATTCACAAACTTGCTTTTACAGAATTTTGAGGGATTACTATTGCACTAGGCACAACAAATGCTTGAGAGGTTCTTATTCAAAAGCGACAAATTTCTTGCCCATATGAAAACTGAGTTAACTTTAGAAATGCTGGTCTGCCCAAAGACAATGAAAATAGATGCTCACAGAGTTTCAAGGCTGAAGCCTTATTTAGGTGTTAAGAACTGTCCTTTAGAGAAGTCCAACTCTCTCTTATGTGGAACATAACCACAGCATAAGAAAACAAACTTTTTACTAGGTTTGTGTTAGCTTTTTTCTTAGCATACCTCTTACATTTGTTGCTTTTTCACATTTGTTGCTTTTTCTTCCACTTTGGCAGACAAAACTTAAAATTTGCGAATTAAATGTCAATGTCAAGCACAAAAAAATAGTTTACACAGAAATGGAAGGAAGATCTAAAAGTAAACCAATGCATGTAAATGTAAAGTAGAAACAATGAAGGTATATATTAACCCTAAAAAGCAAATGAGATTGGCCAAATGATCAAAACAAAGTTAATAAAAATGGGGAAGTATATAACTCAAAATGAAAGCAGTTTTATTAAAACTTCAGTAAAACAAGCCAAGCCAAGAAATAAATTTTATTTGGATTTTTAATTCTGAGAATGAGAAAGTTAAAACTGGTGTCAGTTAGAAATGTGTCTTTTTATTCACTTTTCCTGACCTTTGGCAATACACTCACTTAAAATTTTCATTTGTATGAATAAAAACTGAGCAAGAGTTTCAGGTTGTGAAACTGCAGCTGTATGACATATGAGACAACTTTTTACTACCATGTTTTCATTTAAGTCGTCTGGTAAAATCCAATAGATAAACTAAATTCAGGTTGTTCTTCCTGGAAAACTCTTGTCAGTGACAATTTTTCTTTCTTTCGCGGCACTTGGCTCTTGACTACTTTGTGCTGAGCAGCAACTACAGCAGTTGGTGCAGAGCAGCACAGAGACTGCTGTTGCCAGGACCGCAGTTGGTGCAGAGCAGCACAGAGACTGCTGTTGCCAGGACCTTCCGTAAGAACAGCTTTATGCTGTTCCCATGTGTCCTGCCATCAGCTCCCAGGAAGAAGAGGCCAGCACCTCCCTCTCCATCTCCCCTCCTCAGGAAGTTGTACACAGCAACGATGACAACAAGGGCTCTGATGCACTCAGAAAACCCTTATACTACCATGTGTTTTAATAAAACAGTGCTTCTCCCCAAATCCTCTCAGAGGAAGTAATTCTGGAGCTGTCATGCTGACCTACGATGTATGTTACCTTTGCTGGCAGCAGTCCATGAAGAGCAAAAAAAATAATTACGATCTATTTTCTTCAAAGGAAGCCTGAGGATAGATTTTCAATGAATTTTCTCTATAGGGAGAATCGCAGAATGGTTGAGGTTGGAAGTGACCTCTGGAGATCATCTAGCCCAACACGCTGCTCAAGCAGGGTCCCCTACAGCACATTACCCACGACTGCATCCAGGTGGCTTTTTAATATCTCTGGAGAAGGAGACTCCACAGACTCTGTGTGTAAGGCAGCCTTAGCCTGTGCTCTGTCACCCTCACAGTAAAGAAGTTTTTCCTCATGGTCGGGTGGAACTTCCTCTGTTCCAGTTTGTGCCCACTGCCCCTTGTCTTGTCACTGGGCACCACTGAAAAAAGCCTGGCCCCATTCTCTGGACACCCACCCTTCAGATACTTACATGCATTGATCAGATCCCCCTCAGCCTTCTCTTCTCCAGGCTGAACAGGCCCAGCTCCCTCAGCCTTTCCTCCAGGCACAGATGCTGCAGTCCCTCAGTCATTTCAGTAGCCCTTCAAGTGCCATGCTCCTGGGCCACTAAGGCCAGCAGCTGGACTAACTGTCCTTACTGAACGCTCTAACTGGTCACAGAGGCAACTGGGGAATGCCAGTAACACAACCATACTCAATGCCAGATTTCCTGCAGGGTTTCACAGAGCTCAGGTTATGAGGAGCAGCCACCCACAGCCTATTCACGGCGTCACGTATCTTTGGCAAGGCAATGAAACAGGTCAGCAGCTGCATTTCCTAACTATCACCGTCAGAGGTGTAACCACATCCACAGAGCTGTCCTTAGTTTTAATTTAATTCCTGAAAATGTCATTAATGACGCTTTAGCTTTCCCGCACACTATAACAACTCATTTATTTGCACATATCTGTGAAAAAATATCTTTGCTGCACTCTTCTACACTCTAAGAGGTGTTTTATAGTCATTTCAGTCTGTTTTTTAAAGAAACAGCAGATAATCTCAGGTGCAGAAAAATGTATTTCATTTCTAAACTATGTACTGTGTTTATGCTTCACTGTTCAGTTTCATTTCCTATTTTAATTCTGATCTTTATTCTTATGTGCAGAAACTCTAATTAGACTTCAGTAACTTTGCATTTATGTGCAGCATCATTTTTTAATTCTAAAATACTAGCCTAATTAATAGAAGAAAAAAAAAAATTAACCACACTGTGAGAGTTTCTGTAACCAAATCATTCCACTGACAACAAGAGGTGTCAGTGCTCCTACGGGGAGATTTTATTAGAGATCGTAACAGGAAGAAACAACACCACCACCTCCATTTCTGGAAGGCAAAAATTGATGTTTTAATACTCTTGGGCCTGCCATGTATTTCTAAAAACAAGTTCATAAACCTCAGTAAGCACTTAGGAGTTAACTATGTATGCAATTCTCTTTGAATAGACCACAGCATTTCTTTTTGAACTCTACTGCACAGCAAATATTAATCCAATCACAGCCTAATTCATAGGATTAGAGATTCAAATGGTCAAGCTTCCATTGACTTCCCAAACTAATCAAGTTTATTGCATTTTTTTAAACTTAATAATCCAGCTAACAAAGACAAACCCACTTACTAAAGCAATTTTTGATCATATTGCACATCCCTTTAAGGCACACAGTAGTCTAAAAATTATGAAGAATAGCTATCAAGCATAAAAAAGATCCAGACAAACCCAGATAAATTTTCACTACAATTATATGAGTGCAGCACATCTGCATTTTAAGGACATTCCATTCAAAGCAAGTCTCTGGAAATCTGGTTGTTTAATTTTCTCCTCCGAGTCTTTTCACATTCTCACATATTAAACTTTCCCCAGTGTGGTACATTTTTGGTATCACTGAAGTTTAGGTCACATCAGCATGTCAAGGAAATGAACATGCAAACAGAAAACTGTCTCTGCCCATCACAGGCAAACATGCATAGTGCAGAAGACAGAAGATATGAGATCTGGCTTGTGGCAGGTGAGGGCAGGAGAGAAGAAAAAGTACATAATCACTCTATGTTTCCTTGAATAAATGAAGGGGGAAAAAAAAAAAAAGCAGTATTTATTCCAGATTATTTTGGTTGACACTACCTAAACGGGCAGAATCCAGGGAACCCACAGATCTCTCTATGAAAAGATCTATTCTCAGCAAGAATCTACCCTGACCTTGCTTATAGTAACAGGTCTGGCAGGGGAAGCATCAGAAGAAGCCTAATATTCCTTTCTGGCTCCGAGAGTATAGTTCTGCTTCAGGCACCACAGCAGCAGTTAAGATACATCAGTGTGTCCTCCAGTGGACAGACAAGCTGCAATGCCTGCCAAGCTTAACACTTCCTGAAAAACCAATCCCTCCTGAGTGAGCGTGGGCAAAGACTAGTCAAGTAAAGATCTGTACATGGGCTCAAAAACTGTTGCTACGCTCTTTCATCTCTTTCTCTTTTACTTTCTTTGAGGTATACTGCTAATAGGGGGACCTAATGTCCTATGTCTGCCAAAGGACTTACTACAGAAGAAACTCCTCTTTTTTTTTTTGGAGGTAGAATTGAATTACAAATTCTGACATCATGATTTCTATAAAACATGCTTCTATTTACTAAAAGGTTGGCTTAAAGATTGCACTCTTCACTGACTGATATTGCACTTGACTTTAGAGTAGTTAAGCACCTTAAAGATACATGCCTATTAAAATAATAATCTTCTTAAAAAAAAAAAAAAAAAGCTGTTTCAAAAAAAATAACAACTTTAATTTAAAAAATGATAACAAAAAAAGCTGCAGTCCATACAGCACAATCTTTTTTTCTTGACAGTCTTATTAATGAACATCCTGCCCTGGAGAGGGCACTCTGTGACCACATTATACCTTCCAGCAGGTCCTCATTAACCACCTTACTCGTTTTAACCCAAACATGCCTGTGATCCTACCAGCCTGCTTATCCAGCATTCAGCTTATGTCAAATGTAAACATTTTAGGAAAGGAACCACACGGTGTCATGCCCATCGGTTCAACCTGCCAATATGTATCAGGTTCTAACCATGTTTTATTATTACGGACAGAATACTATTCGGTGCTTTTTAAAGTGTAAGCCGTCTTTAAAAAGACAACTTGTTTTAATACTACAGTACTGTAATAACTGGTAAGTATCAGGTACTGAAAGCTTTCTATTAACTGTTTCTTCCATTTCTTCCACAGCAGCAACTATAGTCTAAAGAAGTTCCTCCGTGTTAACGTTGAGGGAATTCATATTGATTATACACTCACCTGAGCTGTTCAGATTTCATTCCTGGAAACAGAGAATCACTATTTTTTTTCCAGATATTTCCTCCAAAAGTATGTATTAAAAATAACACTACTTACTTTAAGAGCTAGTGTACAAGACAAAATCATACAGTCAGAACACATGGAAAACCCTCTGTGCTGGGCAAACTTTGAAACATAATTCAAAGCATAATTTGATGACTAACTGGAAACTTAGGGAGAAAAACCCTTATCTCTATTTCATATGAACATTCCAGATACTACCTAATTATCCAGTTTGCTATATTCTACCACCCCTCAGAGGCAGAATACTGAGGATATAAACCACTGTTCTGAGCCAGTCTAGCAAGCACACTACAAGTAAGTGTTCTCAATAGGGAATAAAAGAATCCTGTAAGGAGTAAAAGCATCACTTATTTTCTCACAAAAACCCTTATAACAGCACAGTGCCTTCCTAACTAGGCTGAAAGAAAGAGAAGGTAACTACATTTGTACTCAGACTCAGCTTGCAGAACTTCTAAATTCCTAATTTAATGACTAGCATCACCGCTAAAATAACGTGTCATTATGGCACAGTTAATGTGTAAAGCTTTGTTTTTAAACCCTGTCTGTCTGTACACTGACATTAATGCAACAGAAGATGATTTCAGTAAAAACCCAACACTAAACTTCTATGGTAGTTGAAGTATCAGTTAAAGAAAACTTTCAACAAGGGCCCAAAATAAAGTTATCAGAAAATATTTCTCCTTTCACCATAAAAAAAAAATGTCAACAGCAAAGCAAAGTCAGGCTTAATTTCTGCAGGATTTGTAGATACTAGAGGCTGAAAATTAAGGTTTCCCACCTCACAACCAGGCCTGTTTAAACAGTGATGGGTTCAAGACATCCCCATTTCCACAGGTGATAACCAGTTTACCCTCTTATAAACGTTTTGAGAGGCTCCATTTCTCTCACTCAGGTGCTACCCGAATTCCTTTTCCTCATAACCCTCCTTTAAAAGTTTCTGTTTCCTCAGAGCACCTGGCACACACTGTTATCTCCTTGCTTTTAGATGCTTGCCCTCAGCGCTTCTTTTAATGAGAGCTTTGTCATACCCCACTGCAGTCTTGTCAGAACTTCAGCTCTTGGCTCTAAGGCAGAAACACACACCTTCCTACTCTGTCCTTGAATTAAGGGTCTTTTTTTTCCATTTATTTCGAGTTCAGAAAGCTGCAGATTTCCTAGCAGGTGCTGACCTCTTGACCAGTCAGAGGTACTCCATTCAGTTATTGTAATAAAACATCTGTAATAAAAGTTGCATACTGCCACCATAACCCCTAGTTAACACTTAGCCACCCTAGGAAGCTCTCATTCTGTTAAGGGCATGTTCTCAGAGAGCCATATAGATATTGCATGTGGTAAAGTAACATTTACAATGTAAGCTGTGAAAAGTAACTGATGGAATTGTTACTGGGAACCCATTAATGGCTTTACAATTAAAACTATTGATCCTTTGAAATCTTTAATTACTCTGAGGGGACAAAACTGTAAAGCTTAATAATGTAAATCTATAAAGCTGAGAGGAATTCATTGCTGCTCACATCTAATACTATCAGTACTAACTGATAAATTCAACCACATTGGCATGATTAAAAAATGAGTGATATGATCACTTTGGAAAAGAAAAAAGAGGTGGGAAAAACACCGAGGTGGAAAGCAACCAAGAGGTGGGTTGTTTTGGAGATCAGACAGGGGCTCATTGCTGTGTCTGGCTTTCCTCATATTGTATTTTGCCCATTCAAGGGACTCCAAAACCTAAGACTAAGGCTTAACAACCAGCTTTGGCAACAGTGTTGCACTGCTAGTAGACAAGACTAATTTTCCCCCAAAATAAGGCAAGCCTATTCAATATTTTTATTTCTAGGAAGGATGAAGATGGTTATTTGATCAACATAGGAATGAGAATAATCTCAAGAAAACTGGGATTACTGAAAGCATAGTATTCATCAACATTTGTCATAACCTTCATGAAAGTAAACTTACATATGACAGGAGGGGGACAGACTTTTTAGGCAGGTAGATAATCGTGGGACAAGGGGCAATGGGCTAAAACTGAAAGAGGGGAGGTTTAGGATGGACATCAGGAAGAAATTCTTCCCTGAGAGAGTGGTGAGGCGCTGGCACAGGCTGCCCAGAGAAGCTGTGGCTGCCCCATCCCTGGCTGTGTTCAAGGCCAGGCTGGATGGGTTCCTGGGCAGTTTGATCTAGTGAGCTAGTGGCTGGCAGCCCTGTCCACGGCAGGGGGGTTGGAACGAGATGATCTCTGAGGTCCCTTCCAACCCAAGCCATTCTATGATTCTATGGTTCTTCCTAATAACTTTTTATAAAGCATTGTGTATATGCAGAATATTTACTGCAATATTTTCTCATGGGATTTTGAATTAAATATAGAGTAGATTACAGAGTAGACTACGTACTACTTTCCCAAATAAGTGATATGTGACAACATTTTAGAGAACCTCTCCCTGGTAAAATCTCCCAATGTGATACAAAACCACACAGACGACTTTCTCCTCTACATAACTGTTATTGCTTACATAGTTTCAAAAATAACAAATGTCTCATTAGCTACCTCTATAACAACAACAATCTGAGAACAACTGATTTGTCTCCAGAAACCATTATTCTCATTTTCTTACCTGTTATCAAGGCAGAATGATAATATCCACAGGATACAGAGGAGACAGGTTTTCCAACATCCACTTGACAAGGGACACAGACATAGGCTTTATCAGCCAAGCCAATCTGACCTTCTGAATTGTCACCCCACACAAACAGCTGTCCATCCTCTAAAGTGAGGACAAGGAAAGTTAACACATTTAAAAGCAAAACGACACCAATAAAAAGTTAATCTACCTATTCAAGAAGCATTTCATAAACTCTATGTACAACACTACTAAACACCATTATTCCAGGGAAACAAAGTGATCCCAGGGACACAATGGAACAAAACAGCCTGAAGTATGAGGCTATCCCCTCATCTTTTCAAAGGTGACTCAGCACATTCAGTGATCAACCGGTGTTAGGCACTGAACAGTAAGAGTAAACATGTTCCTTCAAAAAGAGGAAGATGAGAGCATAAGACAACTCAGTTGCCAGATGTCAGTATGAAAACGTTACAGCGAGCTGAAGGCTTCTTCTCATTTCTAGCAGCACATCACCACCTCCTTGTTCTTCCAAACTTATACTGTTTGACTTTGGTACGCATCTCACTTACTCTTTCCCTACCTTTCAGTTCTCTTCACAGGTTATTACATTGCCCAGCTTTATTTTGTTTTCCTTAAACTATCAAAATAGCTGTTCCAAGTTCATTAATAACTGGAAATTAAGTGGAGTTTTTCCCGCTTTCAGTGTATTCATACTGTCTTTCCTCTGTATGGATTCTTAGCACCTAGTACAAACTGAGACCTCACTCTACAACATTGTAGGAAGCTATTCAGCAGCCACGCCTTGCCATGTTGCACTGAAATATGCAATCGGCTTTAAAAAAAATTTGAGGTTTACTGGGGAAAGAAGACAGGGAGGCACAGAAAATACACACATACATGCAGACAGAAAGCTGGAATAAATGTTTCCCTGGAACACCAGGCTTGAACACATGAACAGATTTTATTAGCTGTTGCTCTTACCAGTTACCGCTGCTGAGGTGTATGATCCAGCTGCTAGCTGTTTGATCTTGTGCTGATCGGTAAAAAAACTAATTAAATGAAATGTGGTCCTTTCCTCTGTGTCACCTAATCCCAGCTGACCTTCACTGTTACCTCCAGCAGCATACACATTTCCTTTTTCTGCATACGGAAAAGTACATGTAATACACAGAATGAGGATATTCTCATCAAGAAGGCAGAGAAATTGCAGCATTTTTCTATGGAAAAATATCCCAGAAAAGACGGGTTCTATTGCCCTGACATACTCTAGAATCGACACTGGGTGTTCCTGTTGTAATCAGCAGGAGGGCTTTCCTGCACACGTTTAGATCAGAACTCTCTGAAGGCTTTACACATCCACAGACTGAGTGTGCCTCCCACCACTTTGGAGACTGATCTGAAAAGTAAATATGATTTGATGTTGTGAAAGAGTCCTGACAAGATGGCTACTAGCGGCCCTAGCAACTAGAAGCAGCTCCTTCCCCAGAGGATTTATAATTTAATTTAAGATAAACAAGAGGGAAATGGAGAATGATGTAATATACAAGAAAATTAAAGAGATGCATAACTTGGTAGTTTTGAATAACAGGAATGAAATAGATTTTTACTTATATTCTTATTAGAAATATTTTGCTCATTTTAATATTTAAATCACTTTCAATTTAATTAACTTGATCGTTATTTTGCTTTAAAATCTTGAAGTTCAAGCTGATGATTAATACCTTTGACTTAAAAAACCTTCAAAATTTATATTTTTAATTTCAGTGTTTCACATTTAAAGTGATAATCTGTGATGAAAAAGACAAGGCCCGGTAATAACACAAATCCAGACACAAATGTGATAAGCAACTGACATACAATTTACAAATGGTCTGTGCTACATCAAGGGCCACCAATTACTCAGCCAGAGTGAACACCAGAAGTGACTAACATTTACCCTGTGCAGTCTGGCATATTCAGCTGTTACTAAAATGTGCTGTTCTATTCTAATACCCTTATTTACTGTGCTCAAGATCTCCACCCGTGTGAACCTCCTAATAATCAGCCAGTTATCTCAATAAAATCACTGCAAGCTAAAGCATTGCAAGCACAAAGATGGCTATTCCAGTACATAAATTTTAGAACCATGACAATAATTTGCATCAATTCTCTGTACACTCTCTAAAAATTTATTATTTTTTGTTTAATTTTACAGTTTATTTATAGCTTAATAACATAACTTGTCAATGAAATAGCAGACTAGCTTGTCTAACTAAAATGCAACAAACTTTGAAGGCTTCAAAGTATAATATGCTACTACCTTTTCTTAAATACATTACTTTGTGCCCATAAAGATACATTCCTTGTCAAAGTAAGTTTGAGTACAGATAAATAAAAACACTCCTATGCCCACAAAGGGCTTAAATTAAATATTGGTAATTGTTAACCACACCTCAAATACAGGCAACAATTTTTTTCCATTTGCTTACTGCTAGTGAAATCCTACACAGTACGATTTTCTAAATGTATTGCACAGAATAATTCAAGTATTTAAAGATCTCGGTATCAAAAAACAAGTTTTAACAGCATATTTTCCTTTTTTTTTTAAAAAAAAAAAAAAAAATCTTGAACACTCCTGGAGTTACTAATGTAATTTCTGCATAAGAACAAAGGAAGAAAGATCTACCTTCAATACGCATATGAAATGTGACATACCTGTGTAAACTAAAGTGTGGTTTCTTCCACAAACAGCAAGTTTTGTTTTTTCTGGTTTTAAAGCTATGAATTAAAGCAAAAGGGAGGAAAAGGTTACAAACAGGCTGGTAGCTGGTTCAACAACAAGATGTTCTATGCTCCGATACTTTTCGTGTTTTTACCAACAGAATGATTACAAGATTATTCAGCCATTTGATCTGACTGAATCAGGGATCTCCTAAAAGAGAAAAACAGACATAGTCCTTACAATTTTACAGATGCTACTCAGGTTAACTTGATGACTTTATCCCAATGATACATTCCACAAAATTTACCATGTATGGGATATGTCTCAAAGAATACATCAATCTGCAGTACAAAATGCAGGCTTGGAGCTTTCTTCAATTTTCATTAATAGTACTGTTCTTAATTCACTCTTTTGCTCCTCACATCCTTTGATCCTCTTAACATCTATACCTTCCCTCACCATGCACAGCTGCTTTTTTTGCTAGACTTTTGCTCTGTACTGTCCTTCTGTTAACCACTAAACTCACAACTGCTGAAGACAGTCCTATCTGGACTACTGTCTACAGATTTGGCATACACCATCCTATCTCAGTTTCAGCTCAATTACCACCCACCCATGCATATTCTTCTCTGCAGGCACAAACAAAAATTGTCCAAACTCTGAATCCTACCTATCCTACCTGATATCTACACCAATACCACCAGGCAGGAACCATAACATTTCCAACATGGGTTTCTTCCTACAAGATTCATTTCCTTTTTATAACCCAACACTCCGCCTCCTGCACCAGCAATGATCTCGATCGGCTCATCAGAAGCTCCTGCTCCCTGCCCTCCCTCCCACTTAGGCTAGTTAGCTGTACACACTGATGGCAGTTTTTTATAACCAATTTAATTGGTCTCCAGTGAAGTCCCAGCATTATCTTGTCAGAAAATGAGCAGCCACAACTACCAGGCCCCAAGCAGAAAGTGAAACACTGCCTTTGCAACCTCACTCCCAAAGCCACCTGATGCCTGAAAGCCAGTGTGAAACGCTCCAGGACTTTCTCCCGCTGCCTACTGCTAAGAAAAGAAAGATACCCCCCTTGGGACTTTTTCAGTGGAAGCCAGGCCTGCTTTGAATTGCGGTCATCTCTCTCTCTTTTATTCTCCATTGCAATCTGATAGCAAAACAAAACTTGACACCCAACCCATTTAAGCCAAAGTAAGAATAGGTCTCTCATCTGGCTGACAGAAGATGTGAACCTGAGAGTAGTTGCATTCTCCCTCTGAAGTGAAATACAGAGAAGCAGATAAAGAACAGTAGAATAAACTAAATCAGCACAAAAAGTTTGAACAAACAGAGTAATTCATTTTCAGACAATAACCTAACAGATCGATCTGCGAACAGAAAGGACAAAGACAAACATGTAATGATGAAAAAGAATGTGTTAATGGGACAGATCTAATTTGACACACAAAAGTAAGGGAACTGGGAAAAAAGTGTTGACTTAGTTTTGCTTCACAAGATACAGCTGGCTAGGAAAGATTCAATGCATGCCATGAAAACATTGTACAAAATACATAAGAAGGTGGGCATTCATTTTACCGCTGTTCTATAGTTCATACATCTGCATCTGTGCCCACTTGGAGAAATCTTACACTTGATAAACAGATGTGAAAGGATTGGATTCTATGTATCTGAAGTAATTTTTAGACACAGAAGGACCCAGAATCTGGAACTGAAGGAAAAGCAGTCAGGTCTCCTTTAAAACTATCTTTATGAGCGTGTGCTGTAATACGCTACACATGATGAGTACAGAAACCAAAATTGGTTATTTTGGAATGGAATCTTACAAAGTGCTTTTTTTCACAAGGGTAAACTTTCAAAAGGACGAAAAAAAAAAAAAATTAAACAAACCTTTAACACATGTTGGTTTGCTGACAGTAGTCTTTGATCCTAGCCCTAATTGGCCCCAGTTGTTACTGCCGAACATGTAAAGTTTACCGTTCCCTGGAAGAAAAGGCACAGTCAGAATCCATATGAGTGTTTGAATATCTCACATAAGATGAGACGGTCATCCACACATTATGTTATTCATTAAATCCTTTTAAACATAAGATTTAGAATCAGCAATTCCATACACATGTGTAAGCAATAATTAATGTCCTGATTTTTCAGTACGTAGTAACTGCATTGTACATGTTTTCAGTAAGAAATACATACACAGAAGAAGGGACAAAAAAAGGAGAACAAATATCCACTCCTTAAACTACTGCAGAGATAACGCACTCGTCAGAAGACAAGAAAGGAGTACTCTCAGACAGACTGCGTGGTGCTCAAAGCACAGTCTCTGTAGGCCTACTGACAAAGTAATGGTACTTCCAGCTGAGCACCCACACCTTCTGCCTCAGAGACAGGGACAACTAATGCAACTACTTAATTAATACAAACAAAAACGTGTAATATCCTGCTTCTTTAATTGCCTGTTGGGGGAAAATATTTTTTAACTGCCAAACATCTTGTCTTAAAATGATTTGCAAATTGCACTCCTATAGAATACAGTTTATGACAAATTTTCAAACGTGTTCACGAATTGTATGTTTCAATTGTATTCATGAACCAAAAGGTTTTCCTTTGGACACATGTGCCTACTACAAGAGCCTTTTTGCTTCTCTGCACCTTTCATCATGGATTGATCTGATACCAGGATATAATGTACAAAACCACCGTGCAATCACGGAGTTTTGTGCGCCTAAATGAAAACATGAGATTAGAAATCAACAGGAACAATGCTAAGATCTTATTTCAGAAACTTGTATGGCATGCCATTGGATTTGCAGGCTTGACCATCACAAACAGCGAACTGTTGTAACCCAGAGTAACTCATTTAAGAGGATAGTAAATGAACAAAAATCCATTTATTTTCCCAAATATAACCACAAATTTAAAATAAAAACTTATAGCAATTAAAAAACAACAACAACAACAAAAACAACCCTCAAAACCTAACAGTAGCTAGTACCTAAAGTCTCAATCAAATTGTTAGATTTGGCAATTTATGGAATATTGGGTTATGTGTCAATATTGTGTCTTTCCAATAAAGTTGAAAGGGAAGAAAGCCTGAAGTCAAGGCTATGCTTACCAAACTGTACTTAATAGCGTGCCAACAACATATGCAGACGAATGCCACTGAGAGCAAAACACACTTTAACATGGGGAATTTTTACAAGCAAATGGCATCCTACACTGGTATACGCAACCCTGCATCCCTACTTTATACTTTTTAAATGCCTGACACCGTAGTACTCATGTGGGAATACAATGCCAGGTTGCCATAATTCAATTTAATCCCACTCTCTTTCATCCATTCAGAATTCCAGCAGGCCATGCTTTTAATCCTATAATCTGCTGGGTTTTATACCAATTTAAGTTCTCAGACACTGCTTTGTAAGTCAAGAAGCTTAATAGATGGGAAGAATTTTTGTATATTCTTTACCAGCTGAGTGACAGCCTTTTATAATTTCAGGCTTCCAACACTTAGCAGAGTACCAGAAAGTAAGAAAAAACTGAGAAGTGGGTAATTCAGACAGTGAATGACTAACAGGCACTACAGACCAAGCCCACCAAATGCCTGTAACGAAGCAACATTCCTGGATCTGTAGAGCACAGCAGGTTTTAGAACAGGCAAACGATGGAATCTCAGCTGGCCAGGAACACTACAGAACTCCGCACGCAAAACGCCCTGTTTTCAAGATTGCAGATCGAGTTCTCTCTAGGCATCACCACAGTTGCAGTGAAGTGAGTACAGCAAATAGGCAAGGATCATTTGAAAACCTTGCAAACTCAGATCACTCTTGCCCTTTTGCATCCACTTTGGTGCGGACATACACAGACTGCAGCCATTGGGAACAGCAGGCAGAAGACAGGTCTGGCACGGGAAGACGATGACTCTGGGCAAAAGAAGGGCTACAACGGGACATAAAGAAAAGGACTGCTCGGACCAGTTTGGTGGTGAAAACAGTCCCAAAGCCAGCCTGCAGCCTTCTTCCGATGCAAGACTGGACGACTTCTCCAAGGTCTGTGTCCATAGGCACATGGCCAGTGGGTGTTTCACCAACACTAATTTCAATCTATTAACAGAAGCCACAAGATGCTTGCATCTTTCAGAGCAGAGGATTTTGTGAGAATTCAGGAAGAGACTGTCTCCTAACCAGTAAATATCCCATATGGTGGCTGCTGCTATAACCGTGATTCCTTGGAACTCAATTTGTCAGGTGCTCCCCTGGTTCATGAAGCCAGGCTAAAAGCATTCAGCAGCTGAGGAACAGAAGCTGAACACTCGGCAGGCACCCAG
>VXAV01001754.1:79186-148239 GCA_013399715.1 Alectura lathami
ATAATCTATTCTGTCACCCCAGTATGAACATTTAACACAGTTTGTTAAAGACAGAGCGATTCAAGTAAACAATTAGCATGTGGCCTTGGCTATGACCAGATTGTGACAACAAAGAGGATTAGATCTTCCAGTTTAACACTGCACTCCAGCACGTGCTAATTTGCTGAATAGGTGCCTGCATATCTTCAAAAGTCACCAATCTTTTTTTTTTTTTTTTTTCTACAAGTAGTCTGGATGAAAAAATCTAAAGCTTTGGTTCTTCCTCTGCAACTGTTCACAAAGCTGGAGAACAGAGCTCCTGTATTTCCAGATGGAAAGTTTTGGATGGAAATATGTTCTTGGGCCCTGCACAGATGGCCAGTTCATGAGCAGAAACCCAACACATTAGGACCCTGCTATGTACACAGACTCGAGGTGGCAGCTCTGACTAGGCTGCCTGATGCCAGGCAATTCTGAATTAACAGCCAGATTCCTCTTTTTCTACTTGGGCATCACTTACAGAAAAGAGAACGTGTCCATAGGAGACTGCCTGGCCTGTGAAACATCTACCAAAGAGTCCTCATTTAGAAGCCTGAATTGCAGAGCTGTTGTATTGTGTGGAACTTCCTGCTATAAATCACTAACATAATCATATATAACCTTGAAAAAACCCGTAAGAAGTCTGTCAGGAAAAGTTACTACAAATGACTTTTCGTCCTTGTGATCTTGACTTAAAAATGATATTGAATAAATAGGCTGGAATGTCTAGGCACCAGTTTGCATACACATTCCCATAAATACAGTGTTTGTGGCAAAGCTGCAGAGAGGAGGTGAAAATATCCAGGGAAACCTAAATATTTTTCCTGCCTGAATACAAAAAGGCTTCTGAATAACCAAGAAATAAGAGTGATGCAACCAGCATATATATATAAATAGCAAATAGTAGTGTTAGAATAAGTGATGCTTCATTCTTAAAAGTTTGCTGGGTCTGAATCCAGTCTCACTGTGGTTTGGAACAATCCTCAATGATGACAAAGGGAAAGTAAAATCAGGCCCATTCGCTGAAATGAAACATACTCTGGCCGGGTGGAGCAGAGGATTGCCCTTCAGGTGGGGTTTGGGCCGTCATTAGTTTTAATGCCACTTATAGGGAAATTGAGGCTGTCAGAAGGCAATGAATTTCCAGTATTATTTTCATCTGCTTCGTGTTAAAGACTGGCCAGACTGACCCAAAGCGGTGTACCTCACCTCGACCCTGCTGCCTGCATGGGCTGGAATTTAATAAGGGCTGCTCTGTGTATGGGGCCCAGCTGCGGGGCCCACACCTGCAGCCTGAACCTCATTGCTTGGTTTTGGCAGTGAAAGGTTGCAGTGTTCATTGTTGTTTTAATCATTTTTTGAGGAGTAGCTGTGGGATCAACTTTTTCATCTTCGACGTGCTTTTACAAACATCATGTTGAAGCTGCAGTCCTCGCGGTGTCTGCAGTGCCATCTAATGGCTATAACCAGCCCAAGCAGCTTTTAATCTCACTCCCCTCCCCGCCCCGCACCCCCGCCTCCTTCTTTTTTAAAAAAAAAAAAAAACAAAAAACAGCTGGGAATTTGTCTGCACCACCAAGAGATCACAGTGTGGTGAAAAAGGGTGTCTCTCCTCTTCTATGCTGTATGCAGCCTTTTTCTTCATGACAATTAAAATAATCTGGGCTTCCTTTTAGAGGAAGCAGAGGCACAGAGGCTCACTCCCCTACAGAGTTGTCTCGGCGAGGTTGATGTGTCCACATCAGGATTCTCCAGAATTTCCTGCATCGTGGGTATCAGAGACAGGGCAAGATCTCCCTGACAGTTTCCCTGCTAGAAGGGAGTTATTTTGACGTGGAAAATCATCCCCAGTGCACAGTAAATGCCATAAAGGGCTACCTACAGCCGAGTTCAAATCCTCCTCTTTCTACTTTCCCAGGTGTAGGACCCTGTGTTAAACCCCTTATGCAAGTTCATAAAACAGCTCCCTCAGGGCCCATCCTCCCAGTAGGGTGGGCACGATGGGCTTTGCATGGAGATTTAGTGGAGGGAGGCTTCACACTGAAACCAGGCAAAAGGCAGGGAGACACAAGCATGGTGGAAAAGCTGTTTCCCTCCCTGTTTGCGTCAGCTGGTTGCTTGTGGTAGCTTTCTTGTGGTGGTGAAATGGAAATAAGGCAGGACAGAACCTGAGGTTTGCCCTTCGTGTGAACTTTGTCCGTCCAAAATATCACTCAGACAACTTTTAAGCTCTTCTAAATGTTTTATATTCTTAAATGGTGCTCAGGACTTTCCCTGGTTTCCTGTTCAGGATTGCATTTCATTCTTCAGACCTAATCCATCCACCTGTAATTTCACCTTGCAGGGTGAAGGGATACTGACAGTGCCTGAGACTTTCCATCGTTCTCTGACACACTGCAGTTTTTCAGACACTTGGTCATTTGTGATGAAGCTTAAGTTTGTTATGGTGCATGAGGGGTCTTCTGTGTGAGTGATTATCCTTGAAGCTTCTTGCAAGGATGTGGAGTTAGACATAATGACTCATATGGTCCTTTCTAGTTCTGTGATCCTAAGTAGACATTGTATAAATTCAGCATGATGAATGGGTTTCCTAACTCTTAACAGGGAGCCACGGTGATGCTTTGAACTATATGTAGCCTTGCAGCTTGAATGGCTGTTCCTATTAACAGAGTTCAGAACTCATGCCTAAGGATTTCAGCAATGCATCATGTCTCAGTGAGGTTTTGTTCTAAGACACATTTATTTGCATCTTGTGGTGTCAGACTTCAAGCATTTGAAACATTTGGATGCCCTGCTGAGTTTTACTTTTATTACTGAAAATATGTTTTGCATGAAAATGATTTTGAATCTTGGTTGTAAGTGTGAGGGGCCTGTGTTTAATTTCTTTTTTATTTGTGTTCATTGTAGGATTTGCTCTCCTTGGAGGACATCCTTCCTTCCTTACAACAGGAGACATTCACCTGGGCACTAATGAGAGTCTCGCTGATACAGCAAGGTTGGTAAGACTGAATGATCACTATGTATGTGGTAGATGCATAAGGACGTAGTTGGGCAGGCTGAAATCTGTCTTGCAGATTTTTAGAAGCTAATATTTCCTTTTTGGAAAATGTCAGAAGTCACTTCAAATTTTTTAAATATAGCTCAGATCACAGAATATATGGTTCTGTACATGATAACTTCATCCATCCTAGCTCTTCAAAACATCTCACAGCAAGAAATATTTTTACTGAGTTTTGGTTATGGAGTCATAATGAGAGTGACAGTGTCACAAATAGAAACACATTGCAAATCTCAGTAGAGTAGCTCCATTGATAATGGCATGTATATTCAAACAAGACTAGAACCTTTCTGTTTGGTTGCTCTTCATGGAGCTAGAAGCACAGCTGACTGGCAAATCAAAAAAAAAAAAAAAAAAAAAAAAAAAAAAAAAAAAAAAAAAANAAAGAAAAGAAAAAAGAAAAAGCGAAGAGTTTATTTATCCTAGTTACTCCAGCTGCTGGTGAGCCTTAGCCTATGAGCAGTGATAGGGTAGCACTGAAGGCCACACTGATCCCCCTCTTTCAGCAGCAGCAAACTTGGCCAACACTTTATAGCAAATTTTTTATTCTATGTGCCTTCCCCCACTGCCATACCCACTGTGAGGACTACTTGGAGGCTGGGCTATGGCATCACTTTCTTACCAGCACCCTTGGAAGATTTTGATCATGCTTAGCCCCCACATGCATGCAGGAACAGGTAGCTAGCAGTCTATCCCCATTGTCACGGCAGGGAAGAACCTTACTCAAAGTAGGCAGAACACGAGATTATCATTTGCAGGTGCTCTTGCTGTTTTTCACAGCCCTCCATATATTAAAGACTCATCCAGCCCCTTTTCTGTAGACCAGTTTTCTGTAGACCAGTTTTTATTCTTTCTTCCCAAATAGGATTATAAAAGACCATTAAATCTTTGGGTTGCATTATCTTGAATGAACTTTGTTTGCACACACAGAAAGGAAAATGAAAGACAAGAAACACAAGTAATAAGGCAAAAGGCAGAAAGAGGGAAATCTTCCAGCCATTCCAGAGGAGTCCTCATTCTGTGGAGAAAACTCTGACAACACCTACTTTCCATGCAAGCCTTCACCCCACCTTTTCTCTGTCACAGCTTCCTCTTCCAGGTCAAGTTGCTATTCAGGACCCTGACCTGGGAATTTCGATCCTCTGCTGAGTCACATCACTTCCCTACTACAGTGGAGTGAAGGCTTTCCTAAGTTATTACAGAGCCCCATTTGTTCTGCTTCATTACTGCTCTCATTAACAGAATTATTATTACTTTGCATAATCAAGACTGAGTAGTTTACCCAAAAAAACAACCTGAGTTGTTGGCGTTTCTTGTGAATGAAGGATGACATGCCTCATTCAGTAAAGGTGAGAATCTGAAAAAATTCTTGTAGTTAACCAAGAGGGTATTTAAAATATTTGCAGTTTGGTTTCCAGGCCTCTGAAGGACTTACAAGTACTTTTGATTGAGACTTAAAGCAAAGGGGACATGGTTATAAAAGTCCTCAGTTTTTATTACAATTGCTGCAGGTAAGGGATGAATGCATCTCTGCCATGAACATCTTTTTGGTGCCTTATTACTTGGTCATAATACAGCTTTTCCATGCTTCACAAGACATTTACACTGACACAGTAGCAAAACGTTACCACCCATTAAGGAGCCTTTCAGTGCTGTTTAGCATGTCTGATACGCTACGTGAAATGAAATGTAAGTATTGCACCTGTATTTTCCACCATAGAGAAGTTCCACTGTGCACCACAGTGGCTCAGTGGCCGTGAGGTTCAGTGGCAGTACTGAAGAGCTTGTAAGATGTTTACAAGTCCACAAGCATTATTAGGGAATGAATCTCTGAATCTGTGGGGAATGGGTTTACTTCTTGCTGTGTACTAAGAACAAGTCCACAGCATGCCCCTTTACTGCTGTCAATGACAGCGAAGTAGTCTTTTCAGAAAATTAAGCCTTTTGAATTGACACATACTTTCAAAAAATACATACAATGCTCCAAACCCTGGACAGCAATATTCTACCCTAAATGAATGCAAACACCCCAAAATCACAAAACTGAGTTAAAAATTCAGAGATCAACCACATAAAAGACATACTTCTGTTGTCTTTATTTTTGAATTCCTTAAAGGATACAATTGAGCAAAACTTTGCAGCTTTTCTCAGTAGAAATAAAACTTATTTTGAAAATATTCATATGTGGCATTATTCCAATGTACTCATATCTTTCCAACCTCTGGGATTTTGAGGTTTAAGTTTATAAGCTCACAATTTTCCAAAAAGAAAGAAAATAAAACCCAAAAACCTTATAACCGGTGATAACATAGGAACCTTGATAAGTCCATCAAATGCAAAGTCACCTGATAAGCATATGCCTACTCCCCCTCACCTTCCAAAACTTCATCTTTACTAAAGACTCTTTTCTAATTGTATATTTTTTCCTATGCAATCCCAGCCTTAAATTACTTCCTTTAAATTGATTTGATTACAAGAAGCTTCATGTCCTCAGATGAGGACTAGATTTTTGGCTGAGTTGAATTTGGTTTTGATTTCACAAAGGATTAACCCAGCTTCCATCTGGACTTTCTGCTATAGGATATGACATCTAGAAATGCTAGCAGAAGGGCTGTCTGATGTCTTGCTAGTAAGAGTCCAGTAACGCCGGTACCTGCTAGGGTAAGGAAGCAAATGCAGCAGTGTTCACTACTTGGACGTTGATTATGACCGATTTTCCTCTACTGGCATGCCCTCTAAAGAAACCATCTTCTTGAAATTCTTAATCTGTGAGGTAGAAGTCAGCTGACCTAATATCCTAAAAATGTCTAAGATTAGTGGGCAGTTTTCCAATGTGATTGCATTTTTCCTGTCTGAAGTAGGACTAGGTATATCTTGTTTAGTCTGGACACCTGCTAGGTGGCTAACAACACAAGCCATGTATCCCATCTCTGATGACTAGTTCCGAGCAGGTTTTCCACAGTCACATGCTTCTAGCTAGAATAAGCAATCAAACAAACAAAAAAATAGAACTAATGAGCTAAGAAGAAATACTCACACAAACAACTATTCCATTAGCTTCCAGTCAGTAACTACTTTGTTCAGTTCTTCCTTTTCACTTGTGACTATCAGCAGTCTTTTCTTCAGTGAGAGCTCTACAGGGAATCTTGTAACATTTTATAAGAGTTTTGCTTGAGTGAGGAATGTCTGATGTCAGTAGAAAAAAATTGTTACTGACTTGTTCCATCAGGAGGTTTGTCTGTGTAAAGGCCACGCCATTGACAGCCATATTTCCACAAGAGGAGATATCAGAATCCTTTCTGGCTAGTCAGAAGGAGGTACTGCAATGGTTTTTCATGCTCTTCCATCCAGTCTCTTCCTTGTTTTGTTTTAAGGTTCTGTTAGAGATAACGTTAAAGCACACAAAATGCTACTTCAAAGTCATGCTTCAGGACCTGATTAAAACAGAAAGGCAGAGAAATGCAGAGCCCCTATCCATGTTTAATTTATCTAAAGAATTCAGAGCACACTAAGTATGCTATGCTAATCCACCATGCTAATCTCTGAGTCTTTCACACTTTGGCAAATGAGGCTGAAGCCAGAGTGGCACAGTGACTCCTGCACACCCCTATCCATATGCTGAGTTTCAGACTTGGACATTACTTTCATGCTGATACCATGTGCAATATGCAGCTGTGTAGATAGGAGGAAGTACAGACTGGTATTGTTGGCCTTCTGTTTCTATCTTCATTAAGATGAGTAAATAATTGTGGCCATCTAAGACAGATCTGTAATTCTAATCCTCAAAAAGGTCAAGCTACCATACAGAGACACTCTCAAAACTACAATTTTTTCTTTGGTAAAAGACTCAGGAAATCTTATCTCTTCCAAAGTTATCAAATTATTCAGATATTACGGTGTTGTGCAATCTCTTATCTTAGCTCATGTACCTTAACATTTATTGATGTTGTATCTGTAGCTACAATTAAAAGCTAAAGAGAAACAGCAGCTGCTTTTGTTTACTTGCTATAGTTTGTTAATAAGTAAAACTGCTTACTTATTAGCAGCTCGTTAAATGTCTGCATTTAAGTGTGTTATGCAGGCATCATAAATTATTCAGACATCTGAAAATGTTTGATTCATTACTGCTTCTCATTAATATTTACATGCTGCACATTGAAGGGTGCGGCAGGGATGTATTTATTATGTTTGACTTGGATATTTTCTGTTGTCCCCTAGGGTGCTGTCCAGCATGACAAATGCAATCTTGGCTCGAGTTTATAAGCATAATGATCTGGACCTAATGACGAAAGAAGCCACGATCCCAATAATCAATGGATTGTCTGATTTATACCATCCTCTCCAGATTTTAGCTGATTACCTAACTCTTCAGGTACCAGTATAATCCCTGCTTAATAACATTGGGAAAGTCAGGTTCAAAACTATTTAGCCCTAGGTTTTATTAACCGGTAATTACATGCCTGTTGTTATTTAAAGATATATTTATCCAAGAATATAATTAAGAACCTGTTTAATTTTGAACAATTACTTAGCCCTATCAGCTGTAGTAGGACTGAAGTTAAGCATAAAATTAAGTACTTCATTGGAATTAGGCTGCAATCCAGAAAGTGTGCAGGGAGGGTTACATACGAAGATAAAGGTGAGATGCTGGCTCAGCCAACGCTGATGGGAATTTTGCCACTGACTCTAGAAGACTCAGTAGTTCACTCACTCCTGATTCTGCCCTAACCTGTGAACAATTTAAAAGGAATCATTAGCAAATATGAGGAAATTGGTTGAACAAATGTTTTTTGAAAAGCCAGTTAATGCAACAAGTGCAAATCCCTAATGTTCAGGCTATTAAACCTATTTAAACTTTGCTCACATCAAGTGATTAAGATCACATTTTGTCATTCCAATGTAATGAAATATTGGTTTGACAGCTGGGTAGCATTTTACACCTAGAATGCCGGATGTTTATCTGTGAACAGAAGGACTATGCTGTTTTACAACTGAGGAACTAGCTTATTAAAACAGATCAGTGTACTACAGGGCTGGCTGACAACTTTGATGAACTCTTCTGACCTTGTTTACTTTCTAAATGAATAAAAATCACACTGCTTGAAAAAAAGGAAAGTTGGAATAATTCCTGATTCATTCAGCTGTGTGTCTCAGCTGTTGAAGACATTCATATGTTTAGTGAAAATTACTTTTTGTTACTTTGATTCCTATTTTTCTTACAATTTTCAATACTGAAAATGAAGAGACCAGCAAAAAACAGTGAAATTGAGACTACAATGCTTTGCATACCGTAGGAGATGGTACATACTGAGCCAGCTTCAGTGAGCTGTTCAAATTCTGTAAGATGGTAAGAAATCCATCAAACTCTATACGTCATCCTTTTATTTAAACATTGTGTGCAACTGTAAACCAGGTGTATATAACGGCTGTTTTGGGGGATTTCTGTCTTACAGACACCTTGGTTAGTGGCATTTTAACAATTGTGAACGGCAGGTTTCACTAGTAATCCTGCCCATGAACGTAGTTTCATCCTACATAGCTCCATGCCACTGACTGCAGCACCACAGTTCAGTGTTGTTGCTCTGGACTCCATCTCTAGTCAATGAAGAGAGACTGCTGAGCACCTCAGTTGCCCTCTGGAGATGCATCTCTTTCTCCACTGATCTGAGGGAGAAACCGGTTGAGATTAGCAGAATGAGGAGATGCCCTGTTGGTCACCCTCAGCTTCTTCCCTATTGTGTCCCTGAACAGGGCAGCTATGGTAGAAGCTCCAGGTGAACACGTCCTGCCAAGCTGGGCTTTCCCTTGGTTTGTATGCCCAGGGTGGCAGCAGCAGCTGTGGCTCTCCTTGTGGCAGCAGGAACTGGAGAGGGAGTCCTTGGGCAGTGCCTTTGCCCATTTGACATGGTATGGGAACAAGGCTCTAACAGTTGGTGCTCAGATAAAGCAAACATCCAGCGTGGGCAGGCATCATGATGAACTGAGCACTCACGGACATAGGTCTCAGGGAGTGGCTTAGCTTTTGGACAGCCATGGAAGCATTTTAAAATTTACGTCATTCTCCCAGTCAACCTGGTAAGCAGAGCACTGTTTCCCTCCTACCACTCTCATGTCTCCACTGGCCTTTCCGTCATGTTCTTTAGGCCAGAGTTTGTCAGGAGGTCTCCGGAGGGCAGTCGGATGGTTGTCCCACTTTGCTGAGGGCATGCTGCACCACGGGTGCAGCATCCACCTTCCAGTCTCTCACAGCCAGGAGAGAGGGGGCAGGCAGGCAGCGAGCTCGTGGCAGCACACCACAAGTGTTGGCACTGCCTGCTCTTTCCCTTCCTGTCCTTCTGCTGCCTTTGCTCTTTTCTGCGCTGTACACTGAGGTGGAGGCTGGTCTTAAAGCGAGCAGCATGGAATAAAACAGCATTTCAGCCATATAATGAACTTTACCAGTTCACCGAAGCAGGATTAACACTTGAAGAAGTGGGAGTCACAGGGCCTGTTTGTTACTTATGCAATCAAACTTCTCATGTGATTCTCAGCAGGGTAAAAAGATGTTATCTGAGCACTGCCTGCAAGAAGATTAATATGGGGATGTTGAATGGTACCACTGATCCTGTAACTCAGTTAGAAGTTGCAATATAACATTTGGACTGCTTTTCTGCAATGCAAAGGCAATTTATTTCCTTTATGCATACATGTAAAACACAATAGTGACACAGACCGATAGCCTTATATTTACATACAACTGCAGAATTTATGCAGCTTACTTCTCTCAGAAATCTCTTCCTTATCTTATTAAATACTTCCATGCCTGGATGTGGCCTCTCTCTGCTGTCAGTAGATATCCAAAATGAATTTTTTTTCTCTTCTTTTTTAGCACATTTTCATTCTTCCGTTTTCTAAATCCTATTAATTTTGCCACATGCCTTCTTGAATCCTCTTCAAGCACTCTCTTCTCAGTCTGCAACTGCCTACTTTCCTGGTTTGTTTTGTCAGGTTGTCTTCCTCCTTGTGGCTTCTGATTCCCTTTTCACTGGTGCATTTCAGAGTGGTTATTTTAGTATATTCTAACCCATCCCCCAGACAATGAAGCTGGTTTATTTTGGGGGCTATTTCTCATTTCGTCTTGAGGGTTCTCTTGTCAGATCATAAACTATCATGTGTACTGGGGTGAGTTCTTCCAGGTTCAACGTCCTCTTGCCCTGTGTCTTCTTCCTGCACAGTCTAGAGCCCCTCATGTGTTTTCTGTCTCAGTGGGCTCTCCCCTTTAGTACTGCGGTCAGTATTAATGTTCTCTATTATTCCGACAGGAATGTTTTTCTTACCATACCTGTTATTTTCTTTCTAAAAATCTAGTTGTGCTGAGTTTGCTCTTGAGTTATAGCTGGCATGGTTGTAAACGTTTTGCAGCCTGATTTGGAGAGCACGGGGATTTGGCTTTTAAAGACTGCCAGTTGGTGTGCTGTTGCTGTGCACCTGCAGAGCCATTTTGTGTCTCTGACTGCACTGAAGGGGTGCAACAGCCACTCCACGAGCCCACCCGCTGCCTCCTCGTCTCTTGGCAGAAGCTGTGACTCACATTTTCTTCTCTGTGAAGCTCGGCTGGTGTGCAGCATCACAAAATTTGTATTCTGGGGACAAACCATGTATTGACATTGATTCAATTGGTATTAATGCCACTGGCCAAATCAGCTAACTTGCAGCTGACTGCAGGATGGCCAGGCTGGTAATTAGAGTGGATCCATATGCCACTAGCTTTTATGTCACTGGTCTGAAGGGAAATTTCTTTTTCAGAAAGAGTGGTTGGCATAAAGAAATGTCTAGCATAGCAAATACATCAGTGGGTTCTTTTTAAATAGCATAACGAATTGCAGCATTGCCCAGCTTGAGGAGAGCTGCTGTATATTCTCAATCTTTCCTCAAACTGTGGCCTGAAGAGCTCTAATTATTATAGTCTTCAAATTCACCGCCATCATCATCATCGTTATTGTAACAATTTGAAACTAAGATCCACACTGATCCTCTAGAATATACTGTTTCAATAACTGTGCCAAACACCAAGGTACAAATACGTAGGATAACTGGTGCAGCATCAGCCTTAGCTCAGTTTGAGAGCCAGTAGATCCAAGATTGCCCGCTTTTTCATTTTACAGATCATACTGTCTCCCAAAGGCTAAATCTTTGACAAGTCCCTTGCTTTACATTTAAAATTTTGACAGATTATTGATTCATCATTCAAAAGCTTGTTTTAATTGAGGGCGGTTATGACTGTTGAAGCCAAGCATTTCAGAGAGAACTTTTATAATACTGTCAGTTTCAGCCTAGCTGGAAGCGATTCCAGTTAGAGTGAGACATAAAAGTCCCTCATTAATTAAACTAGTCTTCTCTAAACACACAACAGCGCTCTATCATTGAGCAGGCTTATTTTTTATGCAGGGTTTGACACACTGATATACTGCAAGCATGGATAAGAACAGAATGAAACATAGCAGAAGAAGCACGAGTGTGAGAAAGCTGACTGTAAAACTGACGTTAATTATTTAGCAGGGATTTTTCTTGAGATTAGCAAAGCCAAGTTTTGTTTCACTGCAGCAGCAGTCAGCAGCTTGCCAAAGAGGCATTCACAAGGGAGAAGGGCTCTAGAATTTCTCAATATTTCTGTGTGGTTTTACTAGAAGTCTAAAGTCAGGTCCCAAGTACAAAGAGAAACTGCAGAGCACCCTAGGAGGTAAAATGCCTCCATCGATATAACAGAGTGATGCAAGGGGAAGAGCACCTTCAGAGAGTCAGGAGATCTGAGTGTATTGTATAGATTCTGGTTTAACCTAGATCTTCATGGTCATGGCAAAACACTTTTAGCAGGATTTCCTCTGTGCATATACTATAAAATAGAAAAAAACAAAATGCACGTCTCTCATAGAGTAGCTTTTGTATTCCCTTAAAGCTTCCTGGTTGTGACCAACGCAGTTATCTCATCTTTCTCACGCTCTTGGAAGCTGAGGATGTGTGCACTACAGGATGTATGCAGTGAGGGTAAGCATCACTGTCACAGTCAGTGAGCTGACTTTAAATGAAGAAAGAGGTTGGAACTGCAGCAGCAGTGTAGCAGTGGCAGCACAGAGCTTGGCACAGGGTATAAAATAGGCTCCACCAGCACACACACAGCATGATTCTGCCTTGACTAGACCTCTTCCATTAGCTAAACATCTTCATTAAGATTAGCTCAGCTATGTCCACTCTATATAGCAGTCGCTGCAGATGTGGATTTGCAATTTGCAGTACAGATTACGAGGGTTGTTAAACAGACATCTCCAGTTCTTCGTATTTCATCTGTAACAGCTAGTAGCTTGGGAAAACAGAGGGAAGTATTTAACATGCATTGTGCTTCTTTTAATTTAGAGTAGCAGCTGGTAATAAGGTGGAGGTTATTTAACATAGCAGTGTATTTGTGAGTCATTAGTCAGTGCTTTGAGCATTACAGACTGCAATGTCTATTTTTAAATAGTGAGATCAAAAGAACTGAGGGTTGTCTCATTTGCTCCTGGCTGTGGGTTCTTGTCGCAGCTATTGCTAACTCCTAGCTGGAAACAACCCCTTAAAGAAATACCTTAGTTTGGCCTTCTCCTAGGATCATCACTGGTAGGAGAAGTCGAAGGATTTTGAAAGATGCTTAAAGACTTGCAGAGCTGTTGTACTAAAAGAACTTCCGTGTCCACAAGGTCCTGCTTTGCTCTTCCGTAAATGTCCTTGCGTCACAGCTCTGCTCATGAGTCTATTGCTGTCTTACAATCTGCAAATGAAAAAAAAATGATAGTTTTACCTTACGACAGTTTTAGCTTTCAACCTGTAGGCAGCATAGGACGCTTAGATTTAGATTTCAACTGCATTTTAATGTCATTAAATATTTCACATGCCACTATTTTTGACTCAAAATTGTGCTCACTGGCAGAATTGATGATAAGTTTGGTCTGGAACAACTTCACATCTATTTGTTTAGGAGAAGCTGCTGCCAGGAGAGGGGAGTGCAGTTCCAGCCCTTTTCCTGTTCAGCCATTTGGCACCTTTGCTGAGCCTGTCTGCAAGGTAGCTTGTCAGTAGAGCTCTGCAATGAGGATGCTTATCCTCTCTAGAAAGCATTGAGCCATGTCACACAAAGTGTTGAAACCCTGGCTGGCTTCCAGCTAATACAAGGCAATAGTATCATGGCCCAGTTTTGAACTAAGAATAAAAGGCTCTCCATCATGCCTTTAATCTTTCGAGGCATGAGGTGGAGTAGTGAAGAGCAGGCATACAGTAGTATTTGGTTATATCTTTACAAATGTTCTGGTGTCAACTGAAGTACATATAAACATGCATATTTAAGACAAACCTTACTCAAAGGTTTCAAGTTGTCCTGGTCTGGAAATGTGAACTGCTGCTGCTCTTGTTCCTCCTTGGGCCTTGTCTGTTTGTGGCTGAGGGCCCAAGTAGCTGCATGTGTACATGCTGCGAGTGCAATTAGGCAAAGCTACAGTTAACACTGTAATGCCATTCTGGATTAGGGTAATCCACGCTGTAAAACAACCACTGCTTTCCTTGGCTGTGTGACTGAGAGGAAGCCCTGCAGGCCATGAGTGACATAGGTGCTTATAAAATGTTGCTCTTTGCTGTCCGGTACAGCTGTACTGGTTAAATGCACCACTTTAAGGGCATGGCCACTGCCATGGCCACAGGGGACGTTGTGTGGAGACAACCAAGCCGAAGCAAATCTGAATATAGAGATATTTTCACAGTTTTGGGGAAGGCTCGAAGGGGTGCTATCTCAGGCACTATAACTGCCTCTAAATTGAGAATGTCTACCATTCACTGATATTTAAGAGCACTAACCCTTGACTATGCAGCTTCAGTGCTGAATTTACTGCTGTGCCTCCCAGCCTGGGCCTCACCATTCAGCATATACCTCAACATGTCCTTCATCACAGAAAGCTGCATCTGAAACATGGGGAGCTTTCCCTCACTGACCATCTTGTGGCTGTAGCAGGTTCAGCTAAACCTACAGTCCTGTGTTGACAGCAGCTGGCACCTGAAGGCAGCCAGTCTTTGTACCAGACCAGTTTGACCAGCCACCTCTCCCTGTGGCACCAGCTTGCCGCATTCTCCCAGGTCATAATGCCAGGGCTGTGTGATTCATTTGGCAGGAGCACTACGGTGGTCTGAAGGGGCTCACCGTCACCTGGATCGGGGATGGAAACAACGTCCTCCACTCCATTATGACGAGTGCTGCAAAGCTGGGAATGCATCTCCACATTGCAACTCCCAAGGTGAGAAAACTGTGTGGGTGGAGAAAGGAGGGCAAACTTTGGCCTTTCCCATATCAACCATTTGGACACTGACACCCAAGAGTGAGCTTTCAGAGCTAAGGTTCAGAATCTTGATTCGGTTATTTTGATGCAAACTGGGAGTAATTCCACTGATTCTGACTTCAGAAGGGCTGATGTAAACTCATGGCTTCTCTGTAAGCCACAGAGGACGATAATTCCACTCGAGAAAGTGTAAGAAAGACAAGAAAATTTCCTTCCCTCCAGAAATGTGAAAGCCATTTCAGATTGATGGAAGTCTTGCATCTTGGTTGGTTCAGATTGATGGTGCAGATTTTTAGACTGTTGCATTATAATGCAATATAAAATATAAAGCAATCACTTTAGAACAAAAAATTAAATAATGTATAGGTATTTCATTCTGTAGCTATTGAATTATGTTCTTCTTACTGTATCAGAACATTCTCCACCAGTTTATCTACAAAATAAACATGCAAAAATTGAAGTAATTTCATTTACAGTGCTGAAAGATGTTCCAATGGAAAATCTTTCATTCAGTATTTTCCTAACTAGTATTAATAAACATTAAAGGTCTTATATATGTTCCATGATCTATCATCTCTTTTGGCAGGGCTTCGAACCAGACCTGAGAATAACAAAAATAACTGAACAGTACTCCAAAGAGGTATGAGCCTAGTAAGCAGCCATTTGAATAGTTTATTTTTGCTATAACTGAAGTTTCATGCTTTCCTGATCTTCTTTATTTTTTTCACGGTAGTATGGTACCAAGTTGCTGCTCACAACAGATCCTTTGGAAGCTGCAGATGGTGCCAATGTCTTAGTTACAGATACATGGGTAAGCATGGGACAAGAAGAGGAAAAGGAAAGAAGACTAAAGGCATTTCAAGGTTATCAGATTACAATGCAGGTAAAAATTCGGATGTAATTTTTTTTTATCCTTTTACAGATTACATTCATATGAATCAACATTAGCAAAGCATGGATTTGGAATTTTTGAGTGGAGCTATGGAAAAGCCACATGCAAACCTTAATCCATCTTGAAAACTCACACAGATAACAAAGTTTGAGTTGACTTGTACACTTTACACGCTTTGGCTTCTCTCAGAGCTTTCCAATGAGATCTAACTCCCACATAACCAGTGCAGGAGAGATAATCCTTTACTTCTTTCCTCTTTTCCATCAGAAAAGATCCCCTACATTTTATTTAGAATGAGCAGCTCACAGATTTACTCTTCAAGTCCATAGCCTGGGCAGCATTTGGGGCAATTGTGTGTGTATCCGCCAATGTATAAAACACTAAAAATATGTCTATAAAAATCACCTAGTTGAAATGCTTATTGGAACAAAACCAGAGAAAATGTAGTCATAAATTTTCCGTGATAAAAAGGACATTTTCCTTGCTGACAGAATTACTGGTTTAATTGACTGTATTTCAATGTAAGTTCGTAAAATACTCTTAATGGGTATATCTCTGAACTGGCTTAGAACTTCATTGTTCATTGATATTAGATCAATATGTTGTGAGTGACAATATCAAAAGAAAAAAATCACTGCCTTTTAAATCATGGTTTAATGTCTTCTTGTCGAAATTATCAATAGTAGTATATTATTGTACAACGTTTGAATATAAATTGCACTTTATTGATCCACTAAGTCACTAGGGTTTTTACTTCCTGCTAAAGCCAGAGAAATAGGAGTAAAGAACTGGCTTTTGTGAAGTCAGCACTGAACTCTTACTGACTTAGATGGGGATATTCCCATCTTATTCACAGATGAGCAATTCTTTTGAAGTCAGTGGAATTCTTCTGAGTTCATCATCAAAGTCACTAGAGTGGAAGCTAATATAAAATTTGTTAACCTCTTAACCAGTGAAAGGTTTCATTAACCTACTAGCATATTTCTTTCTTTTTTTTTTTTTTTTAATTCTTTTTGATCTACAGACTGCAATATGTGCTGCTTCCGACTGGACATTTTTACATTGTTTACCCAGAAAACCTGAAGAAGTTAATGATGAAGTATTTTATTCTCCAAGATCATTGGTTTTCCAGGAGGCAGAAAACAGGAAATGGACATTTATGGTAAAAAAATTAAAAAAAAAAAAAAAAAAAAAAAGGAAGATAACATTATTTAGTGGTTAGGGTCAGCTTCTGTTCGGCCCTACACTACAGGCTTGAATTCAGTATAGTCCGTCAATCAACCATAAATATTGATATGTATGTTTCAAATGCACCCCGCCTCACATCACCATTGTGACTATAGGCAATATATATTTATAGCACAAATACTTCTGGACACAAATGTGACTGATTTTGATCATAGTCTGTGATTGTTTGACCCAGATTTTGTCACTAAATGAAACCTACAGTATAAGCTATGTTATTTTTTGGGGCAGTATTTAAATCACTGGGTTTACACTAATGATTAACTTAGCTGCTCCATTTTAAAGCACGTTGAACGCTGAGGTCCCAGGGACTGGTCATATGAACTGCAATTTCCCAGACACTTAAAGCAGATAGTGCTAGAGATTCTACAGCTTTCCCTCAAGAAAAACTGCTGCTGACCAATGGGAACCTTCCCTGAGAAAGCACTGCAAGAGCAAGGCTGTGTTACAGAGTTACAGTGTGGGTGATACTGTCTGGTCGTGGGAACCAGGAGAGGACACTTGGCATTCAGCATAAACCGTAACTTCTTTCCTAGCATTTCTAGAATTTCAGAAAACCGCTGCCAGATCTCAGTAGCCTGTTATTGGTTGTTGGCTTTAGAACCACCATGTTGACAAAAGATAGTGAAAATTTTGAGATAGAAAAAAACAAACCAGAAATGGCATTGTCATATCTCTCAGGTGAACTCTAGATGTGCTCCAAGTGAATAAGTAGTGGAGTATAGTATGTACCAAAACCTCAGATTTTGGACACAGGCAAAATTATTGAAAAATTTGTCTTAAAGTCAGTGCATAGTTGCATCCTTAAAAATCTGAAAAATGCTCAAAATTTTTATTTTAATTTTACAATGTTCAATTGCACTAAAACTTTAAAACCAAAACAAACAAAAAAACACCTTTACTTTGGGTTCAAGCTACACACTTTGTTTGGATAAGAGATATGTCATACTTGTATTTTATCAATCTAAAAAAAATACAATAATGTATGGGTTTGTTTATATATTATTATTTTCTACCCATTTCAGCTCACGTGGGAAACTGAAAAGTGAATTATTTGCTCAGCTGTAATTGCAAACAAGGCTGAGTGCAGCTGTGAAATGGGTAGCCATCGGGGGCTGCACAGCTGTGTGTTCTGTCCCAGCCGTGTGCCTGGGGCTGCCTGTCACACTGAGCAGTGCTGACAAGAAAGGAAAGACAGGCAGCAAGAGCAGCCCCTGGAGGACCCCTGTAACCCCACTTCTGGGCCAACAATTTACAGTCAGACATGGCTGTGAATTCACATCAGTGTGAGCCAGGTAACACTTTGTCAAAACCGAGCCAGCACAGCGGCGTGTTGTGTGTACAGGTGCGGGGAGGACAGCGAAGCTGCTTCAGCACTGTTGTGTTTAGCTGTCGGTCCTGTTTCTCATTGCAGGGCCGTACCAAAGGTTTGTGGGGTGTATAGCGAATACTGGGGGGGAGGCAGGAGAGGCAGGTGGCACACCGTTAACTTCAGTGAGGATTTTATGTGTTTTACCGCAGAAGGTACAGCCAAAGTGGGTCAAATTGCCAAGTCTTTGTTCAGGTATGACTGTCGCCCATGCTAATGGAAATTCTGCTGAAATCTGCAAGCAAGGCCACATGCTCTTTGGGTACCTACAGCGTTTCCTAGGAGTAGATGAGGACACCAAAAAGGCCTCAGCTTTTGCTCTAAAGATGCTTTGTCTGAATTTCTGCTAGCTTGTCAATTAATATATTTTGTCTGCACTGAGAAAACCTATCAGCTGCGGTACAGAACATCCTAAGTGATTTTCAGCTCTTTTCTGATTCATCATCAGAAATTCTAGCAAATAAATCTAAATGTGCACTTTTCGTCAGGCCAATAATTCTTAACACAGGACTTCCGAGATAGAAAATATTTTTCCCTTATTTATTTTTATGGAGTATCTGTTTCCAGTGTGATTGGATTTTTTCTTTCCTTCCTCCTCTAGGCTGTCATGGTTTCCCTGCTGACAGATTACTCACCACAGCTACAAAAGCCTACATTTTGATGCTTGGATTCCAGCCAAGAGAAAAATCTTCCTCATTGGCAGAATATTCTGGTCCGCAAATACATCGATCTTCTTCAGAAAGGATCGAGGCAATGACTGATTCTTTAATAAAACTGTATGGTTAGCTCTGCTGAGGTCTCTACAATTGCATTACATTTGTGAAAATGTTTGAGACAATAAAGCCCATTGCAAAAGCTGCTTCTCATCTACAGCCTCTGAGCTGTATACCTTTTCTAGTGATCAGCATCACTGGAAATTTTTCAAGGCTGTACTTTAAAGATTGGCTTTACCAGCATTATAGGAAAATTACAGTCTTCTCTTAGATGTGTTAGAACTAGCACTGTGCGATATGACAGACATAAACTTCTCCTGAAACCTTTCCACTTAGTCGCTGGTCTCAGGGAGGGTGCGCAGACCAGCCGTGCTTTGCTGTTGCCTTGGTTGCCCACACTTCCTGGGTGCCCTGGCTCCGTTTTCTGTCCTCCAGCCACCCTGCAGATCCCTAGAGCTTGACACTGAAAATGCAGAGACTCTGTGAGCATTGCCTTCGTCCGTGACATTCCTGTGGGCTGCCACAGGAGGATACTGCTGCAGAACTGGAACAGAGCAGTTTCTGCAGAGCTGGATGTGGCAGAGAAATACGGCTGGAAGGAATTGGTTTGTTTATTGCCATCTCCCCTAGACCTTCACTCCATAAACAGAATTTTGGCTAAAGTTGCAAGTTTTCTACTTCTATTTTTCTAAGCTAAAAGTGAGGGTCGCTGTATGATGGCATTGTATGCAGCTCCTTTGTGGAGAGAATTTGCTGCATTTCATCTGGTGCTGTAACGTGGTGTACATTTCAGCTCATCTCTCTCTGCAGTGGAGAGATTCATGACATTTGTAGTTTTTATGATGGCTGGATGTGTGTGTATATTTCAGCTAAGCTGTGTGCACTATTAAAAAACATTTTTGTTGATGCTGTTAGTTTCAAGAATACATTGGTACATTTCCTGCTGTAGTACTTGAAAAATGACTGTGAATTTTTAAAAGTCTACAAATTAGTTTCCATTTTCTGACCAGCTGCAAAACACTATTTAATTTGTTTCAAAATTGGAGTTCACTGCTGGGCCACACCTAACACTGAAATTAAAATAAAAATACATTTGTTTATCTACCCACTCATAACTGGTTCGTGGTTTTTGCAAGCATTTATGTGTCCTTTGTTAAAATTCACATTTTCTATCTCAACATGGCAAGTGTTTCAACAACTCAATGATCATTTACACTTCAGCAGAACTCTAGCTGCAGCAAGAAGAAGGAGTAGGCTATTTGCTAGAAATCAATATTTTACTTCCCAATTTAGCATATGGGGAAAAATGCATGCAGTACAGTGTGCTTCTGTTTGTATTAAATCCTGCTTTATGAAAGTCTGCATGGTCTTCCTGGAACCAGTGAACTGTTTTCAGTGCTTAGACTTGTAGATATCCTTCCTAACTTGATTTTAGGGCTATTTGAGAGTAAGACAACTCACTTTACTAGTTCTCTCATAAAAAAAAATAGTCATTAGCAACAGTTTTATTGTGTTGATTAATGTGCTATCAGTGAAGTCTGGCAGATTTGTAATAACAGAGTTGTTTTGTTACGTGTTTCACAGAGAACAGATTAAGAATTATCTGGTACTCTTTTGCTTCTCTCTTCTTCTGTGATTAGAGATAATGTGCATCTAGGTTACCACAAAATTTTATTATACTAAGGAATCCAAGAAGTGTGCCAGACATCTGAATCCCATTGATGTTTTTAAAACACATGCATAGATCTACAGCATAGCACACGAGCCATGGAGTCCAGCATTTCCAGGGGGTTAATTTTGTATGATTCTATTCCTCTGTAACCACCTACAGGAAAAGATGACAGTCCTTGCTCTGTCTTGCACAAACAGCTCACACCGTCAGCTATTCTGATGCTTTTTGGAAGTACTGGGCAGACTTAACGCACATATGAAGAGCAACAGACTGTTGTGCAGAAGCACTGAGCTCACTGCACATTTCTGCACATGCAATATGCACTCTCTGTGGTGTGTGCTGGGAGCCAGGCACACCCCTGTGGGTCAGATTTACCGAACATGTGCAGACTGTCTGCACAGTGCCTGCTGAGTAGACCTGACACTTCCTAGAGGCGTTGGGTTGGTCCCAAATGGGCGTGCATGCTTCTGCTGCAGGGACACAGAAATATGATGCCCTTAAGGCCTTCTGTTCTGCCTGAAGGGGCTTGCAGTGCTTCCCTGGGCCTTTGGACAGCTCTGTGAGGCTTAACCCACCAGTGCAGTTAAACCTTCAGGGACTGATGAGTGGTAGCTGGGTAGCGTGCAAGGTGCCATCATTATGCTGTCCAGGCTTCTCCCAAATTAATTACCTGAATTTACAAGGGATGACTGCAAATGCAGTGTGTAAAGGAAACAGTAATAATGTGGAAATATTTTGTAGGGGAAAAAAGTTATCAGCATTACAAAGGCTTGAAACAAACGCATAACAGGTAGCAGTCACTAATAACTTACAGTGTTTTTCATTACATTTATTATGCTTTAATCAGTAGAGTGCTGTTTTCACTGCTGAGTGCACTTGAAGGATAGGCTTTTTTTTTTTTTTTTTCCCAACTTTTTACACAGAGGCTCATGCCTGGCTCCTGTTAGCCCAGATCTTCCTTCACCCAAAGGCCCTTTCTTCTGTTTGACCTGGACGATAGTCCTGGGCCAGGTCAGGTCCATTGAGTCATACCCACAGCTGACTCGTTTAATAATCCCCAGCTCTGATATCTCAGCTTCATGCATTTGCAGTGAAAGCCCTGGCCTCTCTCCAAAACCACACACTGACAGGCACAACTGCCAGCCTAATCCATCTCCTGCTTGGAGGCGCAGAGGGAGGACTGACCCCCGGCACTGGTCCTCCTCACTGGCTGTGTGTTACCACGTGTACACCCACCTCCAGACCTCACACTCAGACAGGCTTTGTGGGTGTCCCAAGGGGGTACAGGCATGCTGACTTTGACATGACCAGGGTAAGCCTGATCCCAGCTCAGGCCTCATGGTGGGATGGGGGGCCTAGAGCTACTCCTCTAACACCACTTCAGACATCGAAGGGCCTTGGACACATCTTATGTTAGACAGTGGTCAGGCATTGGAACAGGCTGCCCAGGGAGGTAGTGGAGTCTCTGTCCCTGGAGGTGTTCATGAAACGTGTAAGTATGGCACTTAGGGACATAACTGCTGCTCCTTTATCTTCCCACTGTAAGTGAAGATCAGGTTCGTGACCACCTGAAGAACCTGAACATCCATAAGTCTATTAGTCCTGACGAGATCACCAGGTTCCCTGGTGACTGGAAAAAAGGCAGTGTCACAACCGTTTTTAAGAAGGGTAGAAAGGATGACCCTGGGAGCTACTGACCTGTCAGCCTCAACTCTGTGCCGAGGAAGATCATGGAACAGATCCTCCTGGAAGCTATGCTAAGGCACATGGAAGACGTGGAGGTGATTTGTGACAGCCAGCACGGCTTCACCCTGGGCAAGTCCTGCCTAACCAATCTAGTGGCCTTCTGCGATGATGTAATGGCATCGATGGACAAGGGAAGAGCCACTGATGTTGTCTCTCTGAACTTCAGGGAGGCCTTTGACACGGTCCCCCATAACATCCTTTTCTCCAAACTGGAGAGAGATGGATTTGATGGGTGGACCATACAATGGGTTAAGGACTGGTTGCAAGATCGTACCCAGAGAGTGGTGGCCAATGGCTCAATGTCTGGATGGAGGTCGGTCATGAGTGACATCCCTCAGGGGTCTGTACTGGGACCGATACTCTAACATTTTCATCAGCGACATTGACAGTGGGATGGAGCGCACCCTCAGCAAGTTTGCCAATGACACCAAGCTGTGTGGTGCAGCCGACACGCCTGAGGGATGGGATGCCATCCAGAGGGACTTAGACAGGCTGGAGCAGTGTGCCCAGGAGAACCTCATGAGGATCAATAAAGACACGTGTAAAGTCTTGCACCCGGGCAACCTCCACTATCAAGCTGGGGGATGAAGGGATTGATAGCAGCCCTGCTGAAAGGGACTTGTGAGTACTGGTGGATGGCAAGCTAAATATGAGCCAGCAGTGTGCCCTCACAGCCTAGAAAGCCAACCGCATCCTGGGCTGCATCCAAAGAAGTGTGGCCAGCAGGGCAAGGGAGGTGATCCTGCCCCTCTGCTCTGTGCTGGTGAGACCGCACCTGGAGTGCTGTGTCCAGATGGGGAATCCTCAGTGCAGGAGGAACATGGAGCAGTTGGAGTGCATCCAGAGGAGGGCCACAAAAATGCTTCACCGGATAGAACACCTCCTCTGTGAGGACAGACTGAGAGAGCTGGGACTGTTCAGCCTGGAGGAGAGAAGGCTCCAGGGAGACCTGACAGCAGCCTTTCAATATCTAAAGGGGGGCTGCAAGAGAGAACGGGACAGACTCTTTAGCAGGGTCTGTTGTGATAGGACTGGGGGAAACGGATTCAAACTAAAAGAGGGAAAATTTAGATCAGATATAAGGAAAAAATTGCTTAAAATAAGGGTGGTGAAGCACTGGAACAGATTGCCCAGAGAGGTGGTGGAAGCCACCCCCATTCCTGGAAACCTTCAAGGTCAGGCTGGACAGGGCTCTGAGCAACCTGATCTAGCTGTAGGTGTCCCTGTGCACTGCAGGGCAGTTGGACTGGACGGTCTTTAAAGGTCTCTTCCAACTCAAGAAATTCTATGATTCTATGATTTAGTGGGCATAGTGGTGTTAGGTTGCCAGTTGGACTAGATGATCTTAGAGGTCTTTTCCAACCTTTATGATTCTATGATTGTATGATTCTATGATCTGCACAGGCTTGACAGATATGACAAAATCTGACAGGGAACATAGAAAACTGCTCCTCTGTAGTTTTCTCAAAGGGCAAGAAAATGTTTTTCCTGTTCTCTCCTTTACGCACAAAGCTGATACAGCACAGTAGCAGCAGGCCTGCAGAACAAATCTACAAATAAATAATATCTCTAAGAATTTGAGGAACAGTAAGCTTAGAAAGTACTCAATGGGAAGCTTGGACATTCAGGAGGTAACAAAGAAAAGTAAGAAATCAGAAACAGAATTAGCTATTTTCTTTGCACCAGTTTGCATCAGAAATGACATTGGTAAAAACACTACATCAGTCTTACTTGTTTTCTGGTAGCAGAAGCAGCCACCTGCGAGAAGATGAGTTGCTAAAAAGAAAATACAGGAACAATTAGAAGCATTAAGTAGCAAGGAGTTTGCTATACCAAGGTTTGGCTGCATGAAGTCCTCCATAACTCCTCAATTATGTTTAGCCCTCATAAGGCAGGCCAGTGTTAGCCAGAATTAATTATTTCACTGCCTTTCAAATTCTGTGAGAAAGGGAGGAGGGACTGCATGAAGATTTAAGTGATGTAGTGAATGGATCATTCAGTTCAGGGAGAGCTTTCACAACCAAACCCAGGAATACTGAGCTTAGTTTTGTTTTCCAGGAATGTGTAATACTGGTGGAAATGTTGAAAAACATTGCTCTGCACACAAAGGGAAAGATTTCTTCTTTCTTCTGCATTTCCCATTACTCAGTTAATCACTTGGTTAATGTATCGAACAAATAAACAGTGCTTTTTTGATTATTTTGCCACAGCTATTTAACCAGCTGCTTTTCAATCGCGAAGCTGAAAATTTCTGGGTCTTGCCCAAGGTTATGTGTACAGAGACGCTTCATAAGCCACAATAAACATTTTATTCAGCCCAGCATTTGCGGTCATGACTAATGGCATACAGCTATTTGCGGGGCTATTTGGTTCTAACACAATCTTGTTACCAAACCTTTGAAGAAATCCCAAACCTTTGTGGCCTCTGTAAACGCTGATGAACCCTTCCATGCATGTGAGCGTAGAGGATTTTCTCCAGGGGCAAGCAATCTGAGGTGACTCCATTCAGAAAGCAGATCTTTCACAACCACAGTCAAAGCATTGTCTGACACTGCCAAGTGCCTTGGAAAGCTCCTTGTGGTCTGAGTTGTATTTCAGAGGACTATTGAATTCAGCTGCTCTCTAATGGGCCTATTTTAAGGGGATTGGCACCCATGCAAAATAGGCTGTAACACAAACATAATATAGCCAGGAAGAGGGACAAGCATCAAAGCTGCAACCTTTGCTGGTCAAAGTTATTTAGTTCAGCTGAGACTTCAGTCAGGTTGTGAGGAATCACAGCAATAGCTGCAAAAGGGTACTGAAGAGTGGACGGGGAGGGTGCAGGTGGAGTTTTGTGATTTAAGCACAAAATAATGTTTACTGGAGGGAGAAAGCTAAGCTGCTCACTAGCACAGAGCATGGTACCCCACGGGTCCCTCTCCACGTCAGAGCCAGTAAGTTCAATGGCGTCTCACCCGACTAACTCCTGTCCTCCTCACATGCTTCAATTCCCCATGGGCAGCAGGGGATGCAGGGAGCACAAACTGCAGTCGGCTCCCAGACAGATCTGTCCCAGCTGCTCCACATCCCCAGAGACAACACACAGGACCCACCACCCTTCTCTGTGGGCACCCGTTGCTGAATGTAAAGACCAGGCTGATCCCAGTAACACCCACACAGCACGGGCTGGCCGGCACAGCACATCAGCCGCAAAATGGATCCTGCTCACAGCAGGACAGGCAGGCTGGCCTTGCCCATGCTGCCTCCTGTGCTGTGCCACAGACGGATTTGGGCTAGGTGTTAGCTGTGCTCGAGGGTTATGCCTGACAAACTGGCAGCACTGACCCCTGGTTCTCCTGCAAAGCTCTTGCTCAGGGCGAGCTGTTGCTCCCAGGTAACCAAGAAGAAAGAAAATCTGTGAGAGCCCAAAGCAGCAGACACGGGGCATGCTGGAGGGTGCTGCACTGCCCGGGGACCCCTGCCCGGTGCTGAGGGGCTGGGTCCCCCAGGTTTGTGCCCATCCTGTGAATCTGCCAGTGTGGAGCACCCCATGGGCCCACAGACAGTGCCTTGTGCATTCACAGGGATGGAAATATGGTGTAATTGATATCGCTTGAGGGATATTTGCTTACAATGGGAATTTAACTAATTGAAAATAAATGTCTCCCAGCATTTCAAAATCTTGCGTGAGTCATCAGCCTGCAGCTCAGATTTCTGATTTAAATCCTGCAGTTGTTTGGGGGATTTCTGAGTACCAGGCCCCTGTGGATGAATGCCTCATGCGCTTCCCTGGGTGTGTCTCCCTGGCCAGACAGCACAGGACGCTGGTCTCCTCTGGGGCACAGCCACCTCAGACAGGAGCAGGGGCAGAGACCATAGAGGGAATTTGGGGCACTTTAAACTCTGACTGACTTCAGGCAATAAAATGTCTTAATCCCAATCCAGCAACTGCATAACACGCTTTATGTGTCAATTGATCATGTACACCTCATAGGTGTACAAACCTATAATACAGAGTTGCTGATAGCACAATCTCCACAGAGATTTCAGATTCTCCTCTCTTACTCTTCTGTGCTGTGGCACATCTGGGTCTTTTTTAAGTCCATTTCTAACCCTGAATTTCCTATCTTTTGCATAACTACAATGCCCCTATGTTTTGCTTTAAATTACTTTCACATTCATGCAATAGGAGAAATGTTAAAAAGTGTAGCCAAGTAATTTGATTTTGAGAAGAGCTCTGGAGGAGGCGAGGGTAGACATATAATTTGTCTCCTACCAGCTTTATGAGTCCCCTTCTCACAGGAAAGCTAACAATTCCATCCAGAAATAATTCCATTAGACATGAAATATCGGAGCTGTGAATCACTGGGCATTTCAGAGCGTCACTACACAGCAGGAGAGCAGCTGAAAACTGCACCAGAGACAGGAGTTTAATTCTTATTGTAGCACCAGGGAGGAAAATGCAATCAAAAACAGCTATAGGAAGTTGCAGTACAGCAGAACTATCTATTTTACCAGTTGCCTTCCTGGGAAAAAGAAACCAGGAAATTATAGTTATTCTTCCAACAATACTGTTGATTTAGCCAAGGTAGTAACTAGGATTCGCAATGCTGCAATCAGGGGCTCCAGAAAACATGTTAAAAAAGCACTGCATTGTATGGGCCACACACACACTGCTTTTAGGTATCCTCAGAACAGGAGAATAACCGGTTCTACCCAGGAAAAGCTTTTCTGGTACTCTGAGAGGGCAGTGAGACCAATCCAAATCAGAGGTATGTGATAACAGAATGGATTCTGAACGGTGGGGGCCGCGAGCTGTTGCTACTTCGAAGTTTTTAGCTCTGACTACATCAGAAAGTCACCTGTTCTGCATTCCCCACTCTGCAGCTACACATAGCAATGCTGCTTTGATGTAGATGATCCTCTGCGGTCATTTATCGTTAGCCAGAGCAGTTGCTTCACTCAGCTTTTAGAACTTATCCCATTTTGCAACGGGATAAAACAATTTCCCCATGTTGTTAATACTCAGGACCACAATGGATTTTCTTACTCTTCCCTCTTGCTGAGTTGGACAGGAGAAAAAGTATGTTTGTTCTGGACATTGTACGTTGCAAGTAACAATAATTTATAGACATGGGGTGTGACCTTAAGGGAAATAAATTCACAGAAATTGCGTGGACTTCAGGCACTCGGTTATCTCTGAAAGCTAGCGCATACCTGAGCAGAGATTCTGAGTAGAGGGGAAGGTAGAGAGGAAGGATTACTTTCCACTGCCTGCTGGCAATACGTTGCCTAATGCAGCCCAGGATATAATTTGCCATCTTAGCAGCAAGGGTACATCGCTGTCTCTAGTTCAGCTTGGTGTCCACTAGGACCCCAGGTCTTTTTCTAGCAAGATGCTTTCTGGCTGAGCAGCCTCTGGTATATGCTGTTGTGCAAATCTTCTTTAAGCTAGGTGTTTATATGGGGAGTGTACAGAGAGCTGAAGGCCTACAAACATTGGGGATCCTCCTTCCCAAGCATCCAAGTCCATTACTGCCTGTTACTCTGAGCTCCTGGCCTGACCATCCTAGAACTACCGCCAGCACTTGGCCCTGAGGTGCTTGTCAGGGGGATTGTCCTGTAGCCAGGATTTACTTTCTGTTGTTTCAGACACTCTTGGCATGGTCAGAAATATCGAAACTGTTGGTGAAATGGACTCTTCTGCCCCTTCTCATCTCTTAGTCCCAGCAACCCAATTCACCTCTTTGCTTCCTGGCACCCAGGAATGGAACACAGTGTGGAACTTAAGCCTCAAATAGCAGATCTAAAAAATAAATAAAACTTTACAAATGAATACAAAATGTTAGTCCATTTATGCCACATATTGTCTGTAACAACAAAAAACCATTGTGTCCTCAGATGAAAATTGAAGAGCAATGCCCTTCAAGTCTCTGCCATTTTGCATACAAAGTGGTTGGTTGTCATCAACAAGTGACATGAGATGCTCCAACCATTTATTTAAAAATTGCTGTGCAGTAATCCACACAAAGATCTCAAAATTGTGAACAGCGACCTATAATGTGTGCATAAGTATGGAAAAAAAAAAGATGACCTTGAGAACCGCCACATAAGTACTGAATTGATGTATGTTCTTGCTAGAAATTTGTTGAGTTTGAAGAGGCTGGGCAAAAACAAATAAGAGGGAGAAAATTCACTGGTTGCCACCTCCTCCCTAACAAATAAACCACAAAGGCTCTCCATGCCTCCCTTGTGATACTTATTTCCTCTGCTCTACCCCCAAGTCACAATGAAAAGGGCTTTTTTTCCACTGGAACTGACCTTGGCAAACATTTCCCCTTCAATGATGATCTGAAATCTGCTCTTGCTGGAGACAGTGGGGAGAAGGCTCTCTAAAGCCGTTCACGCAAAAGTCAGGACAGAGAATAATTACCTGAATTCATAAGGTTAATTCCAGTCTAGACTAAGGCAGAAGAGACATCACCTAGAGGTCTCCACAGGAGAACAATACATTTGTCTTTCTGGGCTCTCTGGTCTCCCTGTGCTGCCTGCTTACTATATAGTATGAATATTTCTCTCACGGACTGTCAAACAATTACTGTGTCTGAGCACTAGCCTTGCTTTCCTCATGCCATTATCAGTTTTATAACCAGTGTGCACCTCCCAGGAATGAAGCTTTGACTGTGGCTTGACCTGGCTCACTGGAGTGAGTGGAAATTCTCCTGCGGAGAGCAGTTATGGTGTGGGTGTTTGGTACTGAGTGAACTAAAGACAATTTATTAAAAGCATACATCAAAAACTTACTGACTTCAAAGTTAATGGTGAAGCCTAGGGAAAATTAATGCAAAAGCTAAAAAAAAAAAAAAAAAAGGGCTGGGGTAATTAGCAGAAGAAAAACATCAGATTAATCACTGCAGGAATTTCAATGGATTGCACTGGGCAGAGTGAATGGATGGGACACTCCTGTCTAGCCTCAGTTCTCCAGGCATCTTTTCAAACCCTTGCTAAGGGACCATTATTGCAAGCTTCCCTCTCCCTACACTTCCTTTCAAACTGCAGCCGGCATGAGCAGCTCTGTGCCTGGCATGTCCCTGGCCAGCCTTGTGTTCAGCAAAACCACACAACAGCAGGCAAATGACTGATTTGAAACTGGCTAAGTAACATGCCATGGTGAAATGCTTGGATTGTCACCGTATAGTTATCTCAGTTTTGTGGCACTGCCATGCCACAGCTATACTAATGATGGTGTCACTTGGGATGGGTTAAGGATATCATAAAAGCTTGGCTTGTAAAAAGAAATAACATTCTCCAAGTCAGGGCTCTTACCGGGCAACCAAAATTCTCTCTTCTGCTCCTGTGAAATGGGAAGAACAGTGGCCCAGTTCTCATACATTTCTTGGAGGGTGGCACGTGCAGTAGCTACCATCGTTTCTTTCCCATCTACTAGCCCACGTCTTCCTTAGGTCCTAAACCTCCTATCTGGCTTTGGTGCCATCCATTTCACACCCCTTGCTGAAACTTTTTATTTCTTTGGCTTTGGCAGTTCTGCCTTCCTCAAGATTTCTTTCTGTTTCTCTGGTTATTCCTTTAATGCTTGTAAAATGCTCCACCTGTTTTTTTCCCTTCTTCCTCTGAAAGGACAATCTTGTAGTACACTGGTCACTTTCTTTGTATCTTAACTCTGCATTCTTTTTTGTGCTTATCAGAGCAACTCATTAGCCTGGAAGTCAGGTTGTTAAGCTAAAATTCCAAAATCTTACTCCCCTTCCCTCAGTTGTCAGCAGCCATTGACCACTTTTGTCTTTCTGATTCAGTGAAAGGTGAATTCCTACAGTGTGAGTTACTTGCTGTGCCCAACATGGTGTTCATGATAGTCTGTTTTGGCAGAAATTTATGATTACTTCCTCCTCTTGGTCTTCCTAGTATCAAAATCAATTAAATCTACTGCATGTGCGCTGATAAAGCAATTTCCTTTCATGTCCTATCCCTTTCTGCTTCTGTCTTCATTATAATTATATCAAGTACAAGTATTCTCTCTTCACTTCCCAGGCCTGTGCTTATTTAGTTTAATGCCTTTTTCATTTGCATTCTCTGCTATGCCAAAAATTTCAGTCTCGTTTGCCTAGGTATCTAGTTTTCTGCTGACTGCATGCACACTTTCTGAAGGCCCTTCTGATGCTACTCTTCAAATTTGCATCTGATCATTTTGCTAGGGATTTTTCTTTTTATTGCGTTGCCTGTTCAGTGATGCCCATTAGGCACAATTGTGCAGGCAGCTGAAGAAATAAAAAGATCTGTTCTGTGTGTTTTTTTTTTTTTTTTTTTTCCCCTNGGCGATGAAGAAATAAAAAAATTTGTTTTGGGGGTTTTTTTTTTTTTTTTTTTTTCCCCGACACACATTTACACGTGTGTGACTGAGCTATTTGTCATTATTGTGTGATCTATTTGAAGAGGACCAAAGTATGTGAGAAGGAGGCAGTGTGAGCAGGTGCATAAAGATGTGAACTCGAACTTGGGAACCTGCCTTGGTTCCAGCTCTGCCCACTGCTTTGGCATGCCCCAAAAAGTTACATGCTTGTGCCTCAGTTTCCCCATATTTGAAATGGGAATACGTTTGCCTGTTTGCCAAGTGCTTTGAGACCAAGTGATAAAATGCACTATGTAATAGCCATACAGCGTCGCTTTTCCTGTCACATTCTTTCATATTATTTATCACACCAATGGGTTTCATCTGCTGCTAAATTAGATCACAGCCATCTGAAGGAATCCTACATTTTTCACAGTATGGTGGTGGAGGCATCTCAGGGCTCCCTAATGTCCAGGTACTAATGCAGCACAAGTGATTATATTAAAAGCATCTCTCCTGGAGCTACGCACAATACTACAAAGGGGAATGCTACGAGTCTGCACTATACAGTGTGGATCTAAAGCAATTGCTCATGACATTTCATAGTCTAATGGTTGCCTGAAAGAGACCACATATGGGATGTAAATTGCATGTGCTGCTGCCATATGCCTGGGGAAGCAAGATGCATTTGATCTTTTAGAATAGAGAAGCCTGCTGAATTCAAACAAGAAAGCAGATACACATCCATTCCTGCTTGTGTTAGGTCTGTAGTATTCTTTACTCTTTTTCTCTTGAACACTGCTTAAAGCTCTATTTGGGGTAGCTGAGCTTCTGTTGCAGGGAATTTGTGTACAATTTTTGAAGGGATGTAACAGACCCTGGTTAAGGACTGTATTTACACTCCAAGGAAAAAAATGTGAACAAGCCCATATGACACATGAAGCCAAATTTAGGCAGAAGTCTGACTCCATAAATTTCCTGGCTTCATGAGTGTTCCAGTCACTTACACGAGGTCTGAATTGAGAATTGGGCCTAGGATGCACATTAATACACTGGATTGCTATTTGAAGTTAAGAAGTTTCAATTTAATCTTTTCAAAACATTTATCCTTCTCTAGTAATTCACAGAAAAGATAGATAGGATGGGTATAGGCAAGTTTTGACTATTGTTTCTCTATTCTGACACGCTATAATTTTTGAGGATTTTTGTTCTGTATGTGAACGAGGTGGTGGTGGTTTTATGGCTATGCATAAATATGAGAAACAGCAACTGGGGAGGCACTGAAAGAGCCAGACTGAAAATCTTCATTAGTGAAACTCACAAGACACCGATCTTACCTGACCCCTGCTGTAATTCAAAAAACGAGACAATTTTTGTTTAAGCAAATGTGTTCTGAAAGGAACAGCAAAGTGGTTTAGGCCGTTAACGGTATCTGTGATTTGCTGACAGCATCTTTCTCATGTTGGCTTAGTTTTTGTTCATTCCTGAGCCTTAGGAATCACAAAGCAGAAACAGCATGGTCCTCACAGGGTATTCTCCCCTAGGCTGCCATACTTAAAATTTTTGTAAGGCTCATGTACTAGTTCAAGAGGAAACAGTTTTGGTTCCAAAATACCCACTACAGGTACCATTGTAGGCAGCAGGGTTTGCCAGCTCCCAGCAGCTGCCTCAGGCGGAGGTGTGGCAGTGCAGGGCCCCTCGCCTGGCGGCAGAGACCTACGCTGCTGGCACTGGACCTCGTTAGCCCCGTCAGCTCCTGCGGTGGGCTGGGGCAGAAACAGGCAGTCCTGTGAGAACCCTGCTTCACCCTGATGTGGATGTCCCACTCCACCCAGGGCTGACATCTCTGAGAGGAGGCTGCTGCTTTCTCCCAGCTGCAGCATGGCTTGCATGGCTGCCCTGGGCATGGACATCTCGCAGGAGAGGAGCCCCCCTTGCAGTATTTTGGCTTGGACTTGGGAGAGGTTAAGGCAAGGCAGTCACATCTGTCTCAGACTCTCTCTGCCATGTACCCATCTCTCTCATTGCTTATTTTATTGTATTTTTTTTGATAATGTGACCAAATGAACCCTTTTCCTGTGAACATTTGAAAGCGGTACTCATGGTCTTTCATTTCCATACTGAGAAAAGTTATAAACCATGAAATAGGCTATATTATATCATCCATATTTCCACCTGCCTGCAGGGCTTTGAATATGTCCTCTGTGAAGATATTTGAGGCAGTTTACCCACCTTTAGGCAAGGGCAAAGCATCCCTTCTTGTTCTCTAGCCTACATATGGACCACCAACAGAGAGCGTTACACTCATTGAAGCATTTAAGAGACCAAAAAGAGAAAGTAAGCCAAGACTGTGAAAAAAGTCCCTGGAAGAGAAAAACAATATATATATATATATATATATATAAAAGATGATAATTTAAAAAAAATAAATAGCAACTGCAGTGGATTAAAAGAGCATTTTCCTAGGAGACTGCTGAATGGAACTTTTGTGGCACTTTTTTGCTTGGTACGGTGCAGAGATGTCATACGCTGTGCTCCTCCAGACCTGTCTGAGGTTTCTCAGCACTGCCGTCTATCTCATGACTGCACCAAAAGCAGGGGCAGTTAGGAATCAGACATCTCATCCTCTGGAATGTAGGATGTAGGGCTTCAAAATTTGGTTTCATTCTGAATCATGAATAAAATGATTATGATGTAATTTTTCATGGAGGGAAATACACAAACGTTGAGGACAAGATGTTTCCTTTCAACTGACTCATTTAGGTTTAATTTTGCATTTATGTAAAACAGCACTGTAACATAAAGGCTGTAGTAAGAAGGTAAGAACAGAACATTTCACCATCTTCTGCAAGTATTTTAATGAGAGCCATATGTACCAGTAGAAAACATCAATTTTGTCAAACCAGCATTTTCCAGTGGAAAAAAAGAATTCCTATTAGAAAACCCTGCCTTGCCTTCTCAATACATTCACCTAGTAGTTAAAATTGGATATTAACCAGTCAAAAATTACGTATTTGTCATGCTCCTCCTTTGACTTCCTTTCTGGCAGAGAGAAGGTCAGCTAGTGATTTATGGAGGCCTGTGAAGACCAATAGGCTTTTTTCCAGTGGAGACGAGCCTGAACATTTTTCATATCTGTCTTGGAACAGGATTTAGGCTTCAGGAACAAAGAGAGATAGGAGAGAGTGCAGGGAGGGAACGTACAACAGCCACACTGGTTGGTTGCAGAGGAGCGAAGGTTGAGCTCGCTGTTTAAAACCAGGCAACACTGAGCTTCAGGTGTGTGGGTGACATCAGTGTTTGTCATTATCCCCTTATCAAAATGTTGTGGGATATGGGGCACAGGCCTCCATTGCATTTGCATCTGGAGGAAGCAACACCACACACAGCAAGCAAGCAATATTCACTTCAGGAAAGTGAATATTTATCTGTCCCTCTACGGGTCATCTGTCCCCTCCTCAGTGGTCTCTTTTAGCAATAGGTTAAAAAAAGTAAATGCATGTGGCTGAGCAATTATGAAACTCTAATAACTTGCTTAGAAGTGAAAGCTCAGAAAATGAGCTTGTGTGCTCTTTGATAACACAGCAATTACTAACTGTCGTGTTAGTTTCCCGTGGCAAGAAACAGTGATTACAGGAAAGTCACACCACATTGCATTAACAAAGCATTCAACATGCTTTTAAGAATCAGATAGCATTTTACAAATATTTGTGAGCAAGGAGATTCAAATCAAGACTTAATTTAGGGAACACCTCCTTTGATTAAAAAAATATGTTCCCAAGAACAGCTGGAGTCATTTGCTGCGATAAATCAGACGATATTCTCAACTTTTATGGGTTGCTAAACCCATGTAATATATGGTATGTCTAGGATTTGTTGGCTGCATTCTTGTGCTATGAACACAAATATTGTAGTTTGCTAACAAAGAGAAATGGTGGACCCAGCAGGCAATGGCAAAGCCATATCTTCTTTTTCATTTTTACTGATTAGAGCTGAGAGAAGTCTGCACTGGTGAACCCTCTTGAGCCTTCTGATTTTTCCCATATTAGGCATAAGCTGAAAACAACCTGTATCTCCTGCTACCTCTTCTACCTTTCGAAAGGAAAGCAAATATCCCTGAGCTTTTTTAAGGCTGAGCAGAAGATTCCCTAGCTGTCACAGACACTTGCACAGAAAAATGGATTTGTAGGGATGCTGCCTCAGGAGACAGTCTTAGGGACCACTAGGTCCTCACGTCTCTAGCATCTCCAGGTTTATGATTAATGCATCTTCTTTTCTGTAAACTACTAACTTATCTAAATGAAAAAAAAAAGGCAAAAAAAACACAAAAACCAACAAACAAACACTCATTTTAAAGATGACGAAAAGGCTGCAAAAACAAAGAAAAATGAAGTGTAATGCATTCTATTTCCTCCCTCCTCCCAACCCATGCAGGACAGAGCATCTCTACAAACATTTCTTGCAAACAGTTGTGTCTAAAGGCTCTTGGGCAGGGAACCATGGAGACATGATATGTATCACACAACGGTGAATTTATTTTGGATGCTGGTGATTGAGATGATCAAGGATGAGGATGACATAAGCAATAAATACAGGTGTAAATGGATAAATAGAAAAGGCGGGTCTCAGCAAGTGTGTGTAAATGGATAAATAGAAAAGGCGGGTCTCAGCAAGTGTGTGAGGCATGACAAACACACAGTGAGGCACCACAAAGGAATGAAAAAATGCTTTCTTGCTCTCGCCTTTTGCAATGTAAGTTCAGAGCTCACAGAAAGCTCTGCTTCCGGGCATTGCTAGAAAAGATGTGATGTAAATGATCTGCCCAGTTCAGATCTTGTTTCACTTTCCTGAACTGCTGTGACCCTGCGGTGTGGTGGCTGCAAGGTAACCAACAGACTGGTGTACTTCTGAGGCTGAGCTGTTTGCCAGTGAGATGCACAATGTTTTCTTACAGAGATTTTGCATGTTATTCTTGGTCTTTGTTGCTATTCATGTTACGGTGGTTCCTCTGCTGACCTCGATACTGCTTTCAGATTCTCCTAGGTGAATTATCAGCCAAAATTCAAACTGTTGCTTTTGTTGGCAGCTAGATGGGAAATCACAACACTGCATTAGAAAAAAGCCTTTAGCTCTCTGTTCTCACTCTGTTTCTTTTCTTTTTCTTTTTTCTTTTCTCTCTTTTTTTTTTTTTTCCTTTTCTTTGTTTTGGATAGAAAGTAATGATACTTATGTTATTAACTTACGGGGACGATATTTCCATTGTGAAGTCTGCAGGAGATATTCTATTCAATTTGTGATTTCAGTCCTGAACTTTCAGACTAATTCTCCTAGTCAGAAATTCTGCTAACGTAGTCTCAGGAAGAAGTGAATTTTTCTGAAAAGCTTTTCAAAAGCCATTTTAACTAGTTGAATTATCATGCATGTTTAGGGAGGAAAAAAAAAAAAACAACACAACAACCTACTTCTTTTTGTTTGTTTGTTTGTTTTTGTGTCAGTATTGACAACTATGTAGTCTTTTCCCATGCAGAAACATGCAATTGCTTAGTAACTGAAGCAATGGAAAGTACCCCAGGTGAGCTGTGAGACTCTTGCAGTGAGAATATCTTTCTCCATTTCTGTGCCAAATATCAAGAATTCCCACACTAATGTAATTAAATTTTGAAAACAAATAACATTGGTTAAGCCGATTATTATTTATATTAGAACTGTTTTTTAAAATAGCATGAATTTTTTTTTTTTTTTAAATCACCTATTTGCAGAAATGAGCTATCCGTCTGGTAGCTTGGGTTGAAGTCATCAGCATAAGGAAAGTTTCTGGAGAACCTTGCAGCGCTAATGGCACTGCGTAGGGTAAGCAGGCACCCTTGTGGAGGCCAAGAAATTGAGTGTACAACAGACAGGGAACAGCCTAATGAAGATAAATCCATACATGTACATTCATACCACTTCTTTCTCTCACCCACTCGACCCTGCTTTCACAAACCAACATGCATGTATATTTTCCCACTGTTCTCTACATACTGCACATTGACTTATGCTGATAGCTAAAAAAAAAAGAGCAGTTCAAAAGGCTGGAGAAGTGGTGTATAATTTCCACGAACTGGAAAAATGAAACTTAAGAAACACTGTAAAAATCCATACTAACAATAGTAAAGAGCACTAACAATAGGCTGTATTCTCTAAATAAAGATCAGGGCAAGGGGTGTGTTTGAAAGCACGAGTAGGAGGGAAGGAGAAGAACATTTTGTAAGTCAGACGATTTCATTGCAGAAGAGATATTTTTCAAAACTCTCAGAAAGCAAGAAAGGGGAGAGCTCCACACCCTTCTCACAGTTCCTCCTTCTAGACTGGAAAGAAAGCAACATTTGACATGTTTCTGAGGATGAGCTGTGTGCAGTTGTTCTCACACGGGTACAGCTATGGCACCAAAAAGCCCAGAGCAGATGGCAAGCGGGTGGGTGGGGAGTGGATGGCTGAGATTCCAGGAGGAACAAAAGCAGAACCACTGGTTATTGAGAGAACTGCAAATGTACACAGGCACAGCTTCATGCATTTTTAGCCACTCTTCACTGCACAAGCGTATGGGGCATGAACATGCTGGGGGGGCATCAGCTAGTGGGAGGAATGTGGTGGGACAATAATACTCCGAGATGATTAATCCTAGCATGGCGAGAGTTGCTGTTTATATCTAGTTATTCTTCTCCCCTGTGTTATGAATCATCTGATACACTCAAAACAGAACAGATTGCAGTGGAGTATGAACTGCTCATGGCTGGGTACTGCCAAGGTAGTTTTGCTGCATCCCTGGATGTGTTCAAAGCTAGGCTGGATGGGTTCCTGGGCAGTTTGATCTAGTGTTTGGCAGCCCTGTCCACAGCAGAGGGATTGGAACTAAGAGGTCCCTTCCAACCCAAGCCATTCTATGATTCTATGATTCTATGATTCTATGATTCTATGATTCTATGATTCTAAGGTAGAACAGTTAGAAGAGCAGGCAAAGTGTGTCACTGCTCCTCTCTGGCTGGCTCATTCAGGCTTTGGGAATTCGGGATGAGGAGGCAGGAGGCTGGTGCATATCCAAGTCGTGACTCAGCCCTGGGTCTGGAAGTAGGCAGAAGGCACACACAGATGCAGAAGTTGGGAAATACCTCTAGGTCTCACAGAAAAAACATGGATCTGAAAGTTAAGTTAGTATTGGATAGATGAACCAGTAATTCAGGCAGTATTTTCAAAGACTTCAACAGCACCACCAGCAGTCAACTTTTCTACCAGTACCTTTGTCAGAAACCTGTATTACGATGCAGCTTGGCATGCTGTACGGAGCCTGATGGAGAAAAATATGCATTTGGGACAAAAGAGTGGCCTTCATCCAGTCCAGCAAATGGGAGAGGAAATCATGTCGCTGTTTTTACATCCCTGTTGTGAAGAAGTCTATGTGAGAGCATAAGCCGTAGACATCAGAAAGAGAGGAGGACGAACTGTGGCAGCAGTAATGTGCCAGTGAAACAACTTGTAAGGAGAAAGGATGGAGGGCCTAATCCTATTTTATGCCTTCTGTTCTCTCTTCAGCATCTAAAATACTCTTTGTGGAGTCCCCAGCCAGTGTCAGCATTGTCCTCTGTCATCAGAGACAGCAGGAGGCACTTACACACCACAATACAAAGGCTGAGATCACAATTCCACATAGAACATGCATTATGGTATCCACACACCCATGCTCAGAGATCCATCCCTGAAAATGAAGCTCAAAGTCACTGTGAAAATGATTCATCTGAGCACACAGCAGCCAGCAGTGATGAGGGCGAGGGCTGTGTTCTGTCACTAAGCATGGTGGCATCTCCACTGCCAGGCACCAGCCTTGCCAGGGCGGTGGGCTCAGGTGGGCTCTCCTTGCCCTGGAGAACACTGTTACATTCTGCAGCATGAAGCATCCTTTTTTTTTACTTGCTACATTTTTTACTAGAGGAACTCCCACTCCATTCTGCACACAGAAATGTGCCCGTCAACAGGTGTTCGAGGAAAGCATGACTGAGTCCACAGGGGCACACTGTTGCTGCTGCTGATGATATTTCAGAAGATCCAGGGATATGCACCATATGCAGAACATTATTCCAGGAATGTAAACAGCACCAGGGTCAAGAGGTCTCCCAAAACCACTTGGATTAATAAAAAAAACACTCATTTTTTGCTTAATAATCATACCTACGTTGTGCACCTTGTCCTGGTCAATCTCCTTTTTGTCTTCCCATCCTATCCCTCTACCAGATGAGTCATCTTGTGTTAATCTGATTCATAAGATTTCTGGGAGAGGGAATGCATCTTGCTGTGCTTGCAGTGTGTACATCTGGCATTTCCTAACTTTCAAGTGCTTGTCTTTGCAACCTAAATAAATATAATTTTGTGTAGCTTTATTTGTAATATATTTGTACTGCCATATCGTATTTATATTAAAAATGCATCATTAAATATTGGAAGAAAGTAATTTGAGATGCAAAATGAAGTGAGAGGTGGATATGAAAAACATATAATACTATAAAATTTAGAAAAATGCAGCATATTCACAAGATGACTGAATTAGGTATTGTGGGGGTGGCTGTAAATACAGCACTTCTAATTTTCCAGAACTTGACTTTGCAACTTGAATCTTGTTTCTTAAAAATGAAGTCTGAACTTTTTAAAAATTCAGTTGTCCATTTGTTTCCAGATAGTGGAAAGCGATAAGGAACAAATTACACGTAAATATAGCAAACCGCTATAAAGTCAGAAGGATTTGAACTCCAGGCACAGACATATAGAGTGGAAGTCAACTCCAGACCCAACCTGCAAAGTCGTGTTGCCAGAATAGCTGTCGACAGGTGAGCCCTTTGTAGTCAGTGGGGTCTAGAGATCTACCCAAAAATGGGCACATCTGGCATATTTGTATCTCTCCAGGTTCTCCTGAATGGTACAAATTGAATCTCCACTGACTGTTGTAGGAGCTGAGACTACCAGTCCAGCTGCAGATACCAGTACTGAAGACAGCCGTGCTTAAGTGTCTGAAGGTGGAGATGAACAGGAGGGTTTGAGTATATTCTCTGCACATAGGCAGATAGGGCTACATGAAATGTTTTAGGGAATCCCATTTACTCTCCATCCGCCTCTCCAGAAGGCTGTGGGTCTCCTGCTTTTCCATCAGCGCCACAAAAATATGGGGAGAGAGGAGGGCTTCTCCGCACAAGACAGTTATGTTTGGACGACTGAACTGAGCCCTAGTGTCTGCTCCAAGAGTGGGGAATGGACACAGGCAACACTGCCTAGCTCAGCCTGCTCCTTCCTGACTTCCTGGAGGTATGGGACCTCCACGGCATGCGGTGGGAGGCAGGATCCCAAGGAAGGAGACCTCCCCAGCTCCCCAAACAGGGCCTGGGAACACCGCTGTCAATATGGTGCCCCAACAGAGAAGGTGCTCTGCAGCTGTGTACTAGGCTCATACATACATATGATTGTACTGGGAGAGACAAGGACCCTGGCCTGCTTCTATTCTCATCACTCATTTTTTCAACAGAGCTACCGGGGCATCCCAAGAGGAATGTGAAATGAGCCACAGCCCATCCTTAGACAGCTGATGCTGGCAAGGAAGCAAGTTTCTCCTGAAGATGAAAACTAAGGGTGCTTGGTTTTGCACAATAGTTTTTTACACAATTAATCACCTAAAACCTAATAAGAATTCCACTTCTCCAACCAAAAGGCTTGCCCCTGCTGACAACCTAGTGCCGAGAAAGACTAAAACTTTCTCATGAAACGTCACAATGATCTTTTTTAAAGGAAAGCATTAAGCAACATAAACTGACAGAGCCCTTATCCACTCCTGAAATAATCAGTAGGTGACATAGGCATTTAAGGGAGGATAATGAGGATAGAGGTGCTTATTACAGATATAATGCCATTTAAATGGGTGCCTGACAGGCAAATCATCTTGGAAGTTGCAAATACCGTTGTGCCAAGCCCTCATGTTGGCTTGTGTGATGCTCACTGAGTCTGGAATGCAAAATCAGCTGCTCTGTCTGAAACTGCAACACTCTGAGCTATTTTTGGAAGGCATTAACGAGATTTTGCTTTGGGATTATCTGTATGAAATGGAAAGCCCAAGGAGCATAGGAGGAAAAATTGCTCTCTAGCAAAAATACGACCACATCTACATCTAAAAAAAAAAAAAAAAAAAAAAAAAAATANGGTTTACCAAGAAATGAAATTAATTTAAGAGGGTAATCACCTAACCTGATACAAATCTGGCTCTGTACTGAATTAGGTGTGTACCAGTTCAGTGTGTGGACTGCCCTTCCCAGTCATGCTACAGGCACACTTTCTGTAACACTGCACAGTAGCATGTGTGAAAGGTCTTCCCCATGTTCCCAAAATGAGCACAACTGGCAGGTGGTCGGCTCCATGACCGTGTCATCTAGAAACATATCCTAATACACAGTCATGCTCATATCCTGTTTTACTGCAGAAGACACATTTACCTAGTTATGTCCAGTCTGGAGATGCGGTTTTAGTGAGATGTCATCTTCTCTCTGTTCGTGGTGTGCTCTGCCACACCTCACCACAGAGGCTGAATGCATCTGCTGCTTGTTCAGTGCGGAAGTGGTGGCACAGGTTCCGACTCCCAGTGCAGTGCTAGGATTTTACCCTAGCTTCCTGCAGTCAGAGTTATGTTTTTCTAGGCTGTTTCCAAACCACTGTGTTTAAGAACTGCTAATGACAGGTCTTTATCCTCTTGTTGCTTGGCATTTGTGTAGGCAGGCTGTACTGGGGAAACACGGAGCTGGAGCTGGATCAGACTTGCGGTTCCGCTGCAGCAGCCTGGGGCAGGGGACTCTTTCCCCAAGCTCCTTCATCATGCCTTTTACAAATAGCTTTATTTTTCTTCATCCCTGCACAACCAGGGCTGGCAAGCAACTCAGAGGCAGCTGGGAGGTGTGCTGAACGGCGTGTCCTGGTAGCAATGACCCATTAGCCTGTCTCTGCATGATGCTGAACCCAAGCTGTGGCTGAGGCCGCTCAGGCGCTGGGATGAGGATAGATACCCGTGCTTGCACTATTTGATCCTTAGAGCATTTTCTCCAGGCCCAGCCAACATCCAAATGCCCTAGTTCAGCCTTTTAAATGGTCTCATCTGATATGCCATCAACTTTCCTAATGGACATTTTTGTGGTTCATATCCTGAAGCAATAGTCACTACACATTTCTACCTCTGCAGTAATTAATTCACGTCTAACTCCTCAGGAACCCTCTGGGAAAGTCCCTGACATTCTTTCTCCTCTTTTCTGCTTCTCAACTGCTAAGCAGCAAACTTCAGAAGCCAAGGCCACATTATAATGGAACAACTTGCTATCCTGCCTATTAGCAAAAGGCTGCTGTGACCCCTGAAGAAAGATTGTTGGAGAGCTGTAAGAAATTCAATAGTCTTAGTCATGAAATATGTGTGGGTTAAAAATCTGCAGTTCTTTGTTTACGTATTGAGTTTTGGGCAGAGTGCAGAGCTGCCTGTAGTGTACTATTAAAATACAGCTATGCAGAATATTACATACTGGTGGAAAGCCATAACAGTGATAGCAGAAGGGCTGCGGTACAGAACCAAAACAAACCGTGCATTTCGTAACAGCTTAAACGCATTCTGGTTCTAACTGATTACCAAATTACAACTGTAGCTGCTGAATAGACATTCTGGCAATATACAGAATCGTTCTGACTGGTACTCAAAACCTTTCCTTTGTGGAATGACAATTCCCCATTTTTCAGTCACCGGTACTCCTTTCACGCTGTTTATTATACAGATACATTTAATTATTTGTATGACGGTAGCACAATTCATACACCAAGACTCAGCACAGTAACTGTCATACCAAGAAAATACAAGATGCCACAGAAAACACCCTCTTCTGAATGCATTATCTCCTCCTTTCTCAGTGGAAAACCCTTCTGATTTTATCCTCCCAGCAAGAAGCAAGCTTTGCTTTCTCTGAAATCATTGTTTTGGTTCTTTAGCTCTCTCTGTTTGGTCCCTATTCTCTACATGGGTTTCTCCTTAGAAGCATAGAGTCATGCTGTCTGCCATCAGTTTTCCATGTTTATACTCCTAATCTGCCACTATGATTGCGGATTATGATATACGATCTCACCCCTCCCATCCCACCATCATATGTGTGGATATGAAGTATTATACTAGCAGGGTTTCCCATTTTTGTGCCTCAGTGAATTTCTGAACCTCATCTCTCCTTCTGTGCAGGGCTGCCCCTTTCTGCAGCTGACTCCTCTTTCCTTGGACAAACCAGAGGTACAGCTTCAAGGGGATATTTGCCTACAGCTGTGAATCAAGATGGGAACATTCAAGAACTTCCTCCATTTGCTGCTTAGCCCCGCCCTGCCCTGGGAGGTGTGGAAAGGAGAAACAGGCTGATTCTGTCCTATTTTCTTGGGTCCATTTCTGGCTCCTGCAAATCCAAGAGCTTCATGGCATCATACTAGCTGAGAATCTGGCCCTTCCTGACATTAACAAAGACCTGTTAACCTGGGGATGGCACGCAGAGAGCGTCTCAGGCTGAATGCTGAACTTCTCTGTTACTGCTGTCCTTCACAAGGCAAGAAGGCCCACCAGTTGAGCTGGCACACTCCATCACTTGCTGGCCTGTTTCCTTACTGGGGAGAAGTGCTTAAACCCTTGTGTGCCATGACGACCATGATGGAGAAAGGGAGCCATCAGTCTGCAAGAAAGATTCATAAGTTGTTGGGTCATCTTTTGCCCAGAAAGCTCCTGTTGAAGGCCAGAGTGCACTGTTCTTAGTCTACACACAGAGACACACACAGATTTACAGTGCCCTTGAAGGGACACCACCATGCACCCCTCCCTCAGCAGGAGCCTTGCTTACTCACCTCCACTGCTCACACCTAGCATGCAATGATCGCTCTTTAGACCTACCTCTCCTCAGCACAACCACTTCTCTTTTATGAGACCTGTGACTCTGCCTGTGCACACACACAAACCCATGCTCAGCTCCATTAGGATGGCCTCCATGAATCCACTCACCTTGTCCAGGAAAAGCCATGCATGGGGTATTTCAAGCCAGTATCACACATCTGACAAAGGATTTTCCTCTCCTCAGCCTTGCCACACTCAGCTGGATCAGAGCCACCCTTCGGTGGAGAGACAAATCTCCTTTCCAGGGATTTTGGCTTTTCCAGAACAAAAATTATCATACAGCTCCCCTTCTATTCCCAGAAAAAAATAATTGACTTTCAGCTCAGTGTATGAATTGAGACAAGGTTGGAGTGATGCCCATTTACCTTGGTCTTCCGCTCTGGCCTCCTCTCCAGAGACTAGGCGAGAAGAACTGGTTGATGACTCCACATTTCTTTGTAGCCTGCTACACTTGTGTTTTCTTCCTACTGCTCCTCTGGAAAAAGATATTGCCTGAGGCAACAAAATCTGCATAATGTCCTGAATCATGCCTCAAGGGCAACAGTTAGCATAGGAGACAGTCTGAAAAGTCTCCTGTCCAGTGTAAAGGTTCTGCTCCCCTTTTCCTTAGGTTCATTTCTAGCAGCTGTGCCATTTGTGTAGCACAGACTGGTCACTGAGTGTTATAGATTGCATCCTGTACTCCCTCAACAGTCTTACTAGCAGTGCACACGTTTGAGAATTTAAAAAATGATGGGCATTTCTTGAATGAGTCTCTGTAGAATCAAAAAAAAAAAAAATGTGTAGAAGACAAATATCCAGTGGAGAAACATATTACAACCTTTTATTGTCTGAACATTGATCCTATCTGCTCATAAAGGCGAGCGGCTGAGCACACAACTCACATCCATTTCCTTAAATCTCCACTATGGCATTTGTAGTATGAATTTTATTTTTTTTAGCTGGCCACAAATATTAGGAACCTCTTCTCCCTCATCACTGTAGACACGGATGGGGAAGGAGGTCCTTTTGGACTCACCACAGAGGAAGAACCACTCCACTCCAGGGTGTGAAAAATACTCAGTGTACATCAGAGAGAAGATGCATGATAGTGACAATCATCTACCCAGTGAGCAAATACAATTTCCTTGCTGGTGGTCCCCCCAGCCCAGGCACTGCTTTTTCCTAGTATTCCTGGGGAGGGAGGAGTACAAAAGGAGTGAAGTGCTGCTTTCTGCCTGTTTCCACCATCACACACACACCCACACACCATGCCCTGTGTTGGTGAAGGTAACCACAGACAGAGCAACATCCATTCAGCTGAACGGAGAACATGACCTTAGCAATCACAGGCATCAAGAAAATCTCACGTTGCTGTAGCAGCCAGCTTCAGAGCTTACATATCTTTTCCCATTAGGACATTCTTCTGCAGACTGAAAGAAATAGGTGGGGTTTCTGTATAGGCTACAAATTAAAAGCTAAAAATAGCATATAGAGTCAAGCAATTTTGAAATTTCAATGATTAAATACCGCTTAGTACTTGCACATTGCATTAATTCCAGAGGAGCACATGAACAATAATTAATAGTCCATAAAAGCCAAGAGAATGTATAAATACTGTCCCTGACTAATAAATGTGAGAAAAAGGGGAGGAGGAATAAGTGAAATGCCAAAGGCTACTGAGAAGTTACTAGGAGAGACAAGATGAGAAAGTGGGTGTGTGTGGACCTGATCTTCCTGGACTGGTCAGCAAATGGGTTGTTACACTGCTGGGAATTGAGCAGGGCCCACCAACAGCGGAGAAGGGAGAAGTGTCCCACACACTGCTGCCTGTTTTAAATGGCTGCACAAGTTGTGCAGCTGCCAATTAAAAGCCATGGTTTTGTTTCCCAGTCCCAAGTTCAGATAATAACATCCCTGAACGCCACCTTTCTGCAAAGGAAGTATGGTTTAGTTACCAGAAACTCAGGGCGGACTGGAAGTAATCAACTCTAAGTTAAAACTGAGGAAAAAAAAAATCCATGTTAAATATTAATGCTGAGAAATGATTTAACCATTACACAAGGACATTATGGAAGGACTTTATACACATTGGAGAGTTAGTACTCATAATCTGAAATCCACGCCCCACCAAAGTCAGTAGGATCCAGATTTTACCTGCCAGGCTTTACTGAACACAGCAACTTGTCTGCAGGTTCTGGGAGTGAGGACTGTAGGGGGCACCATATGGTTGACCACCCTCACTATTAAACACCAGGGACAAAGGAAAGGATGGAGGACTTCCATTAGCTAGGGCAGGTTAGTAATAACAAAATATTTCCAGCACCCTGCAAGGATGTGACACGAGTGATTCAGCAACCATTCCTGCTAATCCATGCTATTCTCTGAACTGTTATGACAATATTTATGCTCTGCCAGAATTGCTTCCCTGTAAATAAAGAATGGTTCCACAAGCAGAGCGCACAGCAGCAAGATGCAGTTGTGAGCTCCTCCTCCTCACGTGCCCCCCTAATATTTTGTTTGCAGGAGCTGGCTGCTGAGCATCTCTGGCAGTGCTCTTCTCGCATGAACATGCTGGCGGCTCCAAACACAAAGCTGAGAGCCCTGCACATAGACCCTGGTGAAAATCGGTCTCTCTAATTTTATAGCCGCACTAAATTACTACTGGTGCAATTCTGCAGGGCCCTGAATTTGATCTCAGCAGTAAAAATGCACCCATGGATTCTGCCTGTGTGACCCTGTTTAAATTGGAGCACCGCAGAAAAGACAAACTATTGTGATTGCTTTTATTCCAGTCTCTATTACAGATATTTTCCAGCCTGGTGTGTTGATAGGAGGGAGAAGAATAATCATCCCTGACTGTCTTAGCTGTGTCAGCAGAAGCCTCTGGTGCAGATCCAGCTGTACTGGCAAGAGTTCATGTTTGCTGGGATAGTTTGGTTTGCTCATAAAATATGGCTTTGTTTTCTTTAGCAGCGCAAAGAGCAGAAATGATAACACAGCTACACACTTATGCACAAAGCATTTCTTTCGGTTGGTGTGCCTATATAACTACACAAGGAAGGTACTTCTAGGGCTGGCACAGCTTACGACTGCCACACAGAAACTTTGAGAAACTTGTGGCTACTGCTTTTATATGTGAGCAGCTCCAGCTGTCTCTTTCTTCCAGTTGCAAAGGTCATCTCTTTGCAACGTGAGGAGAAGGAGATGTCACCTGTTTCTTGGTTGATCCAAATTACGGTCCACAGTGTTAGCTGAAGACATCAATATGCTGGATTGTGAATGGGAGCAGATGCAGTTGGATGCACGTCCCCTTTTGCTGACTCTTACAAGGTCATAACTTTGAACGGGGCAGCTGGAGGCAGAAATATCTTAAACTGCTACAGCAAGGTTGCCATCTGGCAAAGCCCTTTGTAACGAAATAGTATAAACTAAATTGAGAAAAATAAATTTTAATAACATATCAGCTGCTAAAGCCCCAAGAAATAGGGGAAACATGGGAAATTTCCTGTGTATGTCAGCAGTGCCACAGGATTCCTGTGTCTGAAACCAGGATCCAGCCCTGTTGATTTCCCTTTTGACTTGGTCTCTAGTGAGAAGGGGGCAATGCTTTTCAAACTTTCATGTGCTTTCTAATAAGGAAGTCTGTATACTGGGTATTTTCTGGTGGCCACATGTGTGAGCAGGGTATCATGAACCTCTGGGACCTGTTCTGGTAAACATCTAAACATGTGAAGAACCTCCCCACTTACCCTGAACCCCCAGTTGGAAAGTGAGAGTCATTGAGCCAGAAGCAGAAGAGGCAAGAGGAAAACAACCCCAGCTGGCCTGCCAGAAGGGGCAGTTGATGTCTTCTCCCAAAACACACTGGATTCTTCTCAGTGACCAATTGTGTTATTACTGACATACTGCACAGAGCAGAACCTCCTGCTACTTCCCAGACTCTCTCTTTCCAGCTTTCCTAAGCCCCCTTCCTGACTAAAGAGTGGTCCCCTGTCGTCAGGCCAAAGGGTGCCTCATGCTCCTCCCCAGCTCCCCTTCATGATGACGCTGACATACACTCATTCCCGACAAAACCAGATCTTCCTAGGCTGAGTAAAGGCCACTCACACTCAAAGTACATCTTCCACCCTTGAGCCCTGTATTACATGGGGAGAGGCAAAAGAAGACAAAGGCCTACTTTTCTGCAAAAAGCTGCTGGTCCTCTGCAGAAAAGCAGTACCTCTGGTGGATCGAGTCATCCAGCTTTTCCCACTCTTTCCTTAAATAATCAATGGAGAGAAAAGGATGTTCAATCTAAGATGCTGAATTAATGTCTGGAAGTTTCTAGGGCCTCTTCTTTCCCTCCTTTAACTGCACAGAGAATTTGCTTTAGGGAGGCTGGAATAAACATTTCTGTACCTATGGAGCAGAGGCCTAAAATGTAAGCGTGTGTTGACCTAAATTCGGCGCTGTTTGTGTTTGGACAGCACGAATATCAGGACACCCATGACAGGAGTACAACCACACTGGTCCTGACCCTGACTAGAGCTCAGCTCATGGAACAAGACTTGAGCCAGACTGATATTTGTGCAGTAAGGCTGATGGGTGCTCAGCATCAGAAGACCACCCCTCAGTCTCCAAGACCTGCCTCTGCTGCTCCTTCTGACCGCCTAACGTGAGCACAGCTCAGGCCAGCAGTGCTGTGTCTGTGCTGTGCTGGGAGCCACGTGCGGTGGCGTTTGTCAGGTTGGTGGTGCAGCCCACTCCCTTCCCTTGTGGCCCATCCTGCTGCTTTTACCCCTTGTCTTTTACCACTGCTTTCCTGTTCTTTCTTTTCTTCTACTCAGCAAGTTGGTTGTCTTCCAGGGACAGCTTTGCTCTCCAGGTCAGAGCTGTTGATAGAAGTAGCTTTGTTTCTTATTAGTGCTTGAGGAATTTCTTCCCTCCCTATCTCTGTCTGCTGTTGCTTTAAAGACACATCAATAACATTTCTGCAACTCCAATCTAATGGCACAAACTAAATTTCAAGCATATTGAACTAACAGCGTATCATAGCAACAAATATTTATTTTAATAACAGCATTTCTAGCCATGTTAAGCAAGCACCTACTATAATAGTCAGTATGCCCTAGAGCACTTTATCCTGTCCTACGACCCATTTTTTGTTGACTCATTCTCACTAAAAACAGTCAATGCCATTGTGCCAGATATCTTGTCTTCAGTGGTCTTGTAACTTTTTAGACCGGTATCAGAAAAGAAGCAGACCACTATACCCCTACTAGCTACGCACACAGACTTGCTGTAGGAGCTTTCCTCTGACTGCCTGCTAGATATTTCTGGTTGTTGTTACCATGATTTGCTCCAAGGAAGGATTTTGAACTGCTCTCTCACATTGTCTGTGTATTGCAACACCCCAGTCACTTCCCTACCAATGACAGCCAGGCTGATGCCTGCTGTCTTCGGGCAGACCTTGGATGACAACCTGTTCCTGAAGCTGTCAGGAAGCAGCATTTCTGCTAACCTCTTTGCTCAGGCTCATTCATGCTACTCACCCAATTCACCACAAGGTTGTTCCATCTGGTTCCTTTGGCCCTTATTAGAATTTTGGAAGGATTTTTCTTTAAAAGAAATGTTCCCGTTGAAAATTACATAGAGTGGAAACATTCAGACCCCAAGAATAATTGCTAACACAATCACCTCTCTTTGCTGTTTTATTGTCATTGCAGATTTTTCAGTTACCCTTTTATCTCCACTACTAGCTAAACCATGAGACTTCCTGTGACATCAAACCCTGATTTATAAGGTAACTGTTATAAATATGTGAAAGCAATCAATAGTTTGTCTTATAACACGCTTATAACACAGCGTGAAATTATAGTAGCTTACACCCACCTGCTAATATATTCCAATTATTCAGTAAGATAGTTGACTACCACCTGCATGTACTCCTTTTTCTGACAGATGCAAGTGTTACTACTCAGTAGGTTATGTAGTCATTAATGCAAAATGGTAGAAAGCCTAGCAGACAAAGAAGAACTTCTCCTTGTGACAGTGTGCTCCTCCCCCTTCCCCTGCCTTCTTTCTCTCAAGTTCCTCTTTGGCTGGCCTTGCTCAGGAAGCCAATGAGCAACAGTACTGATCACACTCTTGCTAGGACAGGTTAACAACTAAGCTGTCTCAAACTGGGGGGGGAGGGACCTGAAAGAACTGACAGTAGACACCTGGCTCAACAGTTGAGGGCCAGTTGAGCATGTGCTTATAGTATGGCCATGCGTCAGTCACTCTACCCCATAACAGTGAGCAGCCCAAGAGCCTCTCGAGCTCCCCTTCATGACAGTGGGCTGTGCAACAGGATCTCCTCTTGGGCAGGGACACCTCTTGAGGTCTTGCCTTTGCAAAGATGCCCTGACACCTTGATGTCTTGCTGATGCAGGTCCTTGGTAAGTGACTAGTAGTTTGTTTTAAGCTTTGTTAGCTTTGCTAAAATTATATCTTAGATTTATGGTGCACATGTGATCCCTTAGACATAAACCAGTGACCAAGTCTGGGACTATGAGTGGAACCAGTTGCACCTAGGCTCCTTACCCCTGTGGTTCAAGGAGTTCAAAAATGAAGGGGGTCTGCTCTGAACCTCATGACTCAACAGGAGGGCCTCCTGTATGTGTGCATTAATCCTCCTCTCTCTGCAGTAAATAATCAAGTGTCATATCCATCCATCTTGAATCTTGTTAAGTTACATTTAAGTCACTACACTATATCTATATTAGATCAATAAATATATCCCTACTTCTCACTTATGAGTGAAGTGTACAGCATAGTTGTCCCCATCTGCGAAAACCCTCAAGCTGTTTATCTGAGAAGTTACCACCAGCAGCAGACTAGTAGGTGTTCTTACAAATTCAGAGCTGTTTAAACTCTCTGATCATGTTACTTTAATTAGTGAGAAGGAAATAAAATTAAAAAGAAGAAAAAATAGCTAATAATATGTCAATTAAAATCTTGATTTTTTTTTTGATTGGATATAATAAAAAAACAGGAACCAATGAAGCATACAGGAATATAATGAAATCTTTCAAATATCAAAAGGAACATTTGAAGAATTTTTTTTTTTTTTTTGAAAACTGGACAAAGAGGAAAACAAAGCAGAGATGTGTTTAGAAGTCAGACTTGCTGAGATTAAAGATTATAAATTTCTAGCTAAAAACATCCCTACATATAGACTTGTTTTAAACTCTGTATCTTTTAAATGATTATTTTTTAATGTATTGTTAAATTATTCTTTGCGAATTTCACATAGGACATTGACTTCTGTGGGGAAAAAATCTGCAAAAGTCAAACTCATTTTAACCTGCTGCATAAGATTTACTGGAGCAAAATGTCATGTGCTTCATAAAGCCTGACTTCTCAAAGACTTAATTTTATGAAGAGAGGGCTTTTCCCTGAACAGCTCTAAGAATTTTTTTTAAGCATACACCATGTTGTGAATAATAGAAATGAATACATAAGAAATTGTTTCTATGAAATATTAATATTTTCTTAAGTGTCAGATGTTTTATAATTCTGCTTCATATACACATAAATTGAAATTAAAAATACTTGAAGATATATATGAGCTGTGGATGTAGTTTACTTTGAATTTAGGAAAGCATTTGACACTGTTTCCCACAATATTGTCGTGGAGAAACTGGCTGCTCATAGCACAGACAGGAGTACTGTTCACTAGCTGAAAAACTGGCTGGATGGCTGGGCCCAGAGAGTCGTGAATGGAGTTACATGGTGTTGGCAGCCACAAACTGTGCTCCTTAGGGATCAGTATCGGGGCCAGTTTTGTTTACTATGTTTTTCAATGATCTCAGTGAAGGGATTGAGCACACCCTTAATAAGTTTGCAGTTGAACCCAAGCTGGGTGGGAGTGTAGCTGTGCTTGAGGGTAGAAAGGCTCTGCAGAGGGTAGGATAGGTTGGATTGATGGGCTAGGTCCAATTGCTTAGCATTCAACAAGTCTAAATGTCACAACAACCCAGTGCAGCAGTATAGGCTCAGGGAAGAGTGGCTGCAAAGCTGTCCAGCAGAAAAAGGGCCTGGGGGTGCTGGCTGACAACCAGCTGATGATGTGCCAGCAGTGTGCCCGGGTGGCCGTGAAGGCCAACGCCTGGCCTGCGTCAGAAATAGTGTAGCCAGCAGGACTAGGGAAGTGTACTTGGCACTGGTGAGACCACCCCTTGAGTTCAGTGTTCAGTTTTGAGCCTCTCACTAGAAGAAAGGTATAGAGTTGTTGGAACACGGTCAGAGAAGAGCAACAAAGCTGATAAAGGGATTAGAAAACAATGTAAGTGAACAGTGAACCAAGTACAGCCTGAGAAGCTCTGCCCCAGGGAGTCTGTGTGGTCCAGGCCAGTGGTGCTCGCCTGGCTCCCACTGAATAGCTCTTTTTCCAGGCTGAGTTCAGTCCAAAAATTTTCTCTCTTCCTCCCACCACCCTCCTGTCCTGGTATAAATAAGCATTTGTGTACAGCTGAGGGAAAAACATCTTTCACAGTTTCAATAAAAAAAAAAAAGTCAGCCTGACACTGAGTTATTTCTTACAAGGTGGAAAGCTGTTCAAAAGCTGCCATTGCACATTATTTAGCAACCCCTCCTGCAGTAAGCAGGTAGATCCGCTGTCCTATAAAGCATGTACATGGGCAGGGGAGTTGGTAACAACACCCTGCAGCCTGAAACAGCCCCAAGGCTTGTATGTTATGGCAAGAGTTATTACTTGCACTGGGATAGCTACACTTACCCTATGTTGATAGTGGAATACTGCTCAGCTCTGCCATTCTTGCTTGGTAAGGGTCTTAGCCAAAATCAAGCCTGTGGTGCAACCTGCGTGCCTCCTGGGTCAGAAGAGCATTGTGAATGGGACACCAGCTAGTCCTGGACTGAAAGCAAACTGCTCTTCCTCTGATTCTCTCAACACAACTTCAGTGGTGGCAAGGACTGCATGACAGCCTCATTATGTGACTTGATTGATTATCATGTTAATTTGGTACAAAAGCACTTTAAATCCACTCATCTATTAAGTCATTCTTAATTGAGAACACAATTTGATTACTGTATTTTTTCATTTTTCAAGTTTTGGAAATAAGTTGCATCCTCGTGTTGAGTTATGCTTGCTCTGGTCTGCATTTCGATACATTCTGTAAAAAAGGCCACTGAGATGGTTTGCTCTTTTAGACCACACCAAGGACTTCCTGTCTAGTGTGGCAAAGGCAAGCCTAGCTGTGCCTTCCACACCACCTATATACAACATAAACAGCTGCATTCGGCATCCAGCAGCATCACTCGCTCCTCCAGCACGCCCTATTCATACAGCACAGCTAGCTACTCTAAATGCATCACAAACTGTTTTTCTGATTTATGAATCACCTTTTTTTTTTGCAGCTGCATTAACCAGCTTTAGCCACGGTCTCTCTAAGCCTATAGCAGCCCCAAAATACACTACAGTCTTTCTAGGTGAAACACGTTCTGTTCACCCAGCATAACTGCACATATGTAGGCACATGCACGTGTATCCATATAAACCAGGGCAATCTGAATTCATAAAAGCAGGCAAGCTGTTGGTGTTTTTGTCTGTTTTTAGCACTGCTGCACAGTTGAAGCAGGAAAAATGATGCAGACTAGCCACTTAGCTTCCTGCTCTGCAAACACAGAGCAGTTTTCACCATTCCTTGGATGTTCATCTGGCATCTGATTAAAAAGCAATTTGACACCAGTGGTAGGACCACAGCTGTTGGGATAAATGAGATTTGAGAGCCTCTTGAAAGAGAAGATGCCATGTAAACATGTAAGTGAGTTCTGCTTCATAAAATTACCTATATTTAAGTTTATTTACAGCTAGTGCAGGAATGCATTTCAAAGCATTGGTCAGATTGTACTTAGAAAATGAAAGATGAAAGATCTGACCTTTAAAAATGTGACCTCCTTGTACACTGAAAGTACAGCCACCTCCTCTTCCTCCCTCCTATAAAGATCTACCTTCACCCTCAAGGCTCTGCAACATTGTCACCTTCAGTTTCACCCAGGAGAATGAGGCATGGTTTTCTATCAGTATTTTTCTATTACAGACACTAACAGTGGGTGATCAGTTAGGTAAGCAGTTAAGTATATAGCTGGAACATAGCTGAGAAAATGATGGGGAGGCATAGCCTAAAATATTTGTGCCTAATCAGCCAGATAATCCAGCTCAGTCAGGCTTGCATCCCTCTCCCTTGTTTTTCAGCAAACATTTGAATTGTGCTGTTTGTTTGCAGGCATATTTGGAGAGGAACTGCAGTTCATCAAGGCGTGTGCAGAGATAAACACACACCGCAGGAGTTAGTATCGCTCAGGCCTAACCCTCACCATGAGGCAGGCGGCATTTGGGAGAATGTGAGGAAGCGTGGGGAGGAGACCAGGGAACAAAGCAGCCAGCACCCAAATGAGTGACCGCTGGCAGCTGTGAGGAAGAGGAGGAATCCTTGAGATCTGGTGAAGTCCTTGACTAGTGATGAGATGTTTGTGGTCCAGCCCTGGAGAGCGCAAGGAGGTGTACGGGCAGGAGCTGGGCAGAGGGAGTTACAGGACAGTCTGCAGCTAAGGAGAGACTCCTTGTCTGCACAGTCCTGCTCTAGCTCCAACCTTAAAGATAACTGAAATGCGATTGTTTGTGTGAAAGAGTGAGAAAACTATTTAGCACATAGTTCAAAATCTGACTGCTCACTTGAATGAAACGGACAGCCACCAGCTCTGCTGTCCAGGAGTAAGTGTGGAAAGAGAAGTGAATACCTTGGTGACATTTCTGCTGGAGCTGAATTCAAGCTGCAAACTAATGTGTTGTTCAGAAAGGCAGCAATACTTGTGAACCTCTTTGCTCTACTGAATCAAGCTCCTCTGTCTTCCTGGAGCTCAGTTTTTCCCTTAACTGAGACAATAAATTAAAAAAAAAGACTGGTATAAATTGTCACTTAAAATTTGGAATAGACATACAATTGTTTCAGCCTGTAAAGCTTAGCTAATGTTTCTAATGCAATGTTCTGCCATGAGATTTAATTTACCCTGTACAAGCCAACTAGTAATCTAAGCACAGACACAGAAACAACTAATAACTGTTAAACCATAATGTCCAGACCCAATGGAGTGGATTTCTCCATAGCTCGATATTATGGCAACAAAATGCAGATGATTTGGGATAGCTAGCCTAGGCTCTGAACTCAATCACATTTGCTGATCTCCTATTGTATCTGTTTTCCATTGAGCATGTGCACTGTGGGCTCTCACATTTTCCAGTTATGAAGAACTAATTTACACCAAGTGGTCTTCTCAGTCATTTGTTGGTTATTCCATTATCTGGACGTAGTGCCGCACCAAGGACTGGCCCTATTTTCCATCAATTTTTACTGACTGCTCATCACTCCGACAGCTCATCACTGACACATGGGAAAGGATACCATGGAGATCACAAAAATCATAGTAGGATGCAGTCAAAATTACTCTATATTCTGTTACTTTACTTCTACTGTCCTTGATACTCCCAATGTAATTCCAAGTAGAATCCTATGTCTGTGTGTGTTAGAAATGATGCTGCACTTTTTGTAAGGTAATAGTAACTAGCAGTACTTGAGGTAGTTCTCTCTTTTGGGTAATCTCTTCACTTTCTCCTCAGCAATGGTCATGGTGGACCTGACTTAACTGTGGTATCTCTTTTGGTCACATAGCCTTTGACTATGAAACTGCTCAAAACTGACCTGAGCCTGAAGTTACTTGCCATAAAAAAAACCCAACCCTTTCAGTCAAAAAGCAACAGGAAAGCACCCACTGGTTAAAGAGAAGAATACAAATGAAACTGAAAAGCAAAAGGCAGGAAAGGATGGCACTCAGCCAAGACCTGACACCTTCTATACCCGATCTGAGTTTTATTTCACTGTCTTTCTCCAGATAAGAAAAAGTGATATGCTTCCTGCTCTATCACTTGTCTGTTGCACAGGGAGATAAGATTCTTCAATACAAGATGAAATGCTTTCATGCTTTCACAACTAAGCCTCATTATTTAAACATAAACTCCTGGATGTGTACAGGTTCCAGAATGGCGACGAACATTTCCTCTCCTTGCTTTACTGTGCCTAACTAGAAGAAATTTGCAAATGCTCAGATAAACCCCGGAACTGTATGGCCCTAAAATTGCCTGGTACCTGGTGGATTTAATTCCTTTCTGCCCCCCCCCCCCCCCTTACTGCACTTTAGAATGAGACAGGACTAAATAAGTTATTTTAATAAGTGGTAGTTACAAAATATCCTGGTCCCATTCTGCTTAGGTTGTGTGAATACCCTACTGCTAGACTGTTCTGAACTTGACCCTCATTCTGCATCCAAATTCAATGATACAGCAATTCATCAGCTTGATTTTGGCAGTGTTATACATGCCTTCTGAAACATTATTTTTGGCAGGCTCCCAAATCCCAAATGACTTTCGGCATACAAATCTCTCTGACTCGATGTGTAGTTCTCCTTCGTGATCCTTGATCTGCATCAGCTCAAGACCTCAGCTGACCAGCATAAACCCCAAAATAGCGCATTTGACAATGTGAGTCCACCTAACAACTAATACACAACCTTAGCAATAACAGTCACTCAGTAGGTGTGTCAGGTGCACTGGGGCTGCTTTTCTCAAGCCTTGTTCAGCTGAGCTGATCAGCAGGAAGAAGGTGCCCAAGAGGCGCCTGTAGCTGGTCCTTAAATAAAGCTGCTGGGAGCTCTCCCATCACAGCCTTTTTGGTTAAAGTAGTGTGACATGCATATTGCTGTACGCCTTGTAAAATTTCAAAAAACTTACTGTTCTTTTTGATCGCCTGTAGTTGAGTGTTAGTTGGTCCTGGTTTACAGGAAGGGAAATGGCAGCACAGGCCAGGGGCTGCCCTGATGGTCAGACTTAGTGCTTGAGAACCAGTTCCCCAGCTTTGTCTCAGGTTACTTGATCTCACTACTTCAAGTCCTCAAAGCTTCCAGACAAAAGTACAAGGTGTCCCAGGATCCTCATATGCAATATGTGAACGTCCAAAGAAGTGGAAACACAGCAGGAAACATTCCACTGCTGCAATGCTTTGTATAATCTGGCAACTAAATGTCCCTATGAGAAGGTATCTCTCCCACCCGTACCTTCAGAAGCGTGGTGGGGCTCTGCTCAAGTCCAGCCAGGCATAACCACCACACCCCAACCATGCCCTTCAGAAACCCTGCAGGAGTCCCCCTGCAGGAGCTGCCTGCACCCTCCTCTCCCTCAGAGGGAACCTCAGGACCAGGAGTGACTCAGCAGAATACGCATCCTCATCGCACAAGCAAGGGCCACCCTTCGTCGCAGTAACCCGCGCTCTTGCAACCACCCTACCCAGGGTCTGGGTGTTTCACACAGTCTGGGCTGAGCCCAGGACTTCCCACAGCGGGCCTTCATGCCCCCGGTGGACAGAGCAGGCACGCAGGCTGCAAGCCTGATTCCTCAGTCAATCATGTGTATTTCATACCAACAAACAGCAGCCGTGAAATCTGTGTAGTTAGCCAGCAGCAGCTATTTTGTGATGATGGGGGATCAGGCTCTGTAAAATGTAACCAGGAATTAAGTAAAACTGGAGCAGAGCAAACAGCTCTGGCATATCAAAGTAATTTATATCCTGTTAACCAGGAAAAGAAGGCACAAGAGACATCTGGAACTGAAAATTAACTAAAACCAGACTAATGACATAAACAAGAGAGAAATACAGCCTCCAGATCTGTGTAGCTGAGCTTGACGTATGTCACAAGCTAAGCTGCTAGGGGTTTTTATTTTTAACAGAATACAACAAATCAGGGAGGGAATTTTCCATTTAAGGCCATAGCTGCTCAATGCAGAGATTTTTGGGGACACAAACTACATAAGCACAGACGAAAAAATCAGCCAACAGCTTTAGACACATGTTGAAACCAGTACTAATTGAATAACAAAAAGCATTATTTGAGAAACATTTTTGCTGCCAAAATTCACAACTAATATTATTTACAAGCGCTATATGACTACTTGCAGATCTGACTGAATTAAAAAAAAAATACATGCTCACAGAAACAGTCATGAATGACTCCAAAAACATGATTGTAGAATATGCATTTTAAATTCCATTGAAGCAAGCAAAGTCTCCCCCTGTTGCAATAACACCTTCCACCACAGGCGTTTGCTGCTGATAGTGAAGGTATTTTCTGGATTTGGTGCACCTCAGTATCCTGGTAACTGTTGCCTACAAAATTCTTCATTACCTTTGAGTGCATAAGGAAGGCTGCACATGCCACAATTTTCACATCATCTGTGACCTTGAAGCCACTTTACTATTTTCTTGCATATCTAGCTTGGAGATCTTAATCTAAACTGCAGTGGGATCTGCCATCTGTTTGATTCCTCTGCATCTGGACAGAGTAATTTTATGATCTGCACTCAAGTCTATGGTAGGTGGTATCTCTATAAAGGTGACACATGCTACCACTTAAAAAACTGAGGAGAGGGAGAATGTTTGTTTGTTAGTTTACGTTTCATTGTCAATGTTGGCAAAATAATCTTTATGGAGCTTTTATTCACTCACACCATTCCCCCCTCTCTCAAAAACAAACAAACAAACACACACACATACACAAAACAGAGAAAGTATTTGCTAACATAATGGTAAACCAAAGTAGAAAGGATACCATTATTTCTTATGCACCAACAATATCACTTGCCAAATTCAAAATCCACATTTTGAAGCACAAAGTAATTTTTAAACCGCAGGCTAAATTTGCAGTGCTGACAGATTAAAATGCTCTCTTTGTTTACTTAGAAGTTGACCCAATTTGATAGAAAAATCTCCAGGAGAAAGTAAATGTAGAAGTCTGTATTTAATTTGATACTACTTTACCAACTACAGCAATGTTCTAAAGTTCAGTGGTGTTACCCAGGGGCTAAAAAACAAATCCTGCACCAAAACGCACCCCTGGAAGGTGTACCTGGTTCTCTCTCTTCTTCATGGAAATGGCACCACCCCCATGGTGCATCTCTTTTGTCTTCCTGCTACACAGGACTAATATCCTGCCGGCAGTTCTTAAGTGTTACAGAGGTCCTTGCTGCGCTTCTGAAGCAACCAGAACCTAATACAAAGACAGTACATAATGCAGCTTGGCTCTGTGCAAACTGCGCAGTCTGCGTGTCTCATTCACCTCTGTATGCTGGGCAGCTGCCACATGATGAAGTTCCCAAAGGTGGCCTGTGGGATGAAAGATCTGGCACAGATCTGCAGGCTGGGCTGGGGCTTGGGGAGGACTGTGTCTGTAAAATGCATGATGGAAGGAAAACAAGCAAATTGCTTCCCTGAAATGGAAAAAGGGAAGAGGCAGAGAGACTTGTTTCATTTTATAAAGCGTGTGAGGTGCTCAGGCACTGACAAGAGACTCACTGAGTTCTTCTTTCCCAGGGGACACATCCACATCAGTGTCACCAAGATGCCTGCGAATTCCCATGGACTGACAGCACACTTTGCTTCCCTCATCCACGTAGGCTGGCAGGGAGACACAGCATGTTCTGGTGCTGATCCTCAGCTCTGCAGCTCGAGGCCAGAAGTCCCAGGAGGAGATGGACAGCACAAGGAGGCCTTTCTTCAGAGATTGTTTCCACAGTGTGCTGTAGTGCGGAGGTTTACACAGTCCCTTTTTTATCGTTCTTTTTGCAATGTGAGATTCAGTATTGAATCTTTTAAATCATTAACAATTATTTCACATGAGCCAAAAAACCATTGAACTCCATTCCAAACAGAGGTATATTTCTCTTGGTTGCCAGTAAAACACAAGAAACTCTAACAAATATATACAGTTCAGGACAAACATGGAAAAGAATAATACATTTCAAAGACAATTACAAAACATGATTGGTCTTGACAATACATGTTAGAAAAGGAAAGCCATAGTTGATTCTGTGTTAAAATCTGAGTATGTATAGTCATAAGTCTTGTTTTCGCCAGACCCAGCGTGAATGGCCAGTTGTGCAGGCATTTGTACCTTATGTGTCAGTGACAGTGGCACCGTGGCTTGCCTGCTGTCCTCTGTGCTGGAGATAATGGCACATGTACAGGAACTGATCTCCTTGCCCTGATGCTTATTGCTGACACTGCTATCCACCCATTGCCCCATAAGGAGGAACAGGGAAGCGTGAAGCATGATGTCCTGGTGCCTTTTCTGTGCACCTCCTTGCCCTTCTGCTCTCTACTCACTTTGCCTTGAGCTCATCCTTTTGCTCCTCCTGCTCGAGCATATGGTGCTTTGTTTTCAGTGCCAGGACGGCTGTGAGAATAGGCTGTGTATGCTTCTTTCATTTTTTGGCCTGAGTCCGTCTACAGTTTGTGACCAGCTTGGAGCAAAGGCATGGGCATGGACATCGTTGCAACGAAGATGCAGTGGAGCTCAGGCAGAGTGCACAGGTGCAGCGCTCTGCTTAAAAGAACCTCTTGAGAGTAGAGCAGCCATTGCCACCAAGGCTTGTCACAGTTTTCTCAAACACCTCTTTGATTCAAGATGTGACATCTACACCCATGATCTAAGCTGGCCTGGAGCTCAAGCAGCTGAGACCCTAAGAAGGGTAGAAGGATGTGCTAAGGGGCCCAGCAAGTTGTTGTGACTTGTAGGATGCACATGGACTGAGTTCTCTATCTAGAGGACTGGAGATCTGCAAACAATAAGGAAATTGTTGTGTGGTTGTGGAAGAACGAGGCTGCTCCCTGAAGGAACCTGAGAACAATAAGAAAAGGGTGCCTCTGAGATAACAGTGTTGAGATTGCTCTTCCAGAAAGAAGGGATGCAGGCACAGAGCAAAAATTTCTCCACAAGAGAAGAAGAGTTGCTCTTCTCCTCTTGGCTCATCCAATAAACCAGCACTGTCTGAGTGAGCAGTGTCCCATCCGTGCCACTCCCCAGCACCACTGGGAAGGAGGCTGCTCCAGAAACACCAGCCTGGCCTCTAAGCTGGAGCTGCGTCTTCTGGCTGTTCACCTAACAGATACCTGTGTGTAACCTGCAACAGCGGGTCCTTAAAAATTGAGATCTCTGCCTACATTAGCGCTGAGGTGGGCACAAGGTATGCTCTTAGTATTGCTCTTGTTTTAAGATCTGTTGTCAGTATACTTTATCTGTAATTAATTGCTTTTTAAATGTTTTTGCTTTATATAGTTTTAACTCTATTTGCCAAAACATACTGACTATATAATTGTGGTAATATTTTCTCTTTATATTACTTCTATGCTCTTGTAATATAAATGGCTACTTTAAAAATCAATCCTGTTGTTTTCTGAATGCATGAAAAGTAGACATTGATTGGAGGAGGAGAAGGAAACCTAGGCCCCACATCAAAACACATTGGCGTAACATTTGTGCAGTTGTATTGGATTTTGGCAAGGTTTTGGCACTGGGAGGGCTGCCCGGGCTGCCTATGCAAGCAGAGTCCAGCACTGCCCCATGCCAGAGCAGAGCCAGCTCCAGCTGCTCCAGGAGGGACCCGCAGCTGCCAGAGCTGAGCTATGGGTGATGCTGGCTGTGCTCTGGGAGAGCAGAGTTAAGGAAGGGAAAAACTGTGTGCAACAGCAGCTGGGAAAGAGGAGTGAGAGATGGGAGAGAAGCAGCCCTGTAGGCACCAAGGTCAGTGCAACAGGAGGGCAGGAGGTGCTCCAGGCATGGAACAGAAGCTCCCTGCAGCCCAGCAGAGGCCCATGGTGGAGCAGGCTGTCCCCCTGCAGCCTGTGGGCACCCCGCGGAGCAGATCTCCACGTGTAGCCCCTGGAGGAGCCCACAGTGCACCAGGGGGATGTGGCCTGAAGGAGGCCGCAGCCCATGGAGCCCCCGCAGGAGCTGGCCCTGGCCGGAGCCAGTGGTGGGGCAGGAGGCCTGGGGGAGCTGCCACCCGTGGGGCCCTGTGCTAGAGCAGCTCCTGAAGGTTGGGCCCCGTGGTATGGAGCCATGTGAGGGCAGTGTCAGGAGAGCTGCAGCTGTGGGAAGCGGGATCAGCTGGGGAAGGACAGCATCTGTGGGAGGGACCCCATGTGGAGCAGGGGCAGAGAGTGAACATGGGGGAGTGTCAGAGACCAAGGGTTAGGGATTGACCGCAGCCCCCATTCCCCATTGCCCTGTGTTGCCTGGGGGAGGAGGCGGAAGAGGATTTGGTGGAAGGCGTTTACTTTTAGTTCTCACTGATCTAGTATGTTCAGCAAAAAATTACATTGGTCTCCCTATGCTGAATCTGTTTTACCCATGATAATTATTGGTGAGTGGCCTCCCTGTTCTCATCTCAATCCACAAGATTTTTACCATCCTATTTTCTCCTGTCCTTTTGAGGAGGAGGAGTGAGAGAGCAGCGTGGTGGAGCTCAGCTGCCCATCAGTGTGACATCACCACAGCGGTGCACCTCAGATTTTGTTTCACTGTATGCATGGTCTCATTTTGGCACCTTGAGCATGGCTATTTATCAAAGAGCTCCTGGGCTCTCTGTGGTCTCTGTGACTCTCTTCACACCGCTCCTTGTCCTCCTCCATATTGTACAAGGAGAAGGTTCCTCTGGGTCACCCAAGGCCAACCGTACCTTGAAGTTAACCACAAAATCAGCAGGTCTGTGATACGCTTCCTACATTGCTTCTCATCTTATGCTGTTTTGTCACACTGATGTAATATTGCTTTCCATTTCAGTATAAGCTCCACATCCTCCCTGTTGTAGCACCCATGAACTTCACACTCTGTGAGCTCTCTTACGCTATGCTCTATAAATTTTCCCAATCCCTCTGTCCATAAGCTGAGAACACTCAGTATTCCCTTTCTGCTTGAATACCTGCACAAGGCTTAGGTTATGGATTACCTTGCTTTGGATCTAGGTCTGAGAGGCTTGTAAGGAAAAGTAAGCCTCAGGGGAAAGAAGACTTTTCCAAAACCAAGGCTAAAACACTGCAAATCCAAGCAGCTGTAACTGTTTGGAGTATTTGCTGCCAAGAGGTTGCTGACACAAATACGGCTTACACAAGGAATCTGGTGCCCATGGCTGCGTCAGCGGCCTTGGGGCAGCCTACTGGTTTGTCTGCCCCCTGCCCTGCCAGCCTGCTGGTGGCTGCTGGCATGGGGCTGAGCAGGTCTTGCAGGTGGCCAGACTGACACCTTTTACTCTGGAGAACACGCTGTGCTCCCTAGTTCTCCCTGCATTCGCTGAATTTAGGGCAGACTCAGGAGAAACCTAGAGAAAACAAGTCACGGCTCAGTCAGGAAGGGAGAAGGAAGAAAATACTAACAATTTTGAATATTTTGGTGTTGAAATGTTAAGGCTTGATAGAAGCTGAATACAGAAAAACATGGATAAGGGGACCTCACATATGCTTCTTAATCCCTCACGTTGATAACTTCCAGAAGAAGAAACTGTATAATTCCTTCCAAGGTAATTGTAAATTACCTACTGACTTTAAGGATATTTCCAGGTATTCCAGGGATACCAGGGCAGAATCTGGTGCTGGTATTCAGAACTATGAAGAAAGAAAATAAATAAAAAAAAAAAAAAAAAAAAAGAAAAAGAAAAAGGGAGAATACACAGAGTGTGATAAACCAGTCAGAGTGACTTGGCAACTATGCAGGGTTAATTGTCACTTTACTGCCAAAGATGAAGATTATAAAATTGCATGGCTCCATTTTTCTTGCTTTGTGTCAAACCTCATATCATTTGGAGATGTAATAATGCTCCTCCTGGAATGTTCTTTGTGTATTTTTCTGCTTTCTGACCTCTTATCTTTTCCAAGGGCCCAAAGTCCTACATCATTTCTCTGTAAATGCTGGTAATTTTAATATATCTTGTTATGGCAGTTATGCTTACTCAAAAATGTATTTATGTTCTGATCCCTTCAGAGAGGACACTTTGCACAGCTTTGAAGTAATCAGGAAAGTCATCACAAGCCATCAGGAGTGCCTGCCTACAAAAAAGCTAGAAATCTCCCTCTTTAAATCAAGGTATTTGCTAAGAAATAGGAAAAAAAAAAAATGAAAAACGCATTTGTACTGACATTATTGAAAATAGCCAGATATTACATGCCTGCTCTTAAGAGAGAAGGGATGAAGGACTTCCCTCCACCAAACAATCCTGTCCACATAACAAAGGGAAAGATAACACAACAAAATAACAAAGTATAAATCAAACAGTTGAATTATATTAATAGACAAGGGTCTTTAATATTGAAAACGTGTCAGCTCATAGACATTACAGAGCATCAGCTGGGTGGCTTTGGAGGCAAAACTACTTCAGTTTCAGAAGGAGAGCTTCGAAGTGTAAGCATTAATACAGTTCTGCTAAACTCTGTGCCACTTTTGATTTTATACCTGGTTAGTCTGAGTTGTGAGAGGTGTAAAGCTCACTCCTTTTACTGTACTTGTCTCCTAAAACTACTTCTTTCAATTCTTATTCCCTTGACATCTCATTTTGTTGTAACATAAGCCTTTATTTACTAAGTAAGCATCATTAATAAAGCATGATGTATGTTCCTATAAAGCATCCTAAGCCTTTCTTAAAAGGTCCAAGAAAGTTTCTTAGCATTACTTCTATTTCCTCTGTAAGTACATACTGCTTGCTCATCTGTCCTAGGTGGCATCGTGTCTCTCCATAACACAATGCCAACCCACAAATCCCTTTTCCTAAATTGGTGCTCAGTATGCTTTTCATCCTAACTCATACCTGTTGACAAGCTACTAAAGCTGATGTCAGTATTTCCTCCCCTATCTTTATGCTGCAGGAGGCTGGATCTTCATCTCTTGTTTCTGAAGTGAGGTACCTCAGTTGGCATCATCAGCACTACGTTTGCTGATTTACAGGGTCTCTTCTAACACAGCTTCCTCTGGCTGCATATCCTCCATGGATTCCTTGGCAACATATAGAGCCTGAGGCTTCCTTATAACACACATTTTGGAGCTTGGGCCTGACAGCTCGATCCCACTGATGCACCTGCCAAAAGCATGCAGCCACAAGCCATGTAAAGCCACAGCTGCTGTACAGGAGCTCTGCTTTCTTGGAGAACAAAGTATGGCACAGATGTTTCTGTGGGGCCTGCGTGGAGCCACTTGAACTCACCAGAGACAAACGAGCACCACAAAATGGTTAGACTTACATTTTTTCCCGTTTTCTGCATTTTTCCGAAATGCTGGTCTTTAATCGGCATTGGACTGACCTAGGATGTAGGTTGGTTGGCATGGTGGGAACAAGAGAAAAAGAAAAAAAAAAAAAACAAAACAAACCACTGGTATCAGAGGAGGCCAAATCAAGGTTGGATTATAAGCTTGAGTACCCCCTGAAGAATGGCAGGCAGAGGTTGTGTTCTTTGCCTCAAACAGCACTGCAGGGACCCTGGGGAAGGCCAGAGTGGGCATGAAGAGGACACAGCACAGGATTTCCTCACACCTGCTGCAGTTGCAGAAGGGCACTGGGCCTTATTACACTTGATCCAATGGCTGCTTGCATTTTCTAGTGCTTTCCCCGGAAACTTTCTGCTGAACCGTCAAATAAACAATGTTAGCCTCAGGTAGGGATGAAAGTGTTCGTTGTCGCTTTCTATAATGTGATGTTTCCCTGTTGTGGGATGAAGGGGCTCCTTCTGATGCACTGCAGAACAACTTCTGGAGAAAGAGGATATTCCCTGTGCATTATGAAGAAAAAGGAGCTCATAGGCTCTGGCTGTCAGATGAATCCCCTGCAAACTGCTGGTGTTTTAAAGAAATATTTTTCAAATGACACAGCTAGGCAAGAATCTCCTTTTTAAAATAAATACAGGAATGTCCTCTCTACAGGGAGATGTAAAGAGCAATTACATTCCTAATTTTGCAAACACAGATTTCAGTACTGAAAATGTACTTTGCTTTAGAGACAGTTGCTTTGGATTTGTTCAAGAAACGCTTAGCACTCCCAAATCTGCAAAAATATGATAAAATAATTTTAAAAGGCAAACTTGTTTTAAGGGCCAGCACTTGCTCGGTAATTCCATTTAAGCCTAAAATGTTTGATGGTTTGATGCTTCTGTCACATTTTAACTGTATTTACTGTAACCAGACAGATTTATGCCCAGTTCTGCTCAGACATTCTCATTTTTAATCCAAAGTTTGCATCTGCATCCAATACAGTTTATGCTGTTTCACTGTAAGTCAGAAGGCAACTCAGTGTTTTTCCAAATACAGACTGAGCAGGGGACTACAGGTTAGGGTTAGCTCAGAGCCTCTGTTCCCCACTTGTCAGGACATCGTCAGGGGCAAGAGGCTGACGTTTGCGGAGGAAGGAACCACATCTCCTGCGGTGGACTTCTCGCACCTCTGCTTTCTCTCTGGTTCCCTGGTGCAAGCGTTTTAACAGTGTTGGAGAGGGAGGTTCTGTAGGCATTTATAGAGTTTGAATCCCCAAAACATCCTTGTGAGAAAACTCAGGAGCTGATGTTTCTTGCAGAAGCAGCTTGCTCTTCACCTAAGTCCTGCTGTACCTCTGCTCCCTGGATGTGGAACGAAAGGAACATTTGATAGGCCCAGGAAGCAGGACAAACCTGCTTCTGAAAAATGATCACACTGTCTGTGCCACTGTCTGCCATGCAGTGGAAGAAAGTGTTTTAATGGTCAACTTCTCAAGATGCCTAAAGTTAAGCTTAGATGCTTTAAATATCTCAAGTTAGGTGCTACAAAGCAGAGTGAGCTAAAACAACATGCTATTGGAAAAAAGGGGGCATATAAACAGGATGGAGACTGATTTTCACATGGTCTGATAGTGATAGGACAAGGGGGAATAGTGTACAACTAAAAGAGGGGAGATTTAGGTTAGATGTTAGGAGGAAATTCTGTACTCAGAGGGCGATGAGGCCCTGGCACAGGCTGCCCAGAGAAGCTGTGGGTGCCCCATCCCTGGAGGCGTTCTAGGCCAGGCTGGGTGGGCCCTGGGCAGCCTGATCCAGTGGGTGGCAACCAGCCCACGGCAGGGGTTGGGGCTGGGTTTAAGGTCCCTTCCAACCCAAGCCATGCTGTGATTTGTGGTTCTATGAAAATGTGAGCCTTTGTCAACATCCGCATCTACCAAGATAGCCGTATGTGCCTTCTGTTGGCTGGATATTTAAATTCTGGTTGATATTATATTTTGTTTGTGCTGTATTAAAAACACCTGAAGGGGAGGGGAGATACAGCTACTGAAATAAATGGTTACTGTCCCCCAGCCTGTGACAGCAGCATTTATCTTTTCCAAAGTCCATGTGTGAGGGCCAGGAAGATAAGTCTCTCCTGCTATTTTCTGTCAAAATCTTACAGTAGTTTTTGTACAGTGAATATTTATAACTGTTGTTAGTGTCAATATAATTTTTTGCAGTTACTGCACTTATTTACATTTTAATGGCCAAGTCAATAAAGATTTATGCATCTGTCACACGAATTTTCCACAAAAGCGGTGAATGCTTCAAAAAACAGTAGCTGCTGCAGACTGCTCCCCCTCCAAGCATCCTTTAAACCCCTTCATTGTTTCTGGAAACAGCAGGCTATCCATTAAAATAACCAGCTCTTACAGTCATATGTCAAACCCAGCAGAATGTGTCGCAGCATTCTTCCTTGCAAAGGTTCTGCATATTGCAAAAGCGCTTGCTCAGGGACCATTTTTTTCTCCCTCTGCTTCTAAACATTGTCCCTTGAATGGCAAAGTCTGGTTCATCGCCTTGATATGTCAGCTGCATGAACCTCATTGATTTTGTAGCTCGAGGAGACGTGCTGCCTAGGTTGACCTTGTTTTGATTTTAATGCAGTGAAAGGTATAGGTTGGAGCATCACCCTGGGGGGATTTCCATTCTTCTCCCAGACTGAGGTGGCTATTTCTCTGCCACCCACCCTTGCTGGATACTGCAGTGAGTTTATAGCTGCTGTGACAACAACGAGTGGCAGGCCCACTCCCGAAGGGCTCTGCTCCCCCTCTGGGATGTGCTGCCATTTAGGCCCCTCCTGGCCCAGAAGAGATGAGCTGAAGCTCTGGGTCTCAAGGGCATGCAGACGTAGGAGGCTTCTGGTCAAACCAGACTGGGGTTCAATGCGTAGATGAGTTTTAAGACAGAGCTCAGATTTGAGGCTGAGGTGAAGACAAGGTTAGAGATCAGGCTCCAGCAGCATCCCAGCTTCATGACCTGCTCTTGTAATGTAACGTTCCTAAGCACTGCTCAACCGCTTGCACTAGAGCTGCCAAAGAGAGATATGTCAGAGAGGAAAGGCGGAGGATCCCTGATCAGATCCTGGGCAGCCTGATCTACTGGCTGGCAACCCTGCTCACAGCAGGGGGGTTGGAACTAGATGAGCTTTAAGGCCCCTTCCAACCCAAGCCATCCTATGATTCTATGGTCCCATGCAGAGCTCTTCATCTTTGTCAGGGCCTGGCTCACCCACATTACATGGCTGTAACCAAAAAACTCTTAAATCTGTGGTATTTGCACTTGCTACGGCCTCCAGATCCTTGTGGCTTGAGCAACGGTACAAGTTTTTGTTGTGAAAATTTGACACAGGAAGAAGTTTTCTCCCATGTGAGCAGCTCCAGCTTTCCACCCTCACCTCTCCAAGACACTGGGCATGCCAGGCAAAGCCTGTGAACATCTTTATTGCAAAAGGGGGCAGTGAAGCCTTCTACTGCGTCTTACTACACCGTGCACATCTAAATCTAAACCCTTTCCCCCCTGACGTATCGTGGACAGTTTCACCCTCTGCCACAGCAGGCAGCTTCTTCCAGCTGACACATGTGGAGTAATTATTGAAAATAACTTATTGGGACATTACCCTCTTAAAAGAAGAAAATAATTAAAGAAATCTCCAGATGGATGACAGCGGATGTGCAAGAGGTCTGTTCCACGATAGTTCCCTAGGCAACACAACCTGCACTCTTGGGTATCTGTTACCCTGGGGGAGCGTGGTGGGACTGGCTCCAGGAGATACTGCATGGAAGGTGGCCAGGCTCTTGGTAACACTGCAGAAAAGGGGACTTGGTGGCACTGTGGAACTGAGCTGTCACCCTGAATTAGCAGCTTTTCAGATTTCTGTCACACCACTTGCATCAAAGATAGGTTGCCCAAATTCCACCTGAAAGTAATAGTATAAAAATGGCCTAAGAAAGAAAGAATTTTGGGGAAGATACCATCACACAAGTCAGGAGGACACTGCTGGCTTCTCGAACCAGTCGAAGGGCTGAGCCTCTCTCCCCCCGTACAGTGATGTCGATTGGGTGAGATTCACACGCTCGGCTCTACCGAGTGCCTCCTTGGGAAATTTAGAGATCTCCACAGCGTTATTCCATAGCGTGATGCTGTTTGTGGTCGGCTGCATTATCCACATTATTGGTACTTGCACGTGCGCTGCAGACAGCGTAGTCATCGCCAGCAATTCAGAAGACTCTGTACTCTGCTGCTCCACTAACGAGCACCGTTCTGTAAGGCAGAGGTAGGAGTTCTCACTGGGCGCGGCCAGAAGGGTGCTCGCAGGAGTCCACTGAATGCAACGAGACGAAGGCGCTCCGCGCTCCGGGCGAATCCGTAACCGTAGGAGCTCTCACTGGGCGCGGCCAAACTCCCTACGGCTGGTCGTGACAGCCCCCTCGAACGCGCTGCACTGGGTGCCAGCCCCGTAACGCAGCAACGCGGCGGGCGGCCCCCACCCCGGCCGACACCGGCCGCCCCCCTCCCCGCGGCAGCTCCCCTCCGCCCCG
>VXAV01001754.1:148964-171673 GCA_013399715.1 Alectura lathami
GCCCTCCCGCTCTGCCAGCTCAGCTCGCCCACCCTTCCCAGGCCGCCGGAGGGAGCCGTGTGCCCCCTCGGCCCGCTGCCTTGGCTGCGGGGCCGGGAGGCGATGCTCGTCCCCCGCTTGCATCGCGGCGGGGGGGTGGTCCCGGGCTCCGCCGCCGGCCGGTGTGAACAGAGCGTTTCGTAACGCGGCTCCCGCAAACCATTTTTATGACCCAGATACATTAATTGAGTTGCAGTGATTGAGTGCCGGGGAGCCTGGATTTTCAGAGGTTGGAGATAGCCGCGGCGTCCTGGCCTGTTACTCAGCAGATCATTGACATAAGCAGCATATTGTGGCAGCAATCTGGAGATTAAAGACCTTTTAATGGTACACGGTGACAACATAGGATAATGGCCCCACTGTGTCCTATTAAAGACCGTAATCTGCACATCATTGATGCGATATGCTGAAGCGAATTTGTCACTGGCTACAGGACAAGGAAAGCTGATTGTGTATGATCATTTTAATGGCTTTATGCTGGGAAAAGTGTCTGTGAAATAGAGTAACTCAGATTTTCATTATTCTGCTTAAAAATATATTCTAAGCAAAGACTTGCTTATTCACTGCAGTAATACTTTATATCTTTATAGTGAGTGTGTGACTTTTCCTGTTTGACTTCGTATGCTTCTTCCAACAAAACCCAAAAACATAACCGAAAGCCATCTGCTGAGGCGCGTTCATAGCGGGACCTCTGACTGTTGACCCCCTCTCCCCACCCTCCTTTTTTTAACAATTGCTGTTGACCCCCTCTCCCCACCCTCCTTTTAACAATCGTGGTGGTAACCACCGCGGGTCTGTGTGACGACTGAAATGGATAGGAAGCCGGAGTCATCTGCTGGCTTGCTGTTGTTGACAAGTGAGTCCTTCATGCAGGTCTCGAGGATGTAGGTCGCTAAGTTCATGCACTTGCCACAGTGTGAAGATTCACCCTTCCCAGTGCTCTGTTCTCGGCGGATCTACAAGAAACCCCTGCAGGAACTCTGGTGCATTCACAGTGTCTGTTCACATGACGTCTTTGTAAAAGTGACCGCTGCTATCTGTTACATCCTGACTAAACAGAGGACTAAAATCGGCATGCCCGTTGAGCTAGCACATTTCATGAGCGCTAATCTCATTAAAAAAGAGAGAATTGTTTGCTGAGCCAAGCAGCTGGCTGAGGGCATTTGTGCCGTAGGCGGTGCTGATGCCAGGCCAGGTTGACAGCTGGGACCTGGCAGGGCGAACAGCACAGCTGAGCTCTGGTTTGGGCCCCAGCAATGCGTCCGTGCTGGTGGGATGTTCGGGTGCAAACCCTTTTCCTCCATACAGGCTGTCAGGCCCCCATGTGGGCTGGGCTTCTCTGAGGGCACGGCCCATCAGCGTGCCTCCTCTGGGCACTTACAGCCTGGCAGCTGTTGGTGTTTGTCTATGTGTCTCCCTCCTTTAACCTGGAGGAGAAAAATAAGCAGCTGGAGACAGTATCCTGCAACGAGGAGCAAAAGAGAAGTGATTTTTTTTTTTTTTTTTCCATCATGTGTGTGTTGCATCTGTTTTCCCAAGGCATCTGCCTAGGGAAACCCAGGAAGATCTCAATAGGAGAAGACAGCAAAGGGCTTGGTGCAGTCCAGGGTAGCTGACAGCAGACCCTAAATCTTTGTTGTTTGTTCCCCCTTTCAGTGCAGAAGAACAAAAACTAATTCACATTTTTTGGCCCCTTTTCAGGGTTTGAATGAACCCCTTTAGAATAAATTGGAGCAGGCTGCACCTATTGCCAGAAGTCCTGCAGAAACATGGTGTTCTCTGGCCATATACTGCTCTTTTTGCAGGCAAGTTGGAGAGCAGTTGTCTCCATCCCCCCCAGCTGTTTCCTGGGGTGGTCTCTTTTTTTTTTTTTTTTCTCTCATGCTGCTGGCTCCAGAGCCACCGTGACTCGAACTTGGTCCCTGTGAATTCTCAAAGCTGAAAATATGGGAAGGACTCAACAAGAGGAGCCATGTTAAAATTTTATTTCTTGGATTTATCTAAATGCTGGAAGCAAAACCAACGAGTGCCACAAATGGCTGGTCTGTAGAATTTTAGCTTGCTGGCTTCCCTGTGTTTTTTTTTGTGAGGTTGTAAGCTGATTTCTGAAGGAGAAAGTCTTGCGTTGCTTAGCTGCGGTTCATAGGGGTTTGAGGAGCTCGCTGCTTTCTCTGGCTGGGGGGTGGAACTGCAGCATAACATGGGGAGGGAAGTGGTCCCCTGACCTGAGGTACCTGTGGTGGAAGCCAAGCGGATGGGGTGTGAGGAGACGAGGCGAGAAGGGGCTTCCTGGCATCCAGTGAGCTGCTTTGAAGCATGGAAAAGGAGCTGTCTGTGTTTACGCCGATTATAAAAGAAGAAAATCTGCGTACACAGATTGTTGCCATCATGAGTGATAGTTTGTCAAGGTTAAATCTGAACCGTGTTTTCTATCAATGAGTGAGATGTATGTAGCTGAAGGCTTTTAGTATGAGCATTAAATGAGGCTCCACTGACTGCACGGGAGCTTCAGGGTGGTAATGAAGAGACACGGCTTATTCACATTTCTACTGCGTAGCTTGTTCCTTGCCAAATAGGTTTTATTTAACAGTATTTGTTATTTTGATAGCTTCCTCTCCTCTCCCGCACCGTATTTCCCTGCGTCGTTCCATAAATGTATCAACATGGTAGAAAAATTCCATAAACAGAGATAACAAGCTTTTTATGTGCTCGTATCTATTGTTATTCATGGTGCACACTCAATGCCTAGGGTTACTGCTTTGGGTCCTTAAGGGACATAGTAATAAAAATTCAACAGCCATTTTTTTCCTAATCAGAATGCTGCACTGAATGCATCTGGTTTGGAACCAGTAGATTAAAAAAGACAGGAAAAACACTGCTTGGTTGTTAACTTTTTTTTTTTTTTTTTTTTTTTTTTTTTTTTTTCCTTTTGGGTATCATAAATTGCTTACATAGAAATCTGGGGTATTACCTGCCTTATTTTTAAGGGAAGGTGAATTTTGGATTAGAATTCAAAGTGCATTTTCTATATGGGAGTGAAATGTGCAAACCTTTTATTTATCCAGATCTTAAGTGGTTTGATACCTTAAGACATATGTATTCTTAGTATGGCGTTGTAAAGGCTTTGGAATATATGTTGTTATCGGGTTAACAGCCTGCCTCAGAGTGTGTTGAGACAGAGCTTTAGGGGTGTGTGCACTGGTTCTTAAACTCACAAGGCTGCAGGAAATGGCCTTCATCTTGTATGCCGATCTTATTGTTGTCCCAAACAGACCCCAGAGCAAAGCGATTACCTTCTGACTTTAGGTCCCGTGAGACACTTGGCACTAGGATGAGTGCTTTGTTCCTACTGTTCTGCTGGTATGGGGGAGTCTTGAGGTTGATTAGTGGAATAACAGCCTATTAGAGTTTCAGATATTTTGCAAGGCGGATCACTGGTTTGAAGAGCGTCTTCTGACCAAGATCAATGTTTGAGATACTGAATTAGGTCCTTAGAGCTTGGATGATCCATTGAGATGTGATAAAATTGAGACTAAGACACCTGTTTGCAGTAGCAGCACTTTAGTTTTCCAAGTTTTTATTGCTTGGAAAATGGAGATGTGCATCCTTGTATGTCCCTGTGGAGGCTGGCAGGTGACCCTGTGGTGACAGGATTGCTGAGAGTGTGACAGGAAAGGTAGTGCCCCTCGGCTGGGGGGCCACAGCCAGTGCTGAAATTTTATAAAACAGCTTGGAGTTCCCCATTTGCATATCATCAACCTTCCCTGCAGGCAGTTCCTCTTGTCACCACAGGGTCAGAAAATGGCCCTGTGATGCCAGACGTGCTCAGTGCCATGAGGACAGATGCTCCCTGCTGCCACAGGGGCATGTGGACTTCTCCTTGGGAGGGCGGCCCTGCATCTCCCTCTTCTTCTTGGGAGGCTTCCCAGAAAAAGAGGTCAGTAGCGGTGGCTGGGAGCATCGTCATCGTCCCCTCTGTGTCCATCAGGGCTGGTGCCAGCCAGGAGCCATCCTGCCCACCCCATACCAGCTCCTGGGGCTTCTCTGACACTGCTGCAATGACCCCAGTAGGAGGAGGCGGCATTTGTGTGTGGTTTCAGGAGCTCACCGAGGCGTTTTCTGGGAAATGCCTGAGACGAAGATCAAGTGTGATGGTCTGCTCTGTAATGCGAATTTATGGCTGAATTGCTGACCCATCATCAAATACAGCAGTTCAAACTGTGCGTTATAATATGGGATTAACTTTGTGCGTCCCTTTTAGTTAGTAGTGGCATTAGTCATCTTCACTCTGGATGTCCAGCTGGATTATTGGAATTACCTTTTTTCCCCCCAGAACATCTTTCTAGTGCTTTTGCATTATTTTCTGCATGTATCTGGTCTTTTAAATCCCTTTCATCATGCTTATATTTTTTCTTTTTAATTTTTTTGATAGCTGTTAGCAGTTATAAAGGAAATATTCTGGGAAATGTTTTAGCTTTCCTACGTGGTTTAGGTTGTTGTGTTCTGGCGGTTCTGTTGACTGCAAAGTCATAATTGCTGTACTTTTGGAAAGAAATTTCATTATTTGTACTTGGTTATCTGAAATCCAGAAAAAATCACACTTTCAAAAATGCACATTATCCCCGTCTTGATGGATTTGAAGTGCTCCATTGCTTGGGCACAAACCTCATGCCATTGCCTCCTTAAGTTGGTTGTTTCCTACTCTGTTCTCATAATGACATACATGAAAGATTAAAGATAATGGTGTTTTCATGTGAGCACAGCCTAAGGTGCTTTCTGTTGGCTAAATAAATAACTGGCTTAAAAAAAGAGCTAGATGGTGTTCAGAAACACAGCTCCAGAGTCAGCTTTCTGAGTTCGCTGCTGGGTTACTCACCCAGCTGAACTTAGCTTTGGGGCTTGGGTAGACATTTTTTGAGTTTTTCTTGAAGCTGTGGTACAAAAAAAAAAACCCTTAATTGCAGTTCCACCTGGGAGCATGACAGCTCTGGTAAGTGAGGGAGAACAGAGCAGATGAAGCTGTGACTTAGTCCTGGGCTCTGCAGCAGTCCACCTCTGGCCCCTGATGTGCCTGGGTGAGGCTAGCGCTCAGCTTGAAGTGTGTAAATTTTGTCTGGGGAGACATAGGCTGGATTCCCAAGCAAGCAGTGGCAGAAGTCCTTGTTCTTTCACAGGTGATGGAATAGGGTTGAAGTGTTGCTGTCTGTGTAGTGAGTGCTTCTGCTGCTTAGTGTTCGCTCCTGCTCTAAGCAAGCTGCTGTATGGTCTAAATAATGTCAATAAAATGCTAGGAAAGAGTGCTCAGGAGGTCTTGTTAGTACTTTTTGGTCAAGAAAGCAGTCGAGTCGTTTTTCTTGGATGCTGGTTCATGCCAGCCTTTCTTGTCAAGGAAATGGAGGCAATTATCATAGATAAAACTAGGGAATTTAAAATGGATCCAGGAATCTGATTTGATCTCTCATTATGTGACTGTTTATTGATTCCCTCTGCTGCCAGGAAGGCAAATTGGATTACCTGGTACCGCTAGTTGCCTCCATCTCTGGATTTTTATCATCATTTCTTCAGTTGTTGCAACTATCCTACAAATTTATGTGCAAATGAGTTAATAGATGAGTATCTAGAAAGGCTGTTTGTGCATGCGTATCCTACAAGCTTACACACTTGTAGAAATATCTCCGTTAATCTTTCATGTGCTTTTAAGTCCAGTGCAATTTGTTACAGAGATGCTAGCTTTAACACAGGACTGAATCTGTTCTGCTTCCACCAAGTCTGCAGGTGAAAATCCTGTGGGTCTCCCTCTGGTGCAAACATCAAATGTTTAGAAGGATGACTCCAGAGGTGACTACTGGGAGCAGACAACAGTGACAGTAAAGCCATTCTTATTTGCCTAGTGCCATTTCTTTAAGCTCATCGCTATTAATTGGTATTTAATTATCTCCCAGATAATAGATCTTTCCTGTCTGTGGAGCAGGCCTCTTTCCCATTGCAGCTCTGTTTCACTGAGTGGGCAGATGGTTTGCGTGTTCTGCCGAGTGCCGTTATGGCAGTTCTGGATTAGGAGAGGGAAGCATTTACATTTCTGGTGCACTGAAGGGTCTCTGAAGTACAGTATGAAGCATGGCATGCTCGTATCTTGCTGGATAATCGTTATTTCATAGCTTTGTGCTCTGGGAGTAGGCTGCAGGACTTCCAGGAGCTGTAATAAAGGAATGCAGGCGATGCTGTTAATACGCTGTTAATATTAATTTTACCATAATTTCCATGTAGTGTTTTGCAAGATGTTTTCCAGATGTTCTTTTTTTTCATGTATATAGTTCTGGGGAGAGTGCTAAAAACCTTAAAAGGAGCAAGTGCACCACAAGGAGCCAAGGCTGGGCAGAAAGCTGCAGTTGTGTGTTGTTTCCTTCTGGGAGTTACCCTCTGTGAGCTTTGGGCAGAGGAAGGGCTGGGTTTGGGCTGCAGGTGGATTTGGGTGGATCAGGGTGATTTTTTTTTTTTTTTTTTAAATTCAAGCAGATTTTTTTTTTAGGAGAGTTCATTTGCTAAGGGAAAGTGGTGGTGCAAATAATGAGGTGATAGCCTTAATCTGCAAAAGTCTGTGGAACTTGGGAGCAGACCTAAGGCATGCATGTACAGTGCAGCAGTGGGGGATGAGAGGGAAGGGCACGGCAAAACCCTGTGAACATCACAGGAAGAGGAGTACTTAAATTTCCCTAAAACTTGGAGGTGCAGGAAGCACCCCCCTTTCCCCAGAATCACTCATATGAGGCTTGAATACTTTTGAATAGAAATGAGCAGCTCACGTCTGCTGGTGCCACGGGACTGAAGTTATCAGTGAAGCTAGCAAGTTCCTCAGGATCGTGTTCCTGACCGGCTCGTAAGTACTGCATCAGCAGAGATAGGACATGGAAACAGGAAACTGCACTGAACTCCTCCAGCAAAGTATGTTTACAACTGACCCCCAGCACACCAGAAAATATGCTTATTGCAAGGACCTAAATACATTCCCTCCAACTGAAGTTTCAGCGTGTCTGTGCTGATGTAATTCTCTGGTAAGTTCTAAAAACATTTGTCATTTGGACACAGTTTCCAGTGGGTTGCTCTGTTTTTGAAGTGTTTAGAAGATCTCTTTCAGCATTTTTGGCAACAGAATATGAAAAAGCACTCATCCTTGTCTGTTTGTAAAAATAAATTGGAGCTGTATCAAAACCTGAAAACTCTGGTGGAGGTAGTCCTCTCAAGGATGGAACCTGTCCGTGAAAAAAGACCTAAAAAAACCCTGAAAGTTTTCAAAGAAACAAGAAGTTCTGGAATATGCCGAATAATGTTGACATTCTTTTCTGGACCTAGACTTTAAACTTAGTAGCGTCACCGGTTGTCACAGGGTGTGTTGAATCAGTCCAGTCAGACAGAACCAAGGCTCGCCCTCTTGGTGGTGTATGGAGTGCGTTGGCTTCAAGTCATGACTCCTGCGAGGGGCCTGAACCAGCAATGAAAGCCTATAGCAGCCCTGGGGGACCCTAAGCCTGTGGACACTCTCAGGGCAAATAGTTACAAAAGAAAAGACAAGAGCTTGGTCCTTCTGTATGCTATTCACTTCAATAGTACTTAGCATCTAAATTGCTCTAATTAGGCTTGGAATGATAACATAATTAAGTGCATGTCACTTCTGTTTCCCTTTGAAAACAAACAAGATACCGAAATACCAGTAGCTTAGTCTCTGTGTGTTGAAGTTGGGTCTGATTTCTGCATCTCAGTGCTGTGGTCATTTCTGCTGCTGCAGCTGCCCCAGGTTTGTGTGGTACTTCCTGCTCCGCAGTGTGCATTGATTGCACTGTGGTTACATTTACCTATAAATTTATGTCTTATAGGAACCCAGCAGCTGATATTATCCTATGTTGAGAGATTTTTTTTTTTAACCTCCTCTCAGTTTACAGCTCACTGATACAATGTTTGGATTTCATCAGAGCACCTTTTTTTGTGTAGCTGTGTTTTTAAGTCAGTTGGAGCAGACACAACTTGCAGTTGCAAGCTGATGTTGAGATCAGCTTGTACATAAAAGTTGCTGAGTTAAATTATGGAGATGAAATGACCTAGCAGCTTAAATCCATCTCCTTTGTCCCAGAAAAACTCACAGGCCATCTATTCCTCACCTGCAGACTTCAGCTTTTATTCACAGGCAAGTGCAGCTTAAAGATTCGCGAGGAAGGAATCAGGATCTCAGGACGCTGGGAGCTGGCTACCGGAGTGGTTCAATATTGTTTCCTGGAACAGGGAGGCCAAGCCCAGGTTTATTCCTTGCTGCCTGTTCTCATAAAGCAAGGAGTGATACAGAGTGGTTGGATCAGGATGTACTGACAGGAGGTCACACCTTTCAAGAAGAAAAAATACGTGGTTTGCAAGGATGGCCTTGCTGGTATTATTTTTGTCGTGGCTGGTAAGATCAAGGCAGCGCATGGCCTCTCTAGGAGGCAGCGAGAGGCAAGCATTTGCTGGGTATGTGCAGGATCTTTCTGCAGCTCTCAGTGTGTTTGGACTCATATCTTGCTGGTGTAACTGGGTGTCCCGTGGTGCTGACCGTCCTGAGGAGTGGCCAGATGCAGGAGATGTGTTGGGAAAAAGGAACGTGGCCATCAGCAGGGTGCTGCATCCCACAGTTATGTTTTTTTTTTTTTATCAGCTGAAGCTAGCAACAAAAATAAAACCTCCCACCTCCACGAGTTTTGTGTTTTGTAGGCAACAGCTCCTTGTTTTCTTTCGTGAAACAGAGTTGTTCTTAAAATAGGTACATCTATGGGAGAGAAAATTTTCAGCTGGTAAAATTGTCCAAAATGATACAGAAAAGTTGCCTTGGTTTCTGTGAGCTGGCATGATCTGCTTGCGGTACTTATGCAGAGAGACGTATGCTCTTTAGCTTAAAACAGACTCGGCCCCTGTTGTACCGAAACCTGAGCATGCTGCTTCATAGCTATTTTTTAACAGAAGTATCAGATTTATTCCCTCCCCCCTCAGTCGCTGACCTCAGCTTGTCAGGGCCAGAAGGGATTCACCCCTGCACCCTGAAGGATATCCAGTATTAAAGTAAGGAGCTGGGCTCCTTCCTAGAATAGTGCAGTCCCCAAACGAGCAAGAACATAACCGAGCCACAACCACATAGGTGATTTACACTTTTTATTTCATGAAATGCTGGGCTTTGCAGTTTCATGCCAGGTGTTAGACCAACATGACTTCTGATTTTTTCCAGCACTGCTGACTACGTAAAATATGTGAGATGATACAAGAGATTTGAAGGATATCAAGAATTGTAAAATTCTTTGCTAAATCTTTGCTTTTAGGCACATTCAAGCTAGTAATGCTATAAAAGAAGAACCATCTCATCAAGGAAAAACAGCTGGCCAGTTTTTCTTCTAGTACCATCCACCATCAGGTCACTCATACACCCCAGCCAGAGTTTGTATAGCAGTAAAGTTTGTCTTCTGACAGCATACTTGCTCTGTATTGTATACTAATGCAGTCCTGGTAAGCAAAAACATATGATGTGAAATAACATTTGAAGAAGAATTAAGTCAGCTGAGGTTGCTGACTGCATGTGGTTACACTGAGCTTTGTCCATATGAAATGTATAAAATATCTTGCAAAGTCATCTTGCTCTGCTGAAAATCAGTGGGAAACATATATGAGCAGCCTGTCCAATGCAGTTAGATGATTGTTTTAAAAATTCACTAATGCTTAATATTCAGGTATGGTGAAACAGTGTTTCCTTGACTTGGATCCCACACTGTTCCCATAACTCACTCCTGTTCATTTCTCTTTTCTGCCTCAAAATAAAGCTGGTAAATGTCATGTTAAACCTGCAGTGCCATTGGTACCTGGTCGTTTCCTTACTCAAACTATTTTACCATACCTATATTGTTTCTGGGGAATACAGGACTTCTCTGTCCTGCTCTGCAGTCCTTGTGAGTATGACTTGGAAGTCACAAAGCTGTTAGAGAAGAACATCACTCATTTAAAACAAGGTAGGGTGGAAGGAGCAGACAAAAGTGTAAAGTTATTTATCCTTAGCATACTGAGTGGTTTCTCCGTTTGCTGGGCTTGTGGTACGAAGGCCAATCAGCTAAACACAACTTTGACTGGTAAATTGCAGCAGAGAGCCAGTGGCTTGTCATTGGCAGAAGTAGGGTTGGGATTGGGAGGGTTTATCTTGTGCTGGATGTTGCAGCAGGCTAACCCTTTTTTTCCCTTCAACTGTCAAGATGGAAGACTTGTGAAGTTCCACCTTGTGTCTCTAGACTTGCTTTGATTGCCCTTTGATTTTGCAGCACCGCGTCATTCTGTGAGAAGATGTAGCCTTCTCCAGGGTGATATTTCCACTGAGGCTTGGATGGACCTCAAAGGAGTTTGTAAAATATTACAGCTTTTGTAAAAACAAAGCCCAAGCTAAAGAATGTGAGAGCAAAATGCTCGATTTGTAGATGTGTTGATGAGATAGTACACTGTGAGATCATGCATGAGTCAGCTGATAGATGAATAAATGCTGAGTAGCATGACCAGAGTCAGAGAACACGGCAGAATGCACGTTGTTTAGATTAAAATAATAAAAAAAAAGAGCCTGGCTGTTTCAAATATGTCAATAAGGTGTGGAGTTTTTACAGCATTGATGGTTATGTCTTATGTTTTTATAGTTCTTTAAATGCTGTTGTTCTTAAGAAGCATTGAGGAAAAGAAAATATTCAGATTTATTTACTAGAGGCTATATGCAAAAAATAGTAGTTATGCTCATATTATGGAAGGAGACACTGGTGCAAGTCAAGCAAGATGTCTAAGAAACAGTTTGGCAGGCAGATTGGGCACGGTTTCGAATCAGTTATTTTAAGCTCCTGATTATAATCATTATTAAATAGTAGCACTCACTTTGACGTCTTATTTCAATTGCAGGAATAGCAAGCTGAAATAAAAATTGGATTTTCCCTGCTGATAAGGTAGCCTGTAGAGTACAGGAAACATTTCTGAGAAGTCTAATGAATGCTGCTTGTGGAAGGAAATTGTTGGATGGAGCAGTAGGCTGTGTCTGAACTATGAATTTGGTAGGCTGTGATGCCTCTTTATTCTGAAGTTGCATACGTGGTGTGCTGCAAAGAGCACATCAATTGCTTAGGATCTTCTGAGAGGGAACAGAGTTGCCAATGCATGGTGCCAGGCCCCCAGCTGAGTGGGCATCCACGGCTGGGAAAGACCCGGACACCTTTCCTTCCCTCACAGATTGGGCAAGCACTGTTGTGGGGAAAAAAATTATTTCCTCTCCTGCAGAGCATAGGAATGGTTTCCTTCAAGGAATTAAGTGCACATTTCTGTAAATGGACATCTGCCTCTATTTTGAAAGATGATTTGGCTGATGAGTAAAAAGGGTTTGTTGACATGCTTACTGCAAGGGAAGGAAATGGTGTGCTGACCTAAGAATGTCCTTATCCTCTTCCTACTAAGTGTGATATGTTATCTCCATGGTATGTACCAAGTGTGGCAAGCGGGATCAAGTTTAAACATTGACCTTAGAACAAGCTAGTCTATGTATTTTTGCCTTCCTGTGGGCATCAATGGAGAAGGATTTTGCTAAAATAGAGCTCTGTTTAGAGACCAGAACACAGACCTTTGTGATTTGTGGATTCTGCCACACGTTTTCTGAGTGAGATTGCCAAGTGCGCCTAGGAACTGGACTGATTTCTTAACTAATTTGTCTCTAATTTACTTGTGAAATGGATGCTATGACAGCTGTGAAGACTCCTTGGCAGTTTTCATTGATGAATTTAAATCGGACAGCTACAACATACAGTCTGCTTGGGGATGGCAGCTCTCTGGAGTACTGCCTTAGTGCAGGAGAAGTGCATTAGTTCCTCCTTGGGCTCAGGCTGAGTTCTGCTGGGATGGACAGAGTCAGGCTCCCAAGCTGCCGCTGAAAACTAGAGCAGGTTGTGAGAATAAGGGTTTCAGACATGACAGGCATTTAGTTTAGGGATTTCTTCAAGAAGAAGAGAGTTTGTTTGCCCTGAGAGCCTATTCTGTAGCCTATACTAAAGGTCTTTGCATTCTCCTACACCCACAGTGAGGCCTGTCTGGAAGAAATTAATGCTTAGTGCACCTGGTTTTATGTCAGAGTTAAATTAAGGTCTTTCACTATCTGTGGAGTAATGTGTGTTTTGTCGTTTGGTGCTAGTTGCTGTCGAGGGGACAGCTCATGGAAAGAAATTATCATTCATCCTGATACTCGTGTTGAAGCTGAGTGGATTTGGGACTCTGCCCTTGGAAGGCCTCACCTGGAGTACTGTGTCCAGGCCTGGGGCCCCCAGTACAGAGGGGATGTGGAGCTGTTGGAGCGGGTCCAGAGGAGGGCCACCAAAATGATCAGAGGGCTGGAGCACCTCTCCTATGAGGAAAGGTTGAGGGAGTTGGGATTGTTCAGCTTGGGAAAGAGAAGGCTCCGGGGAGACCTCATTGCGGCCTTCCAATACTTGAAAGGAGCTTACAGGCAGGAGGGGGACCGACTTTTTACACGGGTGGATAATGGTAGGACAAGGGGGAATGGGCTAAAAGTGAAAGAGGGGAGGTTTAAGTTGGACATCAGGAAGAAATTCTTCCCTGAGAGAGTGGTGAGGCGCTGGCACAGGCTGCCCAGAGAAGNAGCCAGTGGCTGGCAGCCCTGTCCATGGCAGGGGGGTTGGAACTAGATGATCTCTGAGGTCCCTTCCAACCCAAGCCATTCTATGATTCTATGATTCTGTGATTCTATGATTCTACGAAAGGCAGGCTGTTTTGTTCCAGTAGTTCAGAGCAGTCACTGTTTTGTTCTTATCTTCATGTATGGGCTGGTGAATAGTAGTCCCTCAAAATTCAGGGACGATTTTGCAGAAGTCCTGAGGCATTCCTGGATCTTGCTATCTAACCCAGAGAACTGTGATTTCTGTTGCCCACTTCTCTTTCCTCATAAGCGGTATCACACAGAGACTGAGACTAGCCTGCGGTTTGGTATCTTCCATCACCTTATTTGGCATAGTTTAAATTATACTTTTCAAGTGGGTAAATTACGAGCTGTTCTTAATGTAAGTTAGGCAAGACTTCATAATGGCATTTTTGTTGGCAGCTTATTTAATCGTTTTCACGTAAGTGGTACCAATCTACTATTTAGTAGGGCTGCCTGCTAAGTAGTAACAGATGGCCCATGCTAGCTAGGACAGGGAGGATCATAAGGGTAGGAGCCAGTGTTACCTACATACGTGTTTTGGGTCTCAGCATGAATGTTTCACAGAAGGGAACACAGCTGGCGCTGGAACTGTGGCAATCTGATTTTTGGCATTCTTTATTCCAACTCTTGGCATGCTTTAAAATTAATGTGTGTGGTTCATGGTAGACTATATCAATAATATTGAAATTACATCCCTGCTTGGATAAAATTGCTGTGCTTGCTGTTTCTACCCTTTTTTGGCTTATCCTGTAATCAAAAGTACTGTGTGACAAAGTAAGTACATAGAACAGAGCCGTCAGTTCCATTATGTAATCTCACTTCCATTTGCACTGTGCCACATGATAGCCTAACATGTAGTAACTGACAAAGCTGCAGGAGGAAAAACAGAATTAGTCATAGATGTTTTAGACCAGCTTTTCCCCACTAGCCTTGCTCCTACACTAAAATGCTAACATACCGTAGTGGGCAGAGGGTGAAAGAGGAAAGGGGGATGTGCCAAAGAGCGGTTGCCTTGCAGAGCTGTTGTTCTGGGACCACATCTTCTTAACGTGGGGCAGGCAGCGTAGTCCACAAACCCACCTGGTTTTCCTGTGTAGCAGTAGGTATGTCTGTAATGGGGCAGGGAAAAAGAGTAGCTGGCTGTGATCTTAAGCATAGTCTGCTGAGGTGAATCTTTGATTCTGCTAAGGTGGCTGAGGCTTACCTTGGCCAAACCCACTAAGCTTGCATTATGTTGCTTGCTTATGAAGGAGGGGTGCTGCTAGGCAAAGGCTGAGGGATCCCAGATGAGGCCGTGTGGTTGTGGTTTGGTAGATCAGGCCTTTAGCTGTTCCTTAGCTGACATCTGAATCCTCCTGACGCTAAGAAAGCAAATCTTTGTGAAGGAGGAGACCGTCCTTTTTCACATGTATAAAGAGCCCTTCCTTGGTATGCCGTGAATCCCCTCTGCAATGCTGTCACAAAAATGACCGTGTTTAACGGTATTTCCTGTATCCTTTAACCTAACTGATCTGTAGCAGGAAGGTCATTTCAAGGCAAGATCTGCCTGAGGAAAAGTGGCCTTCATTAGGAATATTTCCATCTTGGGCATGTGCAAGACAAGCACGCGATCTTTGTGCAATACAGCCTTCAGAGAGTAATTCTGTGCTGTTGGTTCTATTAGTTTGGCAGAAACTGGCTCTAGTATAAAGAAGATCCAAATTTGAGAGGAATCAGGACTACAAAGGCCAGTTCTTTGTAAAGGCAGGTGAGCAACATCTGAGTTAGCCTGTCTTCCTAGCACAGTGTAGTAGTGTTCAGAGATACTTGGATCATGGAAGAACATGGTCGGGATTAGAGATGTGCTCTTCCTTGCTTCTCCAGAGAATTCACAGGCTGTGGATAAGGGCTTTATTCTTTCCAGTTGTACACCTGCTCCAAGGTGCTGTGTTGTGTACTGTAGATGTGCTCTACATGTCCCTCATTCAAACTCTCCAAAATATTTGAACTTCTGGATTCTGTGAAGGCACCTCATAGGCAGTTTGGAGTGCCTCTGTGGGGTGGTGAAGCCACCCCACAGCCATTTGGAGGGATGTGTTATTCATATATGTATTTATATTGATATATATGCTTATTTCTCCTGATGAGAAAATCATTCTATAATTTATCTAATCAATCAGAGGATTTTTATTTATATATTTATTTTTAACTTATTCAGAAGCCCTCAATGGACGTTTGGCAGAGGATAGGTGGATTGCTGTTCTCACTGGGGATTTATTTTTGTTTACAAATTGACCAGGTTAAGAACTCCAGTGAGTTTTACTGTCCTGTGGTGCTAGAACTGCTGTGTATTTTCAGAGCACCAGACTTCAATGGTTGCCCCAGTCCTGTGCCCTGCATTTTTACCACTGGTCTCGTTTGTGGAGACTGAACTGGAATTATCTGGTTGGTAGATAACTGTGGTTGGAAGAAAAGGTGAGATTATCCTCACTTGCTCCAGGAGCCGCTGAATACGTGACTGTGCAAAATGGTCAAATGCACTTAACCTTGGTGGAGGTTACAAATGAGCCTTTTCTGACTCTTTTATTCTCTATGAGCTATGTGATAAATATATGGCATACCTTCTGGAGAACAGCAAAGAAGAGAGCACCAGCTTTTGTACCTAAGCTCCTGAAGGGATAAAAATATTTAATGCTAAGTCTCCCTTCCACTTCCCTTCTTAAGCTCTGCTCTTGAGAAATAGCCCCTAAATTTGCTAGTGGCCTTCCCGCCCTTCCTTCCAGCTGAGAAAGGAGGGGATGCAAGGCCACCAACAAATGAATTTGGGCGAAGCCAGGTGTCTCCTGGGCAGTCAGAAGTTTTTTTTCCTTCCTTGCTCCAGCGGGGGGGGGTATCAGGAGCTGGATGGGGAAGAACGTGCCATATACTAGCTTACGCACTGTGTGTAAAATCTGCTTTTGATGGACAGGAGAAGTTACCTAAGAAATGATGGCAAGGGCTGTATACCCTACATAAAATCCTAATTTAACCACCACTTTCCTCCCAAAGCTTAACTCCAGAGGTTAAATGTAGTGGCTTTCCTTTCCAAAGACCTGTATGTGTATCAGGAGTTGACTGTCAGAAAAATCTTGATAATAATACTTTGGCCTCGTATGTCAGCCTTTCTGGTAGATGGAGATTGGCAAATTCCTTTTGTGTGGTCTGTCTAACAAGCACTGCTAGAGGAGAATACACTTCGTTATCTGTGTAGGAAGGAGAATATCCATGTGATAACACCACCCATCACTGACCTTTTCTCTAGCTCACTGGTGAGTGTATTACGATGAACCATGAGCTGTCTACCTGACTTTGAAACTGGCAAGAAAACCACAGGAAAACTGTAAAGATTTGCGCTTGTTTCACGCTGTGGGAAGATGCTGTGGATTTTCAAATTATTAATGCATTCAGATTCAAATTAGGTGCAACTTTGGGCAGGGCAAGTGAGGATGCCTGTAAAGACAGAAAACTTTATGATGCTTTGTGTTCCAGCAAACAATATGTGAAAGATGATTCACCTAGAAAAAATGGGAAGGTTCTAGGTAACTTAATCTGTGATGACATAGAAAGATATTTGACAGAGGAAAAGCCCTAGCATTGCTTATTTTGAAGCTCTCTTCATGAAGTGCCATAGTTACTCAGAAATGTTGTGCTACTGGAGTTACAGATGTCTTTGTTCCTGACATCCCTGCCAGTGTTTCTAAAGCACACATGGGTTGCAGCTTTGAGGTTACCAATTATTCTTATGTACATCTAACCTAAATTATAACAATAAAATCAACAATAATAACATTGAGAATCCTGAAAATGATCTTGAAGTTCAAAATCACTCTGAATCTGTGGATTCCTCTTGCTGATGTTCTGCTTTTGCACTTCCCCATTATCTTGAGGTTTAAAACTTGTAGTAAAATCATGCCTATTTTATTTTTTCCACCCAGTTTAATGGTCTGTCATCTGGTTGTGGTTTGGTTTGGATGAGCCTGTCTCCTCTGCTTTTGGTCTTCAGGAGTCCCAGCTCCACTGTGGCTTTTGGGCTGTCTGACAGCCCAGGAGACAGAGCAGTCACTGGAGTCTCTTTTCTCTGTGACTCTACCCCAGTTTAATGTTTAAGGAGAGTTACTGGTATGTGTGGCTGTGCTCAGCTGTGCTGGGCAGAGCATCCGTTTGCAGCGGGGGCTAAGCTGCAAGAGAAAGGAGATTTGCATGGATGCTGAATCGGACAACCACGCTAAATCCATCCTGTGCCAGCTGCATCTTGGATTTGTAATGCTCCCCTAATGAGGCCGTAGTTATTTACTGTGCAGGCTAAGCACAGCAGCCTGTCCTCCTACGCACCTGCAGTGGGCTGCAGGGGCCGAGATGCTCTGCGGTGCTGGGCGCCCTGCTCTAGCCTGCATTTTGCCCTTGGGATGCGTTTGTCTTTTTTTTTTTTTTTTTTTTTCTTNAAAACCTAAACTTTGGTTCAGTGCATGCTGACGCAGGTGGGAATGGCATCAGACAAAGCCCCAGCACCCACAGGGATGCTAGGAGTGCAAACTGGGCTGCAAGTCCCTGGAAGCTTTCGTGTCGTTTTAATCATAATATCATAGAATCACAGAATGGCTTGGGTTGGAAGGGACCTTAAAGCCCACCCAGCCCCAACCCCCTGCCGGGGGCTGGTTGCCACCCACTGGATCAGGCTGCCCAGGGCCCATCCAGCCTGGCCTTGAGCACCTCCAGGAATGGGGCAGCCACAGCTGCTCTGGGCAGCCTGTGCCAGGGCCTCACCGCCCTCTGAGTGAAGAATTTATTCTTAATATCTAATCCCAGGCAAGGTGAAGCTTGTTTTGAGAACCTGTCAAGCCCAGAGTTGTGTCATGTTGTGCTCATGCGTTATCCTCCAGTACCTTTTGATGGGAAGTTTGTATTTTTTCCTTTCATAAGGTTAACAAGAATCTGTAGGTATTCTGGGCATATGATTTTTTTTCTCACCTTTGACATGAAACTAACAGCATTGCTGTTGTAACAAGTCCTGCACTGAGTTCTGCAGGTGCACCAGATGAAATGGGGATGCTCCTACACACTCCTCAAGCTCGGGACAAAGGCAGATGCTGTCTCAGATACCTGCAGCCTGGGGCGTGTACAAGAGCTGGGGCTCAGCAGGGGGTTTCTGCAGGTGGATGAGACCTCCTGCAGCCTGCCTTGTGGTGTTTCTGGGAGCAGAGGCAGACGAGCCCATGATTTCCCTCCTCCACGCTGGGCCTTCCCAGAGAAGATGTCAGGTCCCTGGGTGGGGGCATTGCTGCAGGTCTCAGGGTGGTGGGTAAACCTCCCCCAGCCTTTTCTCCAAGTAGCTTTATCATATTTTGACTCTCAGTGGTGCTTCCACCAAAAAAAAAAAAGAAAGATCCAGGTGGCGTTGGCCATTAGCAATGCAAATGTGCAGGCAGAGCCCTGTGCCAGGGCACCTGTGCTGTGAGTCATGCCCCGTGCCTTTGGCTATGACCTTGCCACAGTGTTTTAAACCTGCATTTTATATCCTGACTGTAGGGAACAGGGAGCACCTATTAAGGATACCTAGAAAATGTCTCTGGCTCCAAGTCCTTATGTCACCTTCAGGATGTCTTGTCACAGAGCTGGTTGCAGCAACATCTTGGGCTGTCAGTCTTGGGACAGCGTGTCATGTTGCCGTTAGTGAGGGTGAGCGCTCAAGCCCCAGACATGCCAAGCCGTTTACTGGCTGCATGGCACGCGGCTGATTGATGCACTGCTTCTGAATGTGCTCCTGCTGGGGAAATGGGGCCTTTAATGCAATCCTAATGCCCGAGGATCCCCAGTTTCCAATTAGCTCCACAGGTGTGTAGGCTCCCAGTGCCTTACTGTCTACCTCACTCCTATAATAAATGCCATTTTCCCACACTTCTCAGCCAAGATCAGTAGTAATCCTGTTATTTTTAAATGCAAGTTTCAGAAATGCACAAGCTGCCTGGGGGTGACAGAGCATCCCCTTTGTTTACGGGAGCACATCGTTAGATTTCTGCCAGAACATGCCTGCTGCAGACTAGCTGTAAGAGGCTTTTCTGGTGACAATAAGGGACAGAATATGTTGAGACACCCGCAGCTTCCCTATTACTCATGCCTATTGCTAATGGATGGCAAGTTTGAGCTGACAGCAGAGTACTGTTTCAGAACATTTGTGCTAATAAACTTTCTTTGTGCTCTGCTTGTTTGTCTGCTTTGTCCCCTGAAATGATGGTGCATTTGTGGATAATTTCCTCCTCTGGTGAGCTACCCCCATCACGTTTAAAGTTGTCTATTTTTAAAATGCCAGCTGCCTCTCACATAAAAAAGCCACCGCTGATGTACCATTGCTTGCAATGCATTATTCAAACTCCTTTTTAGACTCCCTTGTATAAAGAGCTTCATTAATATTGCAGTGGTTGCTGTGATTCTCTGCAAGGGGCTCCATTCCTTTTACTGCTTGACACCCCCTTTTTTTTGTGTGTGTGTAGCAAAGATGCTTGGACTTCGAGTTACCTTTGGTAGAGGAAACTCATCGTTTTTGGGATGAAGTGGCTCTTTACAGAAGTGTTGACCTTGAAACTGGTGCTAAGCAGGACACTGGTGTACCCCAGTTCGTCCTGTAACTTCAGGAGAGTGGAGCAGTTTAGGAAGGTGGTGGAGGGGCTGCTTCTGTACACAGAGAGGCTGTGCTGCATCCCACAGAATGGTCCTTCTGGTTGACTTTGCTAGCTCAGGGCGGTGTGGGAGAGGGAATCTGAAAAGGAAAACCCTAGCAGGTTGCATTTCTTTACTTAGAGATGTACTTAACAAGGTTTTTGTACTTAAATATTAACTGCATTTGCACTGATTTCAGGATCTCTAGGGGCGACTTTCCTCCTTCTCTATATTAGGAACAAAATCTGTGATAAGGCTGAGCTTTTGAGAATGAACAGATTTATTTCCTCATCTGGGGTCCTGGTGGAAAATAAGAAGCAGGCAGGTCTCGGAAAAGTGTTTTTGCCTTCAAAGAAGAAAGACTGAGTCAAAAATGACCAGCCATTCTGAACTCTCTGCATAAGAGCAGTTTTCTTAATCCACAGAGATCTTATTCATTTCCTTCTGATGCCAAGATAAAAGTTGCTTCAGCTTGATTGTGCGTGACGGGTTTGGATGCTGGGAGATGGCAGTGTAGTGATACCGAGCCGCGTTATAATTGTACAAGGTAGTTCCTCAATACATCAAGTAATTAAGTGTGCAAGGGGAAGACAAGCGCTCGAAGACGTTGCTCACCCGTGAAACGGGAGGGAGGGTGAGACTGCGAGCTAAAAGCCAGCAAAGAGACAGGGCAGATGGGAGCACTGGGGGCTCGGGCAGCTTGTAGCTGGTTGTCTGTGCTTGTGCACTGATGGAGAGTGGACACGGGGTTGTTGCAGCCGGGTTTGTGTGTCGGGCGGTTTCTGCATGGTAAGAATGCAAGGAGCAGCATGCAGGAGGGATTATCCACAAATGCACCATCATTTCAGGGGACAAAGCAGGCAAGCAAGCAGAGCACAAAGAAAGTTTATTAGCACAAATGTTCTGAAAGAATGCTTGGCTATCAGCGCAAACTTGCCATCCATAAGCAATAGGCATGAGTAATGGGGAAGCTGCGGGTGTCTCAACATATTCTGTCCCTTTGCGTGTGAGATCCTGGAAAGCAGTGCTGCAAGCAGCAGCAGTGGAGATTGCAGAACCGTGAACTCTGTCTGTCTGCCTGCTGCTGGAGGAAATGGTTCTGAGCAGGCCTGTTAAGGATAACCTCATGTTTCCCTGCTGAGTCAGCAGTGAAGTGAAATTGTGGGCAAGAAATATGCTTGACTTTTTCTTGTTGATGTTGCTGTGCTTTAAACTACGGCTTGTGTTTCATTTTCTCACTCAGAATGAAATCAAATTACACCTTTACTTTCTTGAAGCAAACAGGAGTTTCAAAAAGGCCTAGTCCTGCAGTCCCCAAATATACAGAGGGAAGGAAATAACAGCCGTTGATCTCAGAAAATAAAGAACTCCCTCCCCCCCCCAGTTCCCTATAGTTGTTCATGACTTTCCCAGTGCAATGTGTTCAGCGTTTAAAAGAGGAGCTTGGCTCAGAAGCTGCTCAGAAGATGCAGGAGAGCATGTTGCATGGTGCTGGGAAGGCAGGGGGATGCCAACGCAGAGCTGCTGCATCACTCTCATTCATGCTGGTGGGGAGGGCAATGGGGGGCCCATGGATGCCCTCCAGATGCCGGGGGATGAGCTGCAGCATCCTGCAGGGAGGCCCCGGGTGCCCAGCTACTCCATGGCAGGGGGGACAAGCTCCAGCATCTCCCCATTGCTTTGGCTTCATCCCGTTGCTCCAGCATCACACCACTGCTCCAGCTACATGTGGAGCCGGGAAGGCAGGGCGCCGTGTTTCTGTGACAGCCTGCTTGGTGTCTGCGGGAGATTAGCATGTCACGCGCTTACTGGCTGACCTTAATCTCCGTAATATGGGATCACCCTCCGTGAGAGGGACAATAAACAACCCAGATTTTCCTGCTGATGGAAATGCGGACAGTGAAGCTGCTGCTTCAGGGTGGAGATGCTCTTACGGCTCCATGTTGTGGAAGGACACAGGTGCCCCAGGGAGAATGAGTGGGAGGATGGGAGGCAGAATTTCTTCCTGCTTGCCTTGCTGTGTGTCCATCAGGGCTTTGGGGATTAGCAAGTTCCCAGCCAAGCAATCTTCTCCCTGTTATGCCAGCTCTCCTCTAGGAGCTTTGGCTGGCCTCCGTCTGCTCTTTGAAATCACTGGAGATCTCTGCTGCTCATTCTCTACCCAAAAAAAAAAAAAAGAGGAGGCCACCCTTATTTGTTGTTCTCTGCCTGATTGGGTGGGTGGCAAACCTCCCTGTGGCAGGGGGTTGGAACTAAATAAGCTTTAAGGTCTTTTCCAACCCAAGCCATTCTATGATTCAATGATTCTGGCCCTGCTACATCTGCCTTTCATTCAGCAAACTTATTAAAATTAAATGTCTGTTACCAACGTGTGCTGTAAGTGTGGAATAGGTAGCTTGCTTTTGCCACAGTTATATATGGGTCCTGGCCCAAGGGACCTCTCCAAAAACTGCTGGCTGCTTGTTAAGCGTTTCACACTCATTATTTTATCTGAATGGGGGCTGCTGGGGAAATTGTTTCCATTGTGTTTGAGGGTCAGCCGTTGTAAGAACAGATGCTCCAAAAGAAGTTGGGTGCTTGGGTCCATTGAACTTAGGAATGGCTTAGCTTGGGAAATACCGGCCAAATGTATTTTAAAAGCTTTTAAATCTATTAAATCCCCTTTTCCAACATAGGAAGCAAAGGCTGTGTGTGGGAGGGGGGTGAAGACAGTGGTGAAAAAGTGTAATGAGTTCAGCTCCTCTGGGCAGATCTTTGATCCAGTTTATTAATGGAGTGGGTGAACACATGAAGATGCCTTTTTGTAGCTTTAGCCACTTCTTTCAAAGTTGTATGTTTTCTGGCAATGCACTTCACCAGTCAGTGTTGGCACTCCTTAGCTTTTTTTCCCCTCAAACTGAGAAGTTTACAATTTTTGTAAAGGAAATAAGGTGTTAGGTCTTACAATGAATTAGATGTCTCTTATTCCTGTCTGTTTTCCTTTCCCTTTTCCAAGTCATCTCTGAAAAAGCTTATTGAGTATCTGTCCTAATGGGAAGAAGGCTTTCAGTAGTTAAGGACAACTTATAAACAGGAAGGAGACAAAATTTTTCCATGGGCAGATAGTAATAGGACAATGAGGAATGGTTTTAAACTAAAAGAGGGGAGATTTAGGTTAGATGTTAGGAGGAAATTCTTTACTCAGAGGACGGTGAGGCCCTGGCCCAGGCTGCCCGGAGAAGCTATGGGTGCCCCGTCCCTGGAGGTGTTCAAGGCCAGGCTGGAT
>VXAV01001755.1:0-22904 GCA_013399715.1 Alectura lathami
CTGTCCCAGCCGTCCCTCTGTCCCAGCCGTCCCTCTGTCCCTGACTGCCTGGCTGGGACACCCCTTTCTCTGCTTGCTCCATTTCACCAGTAACAGAGATTCAGAGCCGCCTTTAGCTACTTGTTCCATCTCCTAAGGTCATTTTATATTGTTCGAAGAAAGGTATAAAATGTGTCAGAGATCTGCTTACTCTACAGACCCAGTACAGGAGTGATTGATACAATGTGTCATAGCTAAATTGCTCAAATAAAAAATGATTCATTTCAGTCCCCTTACACTTGTCCTTCCATTATCCCGTGTTGTATTAGTATGGACGCAAACCTGGGTATTTACAGACAGCATTTCAGCCCTACTTACAAAGAAAGGGAGAAGTCAGTTTGCCTAGAAGTACAGTGACTGGTTTAAAAATGGCAGTGGTGACACCAGAAGCACGGAATTGTGGTGAGCGTTAGCATGCAGTGTGGCGTACGACGGAGCAGCGCTGTGCAGGGCTGCCTGGGGGCTGAGCGCTGGTCGCTACTATCAGCAAAATAAATCATGAGCTTGTTTTGTACTAAAGCACACATTATTTTTCTCCCCTCTAAAGCAAGTTTCTGTTTCATCCTGCTGAAGAAGTTCATTTAATAGCGTGTGAAATGGAATGTCAACAAGAATTAGAACAAATGGCTCTGCAGTGCCCGGTAGACGGGCAGTCCCTGCCGGGACGTGGCTGCAGCCCGTGTGGGGCAGGGCAGGGCGGGGGTCGCAGGTGCTGCTGCAGCCCCCCCGGCGCAGCCTGGGGGGAGCTGGGCTCTCCTGGGGGCCTGAGAGCCCCGGCCCTGAGATCTGGGTGCGAAACCCGCGCGGGTGCGCAGGGCACGCCCCAAGCTGGGAGCGCTTTGGGGCAGGGTCCGGCTGCCCTGGGACGCTCAGAAATGACACAAAAACGTAAATGTGAGGTACGGGGATAAATCTTGCTGACAAAATTGTTCTCTAGACTCATTATTATGGAAATAAATTTAAAATGTGACTTTTTGGAGCTGTTGAAAGCCATCGCTTTCCAGAGCTATTGTATGCCTCTCTGAAGAGCTAATGCCAAGATTTGTGGTGTGTGGGGAATACTCTTCAGCTGTTTCTCGTTCTGCAATAATTCCAGTGAAACAAAGGCCACAGGGCAATTAGGAGCTCTCTGCTGTGCGGGCTGAGTCCATCAAGCCCAGGCCTGGCACACTCCGTGCTCTCCCCTGACTGCAGCCCATCTGCATTCTGTGCAGAGGGGACAGACCTGTTATTGTGGTGTTGCTCTCTGCAAAAAGCCCAATTAATGAAAGGTTAGGATGCGATTAAAAATTTTGAAGTGTCCTGTATTTCAAAGTGAAGCTCATACTGCGGTGCGAGTTCCTGGAACGCTGCGTGGAATCCATCCCAAGGCCCGAGATGTCTGCTGCTTGTTTGTTTTTCGTGACCCCTGCAGAATTCTGTGGGTTTCTCTAAGAGACAGAAGCAACATGCCAGCCTCAGCAGACCATCTAGAGCCTCTTAATGGATTTCTGCCTCAGCTTTTGAAAGGGTCTTGGATGTGCAAGTACCGAGCAGCGCTGGATGTGGAGAGTAACGATAGGTGTCCGAGTTACCCATATAGCCAGACGAATTTTCTTCAGTGGCAGTGTCAGAGTGATGAGCAAGGCCAGAGGGAGGGAAGGTGCTGGACTGACTGCTAACCAAGAGCAGGACATCTCGGTGCTCCCCTACCCTACCCCCACCCGCCGGGGTCGGGTCTGTGAAGGCAGAACAGCTCTGTCCCATCTGCGCTCCCAGTGCTGCCCCACAGCCTCTGGTTGCCGGTAACGGCTCGGGTTCCTGTGCTCTGCTGCAGGAATGTGGGCTGCGGCCACAAAAGCAAAGAGCTCTGTTGTACGGCTTCTGTGGAAGTTCAGCGGTCTGCTGGCTTGGGTTCTACGTCTGTTAAATGGAGATGTCAATGTTTGTTTAGGCAGGCGGCAAACTTTAATAAATGTTTGTAGCATGTTCTGACAGTCCTAGCAAAGCTGCAGAAATACCATTAAAGCCCCTTCAGCTCAGCTGTCTCTTTTTTTTTTGTTATTTTTCTGGTGACTACAAGGAGGTTTATTTGCTGCAGTAAGAAACCTCTTGCTATTGTACTCAGTGCAAACGGCAGCAGGAGCGTGCGCCAGAGATCGTTCCCTGCACACGCCGAGCAGGTCTGCCGATGGCACGTGCGCGCCTAACGCCTGTAATTAAACTCATTGACCTTTCCTTGTGCAGGCTGGAGGGGAGAAAAGCACTAGAGAAGATGGATTGAGAAGTGAATGAGATGCCAAAGTAAATCTCATTTACCCATCCCATGTGTCAATAGTGAGCTGGGAGAGCATCCGTCTCCGAAGCCATCTCACGTCGCGGAGCTCGGGCACCAGCTGCGCGCTCCGTGGGGCCGGCACGGGGCTGTGCCCAGCAGCACGGCTGCTGTGTGGTGAGGGCAGAGCCCCGCCTGGGCACGGGCTGGAAAAGCGCTGCCCCGCGGACGTGCCTCCAAAGGGCAGTGAATTGTTCTTTCTCGTGCTGAGCGGTCCGACGTGAACTTGAACTGTATCAGCACACGAAGAACAATGTTTTGGCACGTCTAGGAACTGAAAGATGATCGTTTGGTTGTAAAGTCCACATATTTTATACTTCTGGAAAAATAAAGCAGGCGTTTGTTTATCCGATGTACAGATAAATAAAACATATCTGTACATCGTGTTGCATATTTGTCGGCAGGTGCACATCTTGCAGTGCAACCCGTCAGACACAGATCCGACAGCACGTACTGGAATCCTCTTGAATCGTGCAAAGGCTCGAGCAACAGTTAGGGGAAGCGCTGTGCTTTGCGAGGCAGAGGACAGGCTGGGGCCTCTGCCACGTCGTTCCTCAGGGCTGCCTTTTGTGTAGTGGGTTTTGTTTGCTACCACTCAGCACTGCATTATTTGCAAGAGGGATATTATTTTCTACCATATATGAATAGTAACATTTTAAAATCATTTTGCACTGGTGTAGATAACTGCTCAATGATTCAGGCCTTCATTTTATGGTTGTCCTCTACCATATACGGTGGTGTGATTGCTTTTCACATCTTATACTTAATCCTCAAGAATCTTTTCATACCCCCTCAGTCTGATTTACTCCTGGCTGGATGCATGGAGGGCTAAGGCAGAGGTCACAGCATTCCTGGGACTTCACAACTGCACGTGGCAGATTCTGGCTGTCCTCTGAGCCCACTGTATGCATCAGGCTGGGGGCTGGAGCTTCTGCCCACTTGATTTCTTTTCCACAACGTGTTCCCATAGAAAGGGCACAAAATTCCCCTCTGTGCTGTAAAAGCGTTTGTGGCATTGTCTCCAACTACTTCATTACACATCTTGCCTGTAATTGCTTCAAATGGACAGCCGTCTTGTGGTTTTTTTATGAACCAGTGACAGATCTGTCCAAGGAAGAAATACAGTGCATGGCAATTAGGCGGAGTGATGGTTTTTGAGTTCCAAGGCTGGACTCTGTCCACTTGTCCACTGGCTGAGCAGATGACGTGCTGCATTTGCTGCTGTTACCTCTGACTCCGGGAGCAGCACAGCCAGGCCTGCTGTCAGCTGGAGAGCTGCTGGCCCCGAGATGCACCGTACAGGAAACAGCCTTACAGGCAGGGAGTTGCTGGGGTCGTGTTTGTTTGTTTGTTTTTCTCCTGTACTTAGAGGTGTCTTGAGCAGAGCTGCACAGATGTTCTCACATTAATCCATATTTTAAATGAGCGTTCTCTATATTCCTGTGATGGGAAACATCTCGCTGTGTTTCTGGGAACAGCCTGCCTTACGGTGGGTGAGAGACATACTCTGTTTCGTGAAAGATCCTGCTGTTTAAGAAAACCATGAATCTCTTCTGAAATTGGTGAAAACCCAATTAAAAACACTTAAATCACTGTTCTGTGTTTGGAGATGCGATGGCTCTGGATTAAGCAATCTTTGTCTGCGGACCAGTCAGTGTGACAGCCCCTGGCAGTGTGGAAAGCCCTGCTCCCTGGACAGGCAGCAGGATAGGGGGTGAAGGCAGTCAAAGATCTGCAGGACATGGAGTCTGGTTTGGGTTTACTGTTTTCACAGCTGCTGGCTAGGTGGGACGTTAGGCATTTGCCAAGATGTAGTATTGCAGTGTTATTTTGTTGGGTGGTACACAGGTGAGTTGCTTTTTCTCCTGTCAGAACGTATAGCTATCATGTATTAAAGCTGATGAATTATAGACAAACTTCAACATGAGGAAAGGCCAGCACGGTAACAGCACAGGTAGGGCAGATGTGGAACAGAGAGAACCGCTTCATCGAGTCACCAGCAGCGAGGGACAGCCCATCTGCACGCTGCTCCGAGGGGCAGCCCTTTGCCAGGGGCTGGGGAGATGAGTTTGTGTACATGCAAGCGCTCCTTGGCCAGATGAGGTTGTGGATTCAGTGCCTGCAGTATTTTATCATTAAATACTAACTTAGCTTCTGGGAAGGCAACGAGTTCTGCTAGCATCTTGCTAAGTCATTTTTGGCCTTTCCCTCTAGAGCAGGAGAACATGGACCTCTAGAACATCTTTTATTCTGTCATCTAAAATTCTGTGTGATTTTTTTTTTTTTTTATCATTTTCTCCCTTTATCTGCAAGAAGGGATGGAGTTCTTTGATATTTTATTTAGATTGCATTGCAAGTTTGGAGTGAGCCCTTGGAGCTGGTTACAGATGGGCTTCCTGCAGGACCTCTGGGTCCTCCAGCTCTGCAGTGCAGCCGGTGCCTGTCTGGCAGCAGAACTGTGACCAGCACAGTCCGGGTTTGCGGGGACAGGGGTCTCTGGCTGCGTGCTTTCCTGATTAAGTTCCAGAAAGCTGGGGATTCAGTGTGTCGGAGTCTTTTCCCTCCATAAAGTTTGTTGCCCCAGCAGTTAGCCACACGTGAACTCTAAGGCATCATTTGCTGTGTGTACAAATCTGCATTTGATTGCTGATGTCACCAAGGCAGGTAGGGGATGGAGGAGTGACCCCCCCGGACCCCACCCCAGGTGCAGCAGGGCAGCCACATCCCAGTCAGCGGCGGAGTTTCAGGCTCCCTGCCCTCTGGGAATGCCGGCACAGAGATCCTACAGCTGCTGGCAAACGGTCACCGGCTCCTTCCACTTCCTGCCCGCTCTCTGGAGCTGCTGCTCTGCAGGCAGCTGCATCATCTGTGCGAATTCCCTACAAAATCCCACAAGTCCCTGTCTGACATGGCTTTAGTCACTGGCATTTTCCATCACAAGCATTTCACACTGCAGATAAAGCGTTCAGCATGCACACATGTTCAGATAAATGCCCCTTCCCTGTTTGTGTTGATTTAATGGGTGGATTTAATTTATTGTACAGCCAAGTGCTATAGGTAGAAGTGCTGTCTGCCCACACGGCGTTGGTATTGCCAGGGAAGCAGTTATTAATGGCTACACACAAATTCTGTCCAGCAGTTCTCTTAGATGCACCCAGTACCGAGAGCTGAAATCTCTGCTCCTCGCAGGAGCGCTGGTGGGCACGGCTGGGACACAGTGCAGGGCAGGGCCTGCAGCCCCTCGTGCCGTAGCAGCTTTCCCATAAGAGCAGTGCACGGCGTCTCCCACTTCACGCCCTCCCTGTCAAACCCTAGAGCCCCTTTTCGCTGCCAGCGACGCTCCTTCTCCCCGCCGTAACCCGCTGACGGTAACGCAGTTCCTCCTGCCGCGCACCGTGACCTGAGTGGGCAGAGCCATTACAAAATTACTGACGTGGATGGGATTGCGGGAGGAAGGCTGTCAACAAGCAGCCCCAGAAGGAAGCGCAGAGCCGCGGGCTCACTGTGCGGCAGCAGTGGAGGAGCCACGCTGGACGCAGCTAACGAGGAGGCTGCGACGCCTCGTTTGTTTCTGACAGAAATGAATCATAAAAGCTGCTGAAATTCATTTTCAGTTCACAGTACATTTGGTGCCAGACTTCCATGCTGCAATCATGCGAATATACACTGACACGTACAAGTGAGCTGTGAGCATGTTTATTTACCCTGTGATGTGCACTTCAGGGCGTGCATGCATAGGTTTAAATATGTATTCTTTAAGACTGAGCACCTGTTCTCTCCTCAAAATTCCTTATTTCCCACCAAATTAGCAATTATTTTTACTGCAAAGTTCAGACATTTTGCTCTCTTTCCCCTCTTCAGACAGAGGATGGGCAGTGGCACGACTACAGGGGCTGAACAGTTCTAACAGCACGGCAGTATCTGCTGAAAATCTTTTGCTGGCTAAGAAAAAAATGGTAAAAATAAATACAAGTGTTACTACGAGGAAGACAAAATTAAGATTTAAAGATTTTCCTTTCAACATCTATAGATGTAGTCCCCTTTTCTGAAATCTCATTTCCTCCCTTCTTTTCCAACCTGACATAGACCTGAAGTCTGTGTTAAGCAGTGTGGGTACATGACGGGCCATGCCTTACGGAGCAGATATCTGGAGACTGCTGCCTCTCTGGGCGACAAATTGCCCACAAGGTCTGTCCCAGGACGGCGTGGGTGTGAGGTTTCCTTTGGGCCATTTCTCAGGACCTCTCATCTGGTGTCTGAGCTGCCTAGAGAGATGCCGTTTCAGGAGTATTTGTTGTAGATTCACAGAATAACTGTGGAAGGAGAGGACCTCTGGAGGTTACCCAGTCTGGGTCTGTGTTGCCTTATGCGGAGGGTGGAACGCCCCCACGGTCACACCAGAGGAAGGTATCAGGACGTGTGTTTTAGCTAGTCCTGTTAGCATGCATCCTTGCTTGCATCTGAATTTGTAAAGAACGGTCAGACCTGGAAAACAGCATCTGCCATTTGTTGCTTTCCTGAGCCATCAGTTTATGTGGTGGTTTTTTTTTCCATCAAGAGGTAAGAAACAAAGTGTTGCAGCCTTGTCACCTGCACCTTCCAGAAAGAACCTGGCAAGGACAGTGGCTTTGTTCTGGAGCTGCAGATCTGTTTTCTGTCTAAACCAAGCTAGCTGTTTACCTACACTTTATCTGTTCAGAAGGCTTTCCTAGACTGGAAATCAAGCTTGTTCAATAGAGCTCATTAGGTAATGAGCTTATTCGCTAAGCTCATTAGTGAGGGAATTCATCCTGCTCAGCCCTCTGCAGCCCAAACCTTGTATCCCTTCAGCCTAGCTTACTGCTCATTTTGACCCTTGGTGAGAGGTGACTTTTACCTAATTTGATCTGTTTTGCATATTTTCATTCAACAACTGTCTTGCTGAATGAATGTTTCTATTATTTAATCTGGCCTGCTATTCCTCTGTAGCAGAAAAACATCTACAAGGGCTGAAGTCTTCGCACGGAGCGTGCCAAGGCTAGAATATCATGCCAGCTCATTTCAAGAACTGAAGCCGAGCGTCTGACTCAGTAGGACTCATCCTGTTAGATGATGGATGCTCCCTGCATTGAGGAACAGACGGTGGGGCAGATGCAAGTAGGCAGGAAAACGAAAGAGGCGCCTTGTGAAAGTTGTGATTGCCTCCTGTGAGCTGACCGTGATTGCCCATCTGCACGCAATCTAGTGGTCTTGCAGGGAGTTGGAGAGCATGCACACACAGCAGAAGGGAGGGAATTTGTATTTTGGTTAATTATGCAGAGATCAGAGAGCGAGCTTGATCAGAAGGATCTCCCACAGGTGCAGAGCTGGGTGGGAGACAGGCTTTTTAGTCTTCCTGAACCAAGAGCGCAACTGAGATGTGTGACAGTGAAGGATGTGTGTTGGCAATAATGCTCCACTGATTCATGGTCAAAGTGGTACGTTTTAGTCCTGTTTCTACTCATTTCAGACACTGATTACTAGAAGAAGGCTCTCATACAGTGGAGTAACCGAGGTGTCAGTCTGTTAAACTGACAACAATTTAGGCTCCTGCCTTCCCTCTGAAGAGGCAGAAAGAAGCAGTTGGGGCTCTTCTTTAATATCAATGGCAAAAGACCAAGAAAATACTAAAGCCTCAGCAGACACTAAAACAGGTTTATGACTGAAAATGAGTTCTGAAATCTAGCGCAGGGAAAAGAGAAGTTTGTACCTGCACCAGCAGCAGAGTGGCTCAGCAGGAGCTGAGCTCCAGAGCAAAGGGACCCAGCGCCCGCGCTGTGGTGCCTCAGGGCAGGTTTGGTCTAGGCCCTGCGAGCCTGGTGCAGGGGCTGAGCACCCATTGGCGGTGGGAGCACAGCGGCCACTTTCCCTCTGTCGTCTTCCAGCCGTGCTCCCCCAGAGGAATGCCGCTAGGCGCACTGCAGGCTCTGTGCTGTGAGCCGTGCAGCAGCGAGGACAGGATGATTGAGGGTTTGCTTTCAGGGAGTGCTCCTGATCCAAGGCACAGCACTAACGGAGATGGACTCCAGGAGAAGGCAGCTCAGAGCAGCTCTCTCCTTTCCGCTCTCCTTTGGAAGATAGCTTACTTCTGCCAAGCGTTAGCTTGCAGGAATAGCTGGCTTGTATTATCCTTCTCAATTGAAAAATAATGTGTTATTTTTATTCTTACCGCGGTGACTGTAATTAATATTTAAAGAGGATGGCTGCCTTGTGCTACAGATCGTACAGACAGAGAGAAAAAGTGTGTACTGTTGATGGCGTGTTGGGTACAAATTATACAGTGAGAGTGAGCGCAGAGCACACGGACGTGGAAGCGAGGCCTGTGGCAACCGGGTGAGAAAACAAGCAGAGTAGTAGGAAAAGTGTTTTCCTTAGTACAGAGAAGAAGTAAAGTGGCTGTCTAGTTGGGGGGTGAAACCTTGTTATCTCAGATCTGTGCATTTAAACATCAGAGGCTGGAAGTGAATGGAGATTTCATCATCTGCCGTTGTCACACCAGATGTGTGTGCCCGTACCTACAGGCAAGAGGGAAAAACAGCAGCAGTTTGTGGCTCTTAGATGGCAAAGGGGAGTCACAGGTACAGAGAATAAAGCAGCAAGTAGGTGAAAAGTAATTATCTGTAACAGAAAGCTAAGGGTACCTCAGCATGCTGAGGACATGTTGTTGGGTAACAGGAGCTGCTAAAAGCAAACCCGACAGCTCCTGCTGCTGCTGCTGCAAGGCCGATGGGCACTGCGTCCCGGCAGGGCGTCCCTGGGCACCGCAGGACCAGGACGGCTGCTGGGGGCTCGGCCGTGTTGTTGGGAGCCTGCATGGCACTGCTGCGCCGAGCCCTCTGCGTCCCTGTGTCTGAGCTGAGGTTTCAGGGGCACGTGGCCCGGCTTTGCAGGGCTGCTCTCTTCAGAAGCAAGCAATCCTTCTCAAGGGCTTTCTGGGGACATACAGCAGCCAAATTTTGCAAAGTCCTGGAGGCAAAAAGCTCAGGCTGATCTGTGTTTTAATATTGCTGCAGATGGCAGGCCAAGATGAAAGCAGCACGCTTCCCCGGGCGCTCCGCTCGATGGCCCTCCTGAAGCCTGGCGGTGCAGAGCCGCTCGCAAATGGCTGAGTGGCTGCCCGCTTCGGCTTTATTGCTGCTGCAGATGCTTTTAGAGGGGAAGCGAATCCGTGCACAGTGCTCAGCCGGCCGCAGCGTGCGTGCCCAGACCCAAACCCACGGCCCTGCGCAGAAACTGAGGAGACATCCTTAATGTAGAGCCAGGACAAGAGAGTGAAGTCACTAATGAGTGAAAGAGAGAGAGAGCCAGATGCTCCAGCATCATTTCTCAGGCTGCAAACCAAAACGAAAAGCCAGTAAAGATTTGCACCTTTTAAAGCAGTAATGGATTGTTTCCTCCTCTGGCAGGCAGTGATTTGACTTGTCACATGCCTCCTAGCAATTTCCCAGCAGGTTTTAATGTTGGAACAATGGCATTCTGCTAGATATTGATTTTAAAATAACTCTTCCACACTTACTTGTAACCTTAAGAGGTGAATTACAGCCCTTGAATGCGCTCTAATGTAGCGCTGGTAAACAGTTAAACAGACGCGACCCACTCCTGTGGGCAGTGCCCGTCCGGAAGGCAGAGTGCGGCGGAACCCTGCTCCCAGGTGAAGCCTCCATCCCTGCCGAGCTGCGAGCCTTGAACCAGGGCTGCGGGTTCCCGGCACGCTGGTGAAACCACCCTGAGAGCGGGGAGGAACCCCCCTCCTTGGGGCACATGTCGGGGGCACGGGGCAGAGTGTCCCGCGCTTAGGCAGCGGATGCACTGTGCTCTGCAGCGAGACGACAACAGCATTTTGCTGTAGGATTGTACGGACGCTCTTAGGGAATGGCACAGAGCTGAGAACACGCAGCAGTCGGATGGCGCAACGTATTAAGAAATGTACGGTGGGCGTGGTAGGGTTTGACAGGAATTTCTGTGCTGGATGTGGAAGCAGTGAGTGGGAGGGCAGAGGGTAAGCAACCTGATTGCTTCCTCAGCACCTCGAGCCCTGCTGTTCACCACGGGACGGCCCCGGGGGCCAGACCCCAGCCCATGCCACGCATGGCTAGGACAGGTCCCGGCCACCAGGGCCACGCATGAGAATGGCTTTCAGGGTAATGCAGAAGGAGCTGCTGGGCTGACAGATCTCCGACTGTGAGCCTTGTGCTGCATTAAACATAAATAAACCTGCTCTGTCCTCTGGCAGCGCGCCGTGGCAGCTCCGTCACTGGGCACCTCTGCGCGGAAGGGCACGAAGGGCAGGAAGGCACGGCCGTGTCCGTGCCACCAGCGCACGGCCCGCAGCGGCACGCTGCAGAGCGCGCGGGGACCGCACGGTCCTCGCCCGGCACCGCTCAGCTCCGTGCGAGCGTGCTGGGTGCCGGGCACGGCGGCTGTTGGCTCTGCGCCGCCAAGTTTCTCTGATCATCCCACAGCTTTCTGTGCCCGTGCTAGCAGTGCACACTGAGAACCGATTTTGAGTGCATGGATGTAATCAGCTAAGAGATGCAATTAGTTTTGGCTAATTTGTTGCAGGGCCTTTAACTTCCCTTCCCCTTTCACTGCTTTTGTACTGACAGTGGCTACTCTGTCCCCTATTTTCAGCTGATCGCGGTAAACTAATTACTTTTAGTGGGTCAGCGCTGTTATGAAATTATCATTTTATGAGACTAAAAATAACTCAGATCCAAATCAGCAAGCCAATCGCTTCCCTTCATCTCCAGCGAAACTACAATGCTGTCTGTAATCTGCACTGCTCAGGCACTCACTGTGATGCAGGAACGGGGAAAAAAAGCCAGAGGAGCTAAGAGAGATTTCTCACTTCAGTTGCTATAGATGCAGCTCTGCCAAGGTTCCCATTGGTAAATTTAGTAGTCGTGGTATAATTTTAGCCAGCACCATTACTCGGCATTATTCAAAATAATTTACTTTCACACGAGGAGTTTACCTTAAAGGAAAGTTATTTTGTCTTGCCTATTAAAATGGGGTGTTTGCATGTACGTGCATTCGTGACAAAGATCCAGAGCCACAAGAAGTCTAAGGACACATAAATTCAGTTTTTTGTTTTTGTTTTTTTGAGAGAAAAATCCAGTGAATTTCAGTTGCCACGAGAATGACTAAAGGTATTTTAATTCTTCTGGGGTCCTGGTGAACACGAATAGCTCAAAAATGAGATGCTTGCTTGAGATTTACGTCACGGCAGAGAAGGAAAAAGGTTCCATCTCTGCTTTCTGGTACAAAGACATTTTGCACGCAATATCTGTAAATCCATTAGGGGAGGGAAATTGATACACACTTCATACAAGATGAAGCTGGAGTCACGAGAATGAAAGCTCCAGCAAATGGCTTCTTTGTGCAGCCCCATCAATTCTCTGTCTGCTTGGACTTTCTGTGTATTAAATTCAAGCCACTCTCTGGCCTGTGGATTCAGGAATTGTTGACTGTGTAGGAAATGGTGAGGGTGATGAAATGTTGGCGCCTTGCTTTACAAAGGAAGCATCCCAGAGCTCATCTGTCTTTCCACTGACGATGTTAAATATGCAAAGCAGCATTTCTATTAGAGCAATTTTTCTGATTCAGTTTAACGGCAGTTACTGAGGTAGTGACACGCAAAATATGATTACGGGGCCGAGCTGCAATCTTTGCGGAGAACCCAGCATGGCAGCGCTCCGGGGACGATTTACGGTTTCCCTGACTTTGCAAACTCCTTCTCGTTTGCATGAAGGAGGGTGAATGAAGGTTACTACAGCCCGAGTGGCCTCGGCGCTCTGCAGCCCTGCAGCCCTGTGCCCAGCTCGGCCCTGCTGCCTGGCTGTCGGCACTTGGGCAGCGAGGGTTCCGCACCCTGCTCCACTGCTTAGATCCCATTCCCTGCCTTCATGATTGAATACCACTAGAAAAGAAAGCCCACGAACTCAGCAGTGGCTGATCGCGTCAGGTCTCTCTCACATCTCTGCCCTGTGTGGTTTTGCAGAACCACGGGGCAGCAGCTGGAGAGAACCCAAGCAGGCCCCTGCCCCGAGTCCCAGCTCTCCGGGCTCTCAGATACCGAAAGCTGCAAGGGATGTCCCGTCTCGCCAGCAGGCTGTTGACACAGCCGGGCCAGCACAGCCCTTGTATTGACTGCCTCATGTTGACCTGGCTCCCCGAACAGGTTCTGCAGACACAGCTGTGCTGTCCTGGTGCACAGCGCAGCCGGGTCCGGAGGGGACGGTGACCGACCCTGCGGGAACAGGCGTGGGCTCGCGGCCACGTGTTGGTTGCATGCTGCAGCCTGCGAGGCTGGAACATACTGCTGCTGTCAGGTGCAATGAAAACAGCCATAAACAGCTTCAGGAAACGCGCTGGGCAGCGGTGACACCGGCGCTGCAGCTGGGGAGGGGGCTGGCACCACAGCCCTGTTTGTAACGGGTCGGGGCAGAGGAACCTGGGTTGGCCCAGCCAGCCTCAAATCCCAGTTAAAAGTAAATAAAAGCAACACGCTGGTAACGAAGTAACAAAATTTATGAGAATTGTCTCAATGTAGATGTAAAGCTGGTGGCCACTGCTTATGGAGATAGTTAAAAGCAAGATGGGGTGAACGCAGGGATGGGGGCCGCTGGGCCAGGGGCTCTGGCAGAGAGAGGAGGGGGCTAGAGCTAAGGCTGTGCTGGTGCGAGGGGGAAGGCAGGCAGCTGCGGGCCTCCTGAGAGAAATGCTGCTGCCTGAATTGGATAGCTGGTCTTGAATTAATTTTGAATAGTTGTTTCAGTAATTCAGATTGATTTAAGATGCACCTAAGAATAATGCTTTCATTATAAAACCTCCTGAGCAAAATTTAAATAGCGCTAAATTAAAAACAGCCTTGGTTAAAGCAGGGCTGATGAGCACAGCAGAGGGCTCGGAGATGCAGGGTCAGTATAATTTAATTCCTTTGCTTTGTTTCCCATTCCAGAAAAACTGTTGTACCTTCCTCCTTGCATTGTTAGCTGCCTGAGGAGCTTGCAAGTCGTCCCTGGTTCCTCAAACCTCTGCTCCCAATTTGCATGGTAGCATCTCCAACAGCAGCACGTACTCCATTCTGTGCCGCGCTTTACCTTCAGGGAGAGATGCGCTTTTGTTGCTTCCCTTTATGGGTCAGTCTGGAAATACAGTTGTATCTGTAGGGGTCTGGAATAGCAGCAGCTGGCTCACAGTGTGGTAGGAGAGCTTCGCTGTGGTGCGTTTCAGGGGCCAGCCCTGTGGTTGGTGTTCATGGGAAGACCGTGCTCATGCGTGCTTCAGAAAGAGAGGCAACTGGACTGGAAGCCCAGCAAAATCACTGGGTATGGACATCCAGCATGAACCCTGACTGAGGTGCTCAGCAGCACGGCTTGTGCTGGCCGAGCAGCAGCAGGGCAGGGTCCTGTCCAGTGGCTGCAAACAGGTGGAGCTCCACCAGAACGATCAGCCTTCCACCGAAACCAAACCGGTGCAGAACTGCAAAGAACCAGGGCAATCAATGGGATGCTTATCTTTGGGATGATAGGAGAAAAAGCCTCAAAGTGAAATTCTGAGCAGGAGAGACAAAAATCAATTTTAGAAATTGAAAGATTTTCATTTTTGTTGTTGCTTTTGTGCCTTTTGCTCAAAGGAAAAGCCCTTTTGGAAAATTCTTTATCGTTGTTGTGTACAAGGCTGTGCTTTAGAGGCTAGCTCATACAAACCACCACTGCCTCCTTGGTTTCAGCTGAACAAATTTAATTTACACACGCAAATATCTGACTTAGATTTGTTATTTTAATTATTAACGTTAGTCAACTGGAACATCTGTTAATGCCTTCCTAGTGCTAGCCGTGATTTTTGGCTATAAGTAAACCTTCCCTTTTATATAAATGGAGCTGGTTTTTAACATTAGAAGCAGGGAGAAGTTGTCCTACACATTGCAAATCACTTCTGTAAAGCACGGTCACAAGCAAAGAAATTACAGTGTCAGGGAGGTGTCTGTTAGCTGCAGTTACGTGTTTCATGTTCAGAACAAAAGATACATGTACATATGCACACCCATCGAACTAAAAACGATTGCAGTCTATCATTTCTTGTTTCAAATACTGGGTAACCTTTCCAAGGTAAATAGCAAATAATGTTTAAGATATTTGTAAGAGCTCTGAGCGCTGCTGGCATGGAAGCAGCTAACAGGCAACTGCTAAACAGGCACAGCCTGATGGATTAAGGAGCACGTCGGCTTGGCTGCGCTTCTGGCAACCTCTGCGGGACAGGAATTGCCAGCGCGCTCGTTAGTAACACGATCCTCCAAACGTGTTAGTGATTTCGTAAGAGAGGGAGAGATGAAATACCGTGTGAAAATGCCAGTTTGTCACAACAGAAAGGTTGGGGGGAAATGAAGGGGGCCCGGGGTTGTGAACCACCCGCACACGGTGTGAGTCGGGAAGGTGGAGATGACCCGGGGCCAAAAGTTCCATCCCCGCAGCTCACTGAGTTTGGTGCTGTGGTGCTGCCCTGGGTAAGGGGATGGTGCTGCCAGCCCCGGGTGGCTCTCTAGCAGGAAGCAGGATCTCACAGCTCATAGCAGTGACCCGTCTTTCTAGTCCAGGCTGGGGCGAGCCAGAGGAGAGTGTTTGGCCTTTGGTGCTCCGGTGGGTGCGGCCGTGGGCAGGCGGAGGTTGTCAGAGAGCACCCGCGTCTCCCTGCAGGAGTTGTCCTGGTCCCTGAGTGTCTTACAAGTCTGTGCTAATAGCAGCAGCCTTAGCTGATAGACTATTTACTAGAGCACCTGCTTTAATTAAAATCCTGCAACAGAAAGCCCCCAGTCAGTAACACCTGATGCGTAAGCTCTGAGGCTTGGACAGCATTGTATCGGTCCCTTTCCAACGAACTCTTACAAAGCTGCGTTGAAACTTCTGCTTTTTTAAAACTCTTGTCAACTCATTTAGAGCACTGGTTCATCTATAATTTCTATGATTGCAACAGATTGAGGACACCCTGAAGTCCTCAGGAGCACTCTGTTTTGTCTGCCCATGTGTTCAGGAAGGAAGGGAAAGAGCACAAGGCCAAGTCAGTACGCTGATGGGAACGGATACTTGACTGCACTCGGCAGCACGTTCTGCATGTATTTCACCAGGAAGTTTTGTTCCCAAGCAACAGTGAGCATTTCCTTGACCCTAGCTTTCCTGTGACAAAGATTTAACCATGTACCTGTGAACATGCATGGCTGTGGACAGGGAGATAGGTGCAATTATTATTAAACAGACACCAGGGAATCTTTTCGTGACTATGACAAACATCTGCATTTTCACTTAATGAAGAAACTCAGACTTGCAGTTGTCATATGCTCCGATTCTGTGCCTTTCTGACAGCTGAATTATGATTTTAATAATTTAAAAGTGCTACTGTGAGCCTGTTCATGCCTAATAGACACAGAGAAGTGTTTAAAATCAAAAGCAGCTTAGAGAAAAAGTGGTCACCATATTACAAGAATGAGAACTGTCTACATCTGAGTATTAAACTCAGATTAAACTCTTTGCAAAGCAACTATGAAGTTGGTGTATTCTGATGCATGGAAGTCAGAGATCGACACCTTTCCTTTCTGTAACCCTGGCAGGGGGAGGGCTTGGTCATTCTTACAGAGGTCTTTGTTCAGAGAAACAGAAGCTCAAATCTATAAATAATCTCAGTAGAAATGGATGTAAGAGAGAAATGAAACAGGAGGAAAAAAAACTGTGCCCTCCGGGCTACGTTTCCTTTGCTTTGACTGTATCATTGCCTCTGCACCTGTCCACAGGAGGGTTTGAAATTCTGCTGCAAATGCTACAGCGCACGCCCATTACTTTTGAAACTCACCACTGAACACAGACAAGGAGCCCATTCCTTGCTAAATTAAGTGAAAAAAAACATTTCCTGGAGATCACAGAGTGTCTTCAGGAGCACAGCAGCCCACAATAGCCATTTAAATTCAGCACACCTATAACTCCCGGCATGTCAAGCAAAGGAACTGTGACCAACATTGCGAAAAGAGACAAAACGTGTGTCAGCAATCCTGTGTAAAAACTATGGCTCAAATGAGCGCCTGAAAAAAACCCAGGCATTGCTTGCCAACCTCCTTCCACTTATGTTAGCTTTCCTCTCTTGCAGAACAAGTGCAAAACAGCACCTACTACTCCACAGCTTGCTTCTCCTGCATTCATTTACCGTTGTGCCAAGCGTTTGTCAAGTGGGTTTAAGTGCTTTTTCTTTTTTATACTTCTCATAAGCAGAAATTCCAGAAGTTATCAGGCAAAGAACAACAACATCTTTAACAATTCTATTCCCTTTTGGAACTGCACCCAGAAAAATGCTTAGGAGTAGCTAAGTCAAGCTCCTAGTACATGCTTGCCTGCTGCTCAGTAAAAGAAAAAGTAATACTCACCCAAGTGTTGTCATGGTTACGATAGTGTACCAGAAGGAAGCAGGAATACTGGTGAATTTGCTTGCTGAGGACCCCTTCTCTGCATAAAACATCACAGTTGCAAAGATGATAATTGCCATAGTGAGGGAAAAGAGGAGAAAGCCAAGCTCGGAGGCACAGCTCTTCAAAGTGTAGCCCAAGATTCTTAGACCTTGGGAATGGCGAGAGAACTTGAAAATCCTGAAAACCCTAAAAACCCTTAGCGTCACAAAGGCTCCGCTGACATCCTCGTTGTTGGTCATCACCAAGCCAATGTAGTATGGCATGATGGCCACCACGTCGATGATGCTCATCACGCTTCTGATGAACCTGTAGCGACTTGGGGCCGCAAAGAGTCTCAACAGGTACTCGACGGTGAAAATCATCACACAAGCTGTGTCCAAGCAAAAGAAAGCCACAGCATATCTCTCCCCACATGGAAGCTCCTTGTTCCCAGGCACCGTGCCACACGGGACAGTTTCCACGACATTAGTGATCACAGAGACGGCAATAAAGAAACCGGTGACGTAGTAAAAGACTAAGGCTAAGGTGCTGGTGTGGGGGTTCTCGAAGGCTCGCCACATGGTCTGCCGGAAGCTCAGGGATGGCATGGACCCCTCCTGGTTGTTTTCTGAGTCGTTGTCATCCATCAGCCGCTCTGCGTTTTCCCTCTTTCTGTCTTTGTACTCTTCGTAGCAGCAGTCCCCAATGATTTCAGGGAGGATCCCGTAGAAGGCAAGCTCTTCATCGTAGGCAGAGATGCACTCGTACCTTGGGTAGTGCAGCTTGCCAGTTCTATAAAAATTTAGGATGCACCTAAAGACCTCAGGGTCCCTGTCGAAGAAGTACTCCTTGGTGTCTTCATTGAAGAAGAACTCCTTCTCGGTGCTGCCCAGCAGGGTGTCCGGATACCTCTCGAGTGTAGTCCTCCAGGTCTGGAAACGCCTGCCGCTCACGTTGAGGATGATCAGCTCGTCCTGCCTCTTGTTCTTCTCCGCTGGGGCCAGCGGCATGGGACAGTTGGCCACTGGCATCCATCCTATGGCGGCTGCCCTGGCGAAGGGCAGCCACGCGGCAACCCCCGCAGCCATGGTGCCCCGGCCGTGCTACTGGAGGGGACGGGTGGGAGTCAGATCAGCTCCATCTGGAAGGCAGAACAGATAAAAGCACAGCACAGAGTCAGGCTGGGTGTCTTGCTGCATTGTGTGGAGAGCTACAGATCAGTACGTACACCAGAACTTCAGCCAGCCGGCTTGCCCTCATCTCCTGTTTGAAGAGTGATGTCAAACAAGGCACATGATAATCAGCTCAGCGAGGTTATGGCATTAGTATGGATTGAAATTTTGAATAGTAAATGATTCCTCATTAAAAGCATTTTAAAAGCAGCATAAACACAGTAATTTATATTTGCTTCCTAACAAACAAGACTAATCCGTAATTCCCCAGGTGTAAGTCTTGTGCTCATCCATTTAACTGCAGCTGTCAAAAAGGGCTGGGAGCTCCAGTGAAATCAGCCTGCAGCTCACCCAGTGAAACTGCACGTCATGAAAAGCCACAGCTGGACTGAGCTGGATTTCCAGTTTTCAAGAAGTTCAGAATGTAATGAAGCTGAACGCTCAGTTGAAAGAAGCACAAAATCTCTGGTTTTCATTAATTTTCTTCCACCTTTAATTAAAGACCTGGGCTCAGCAGCTGTTGTTTGCTGCTCTCTTGGATGTAGAGATGTTTTTTACTGCCATGAAATATTGCTTCCCTCTGTTGGATTAGAGGGAAATGCTACCAACGGAGTACCACAAGAATTAGAGTGGGGAGGCCTCCAGATGCGGACAGCTTTCTTCCAGCAGGAGGACACCTTGATTGTTTGCTGGCAGCCTGCGATCTGAAGGACTGTTAGGTGGAAGTGAAATATGTTCACTGCACTCTTGATTTTTAGAAGAAAAACATCCCAAGTTGCCCAGATCCTCAGCCGCTGGGAGCCAGCGTTCTCCTGAAATTACAGTGGCTATTGTGGTTCTGATCTGGCCATGAATTTGCTTCTTCTGTTTGGTCTTTGGTCAGAGTTCTTACGATATTTATTTATTTTTAGCTTATATTTACCTTTACTTCCCTAATGTTTTCCTAACTCTCCCATAAGTCTATCTGGAGACAGGTGCCATTATCATATAATTAGGGGCCCTATCAGAAGTCAGTTTATCAGTGGCGATTCCATTGATGCCCCTGACTCAGGCCCAAAAAGCCTAATTTTATCCTCTACATGGGATCCTCCTGTGCAGCTTTACTCTGAACTTTTTTAATTATATGAAAGCTGCCATTCCAGCCAGCAAGGCTGCAGCATTATTGATTTCAGCAGCCATCAAAATACTGAATAAAAAATGATGGAATCAATCTGGTGAAAATGAGTGAACAGCTCCCAGAAATGCTCTTCCTCTTCAGGACACATTAATGTTCATCGCCTAATGTGGAATTCTTTCTGTGCAGTTTTAGTACCTAAAGGACTACTGAAATCCCTCGTGCAGGCATCTTACTGCTGCTGGAAGAGGTTTGGTGATTATGGAACGTACGATGATCCACAGTGATGCTCATCCCAAGGAGACACTGTTCGTACGGGCATGCACTGGAGCCAATATCCCACAGTGTTGTGCTATACAGGGTTGCTCAGTATCACTATGCCCTATTTTTCCTCCTCCTCCTAAAGAGTGAATTTCTTGTGTTAATAGTGCCAGGCTGACAGCCCTGGAGCCCAGAACCTTGTGTCTGTGGGAGAGGCACAGCACAGCACTGCAAACTTTCTCGGCAGCCCCAGCCTGCAGCTGGGAGGCAGCCTCCAGGGGCTCGGCAGCAGAGCTGCTGGTTCCTGTTAGCAGCCGAGATGGATGTGGAGGATCATGTAACTTGTACGGAACGCTGCGTTGAGACCAAGGCTGCAAAACAGGAGGCAGCAAGATGACAGGATTTCATTCGTTAATTGCCACATACACACAGGCGAATAACCAGGAGACCACGATGATGCCTCCTGTCCCTAAGTTCCCCGCTGGAAGCTGTCTTCTGCGCTTTTTCATTTCAGTCAGCAGCACCACCTCAGTCGTTCTTCCAGGACTGACTGGTGAGGTACAGTGACCTGAGCAGCTGCAATGCACTGGATCCTCATCTTCCCTGATTTCTCTGGGGAACCTTATTCGAAATCTCTCCTGTACTTATAACTTTGGGTGTAAATTCCAGGTTACCTACATTAGCTGCTGAGGCACTATAAATACTTCGCATATAATTGTTCTGATAAAGCACTGGTAACTCATAAGTGACTTACACATTTTTAAATCATTTTTTAAAGATAAAATGGGTCTTTCTATGCTAGCAGTGTATGTGGGAAAGCTATAAATATCTCAGGTATGAAATGGACAGGAGATTAAAACAAAAGAGAAGGAGAAGGGTATTCTTCCACAGAAGTTTAGTTCCCATTTTAACAAAGAAATGCAGCTGGCTAAGAAAACTTCCCGCACACAGCTTCATTTTCAAAGTTGCATTAATCTGTCACATTTGATCTGCAAAATACTCAGACAGACAGCCTTTTCAGCTGAAAACTGGGTGTCTGCGGGGAAGGACCGAGAGGGCAAAGCATAACCAAATCCCTTATCACAAAGGGTTTGCTCTTTCCTGTCCATGAATCTTTGGAACTCCTCCCTGCCCCAACATAAAGAGACAGAAGGTTGAGAGAGGTAGGACTGGGTTTGTAAGTCAGAGCTGCACAAACTAAGCTAGGTTAAAAAAAACAACAGAGTTAAATAGTTTACCTATAAAATATGGACAGAAGCCCCCTATTCTGCCTGGCAAGCCTGGGTGTTGGTGACTGCTAACCATTCTCTTCAGGCTGGAAAGCAGTTGGCTGGGCACAAAATACATTGTATAGGCGGCAGTCTCTTCAGCTCACGTAGGAAAGAGACACGCTTCAGTTCAAACAAGCATGTACTTGCCTACACACACATTTCTGGCTTTAATTACTGTAATTTCTGTGTGTAGTTTGAAAGGAACTAGTTAACAAAGATCAGGAGCCTGCTGATGACATTTTGAAAACCTGGTACACAAAATAGTTTGCATCCCTCTGACTTAAAAAAATCAGCATCTGTGGAGAAAATAATCTCTGTCTGCAGACAGTTAGGAGGAGAGGCAACGGGTGCCAGCACATGGGACAGGAAAGGCGGCGGCACGACCCCCATCTGCCCAGCCTCGGCCCCATCACATCCCTCCCCACCACCGCTGGCACCCCGATGTGATCCCAGGCTCAAAGCAAATCCTGGCGTGCGCTGCTGGATCAATACAGCTCTGGAGGAAAACTTCAGAGCACAGTCACTTCTGTTTACCTAAAGGGTCAGCAAATAAGCGATGGGCTCTTACCACATTAACTTCCATTGCCATTGCCGTACTTAATAAATGGCTTTTCACAGTCTCACAAAAACAAACAAAACAAAAATCTCACGGTATTTCCCTTTCTGGAAGCAGACAGGGATGATTTAAAATATGGCTGATAAACATGTGAGTTCCCTGATGAGACACAATGCTAACAGGAGTGCAGAGCCTGGAGATCATCCCTCCTCTCCTTTTCTAGCCATAGTTGGGTCAGGCTCAGGCAGCAAAGATACTCTTGTTTAAAAGCAAAATATGTCAGTCAGAACCTCGGTATCTTCTTTCAGCCACGTATTGCTTTCCCTTCACAGCCAGATCAGATAATAAAACTTTCCGCAAAGCATCCACTCAGCCAGTTGCAGAGATTTGAGAGCAAAAGCAACAGGCTTAGAATAAATCCGTGCAAAGTCCTCCCCTCCCGGCAGCCTGGGGAGCCCCGTCTCGCAGCACCCCTTACCTGCAGGGAAGGGCTCCCGCGCCCCGAGGCAGGGCTGAGCGTAGGGAGCGGGCAGGAAGGGCAGCAGCTACCCCTCCGGGTAAGAGGTGAGCTGTGCCGCCTGCCTCCCGGCTCCCTCTCTAACTGCAGTCAGAAGCAATCAGAAAACGCGATCATCATTGGGAAAGTATATATAGAGAGATGACTAAACGGCTTCTCCCTCGTTGCAGCGGGGACAGAGTCTCTCCCTGCCTCTCTCCTGAGCTGGCTGGGTTTGCCCCCTCCCCTTCCAGCCCCGCTCGGCGCTTCAGCTCGCTGCCAGCCGCGCTGGGAGCGACACCCAGGTCCCGGAGCATCCACACGCGAGGATGCACGGGGAGATGCAGCCTGAGGACAGGTGGCGTGAGCTAACGGAGACACCAGCAAACGGAGCCATTAAACACACACCAGAGCCTACGCTGCGTGCTGATGTGCCAGCACCAGCAAGGCTGGAGGGGCGAGGTGTGCGGTGAACTCCATCGGTCCCTCCCGGAGCTGCGTCTGTGCGCCTGGCTCTCGGGCAGCAGGCACCCTGCAGGAGAGGTCCCTTCTCCTGAAGGAGAAAAGGAACCATTCCCCGCGGCACCACGAGCCTCAGCCAGGGCAGGAGGCAGGAGCAGAAAGAAAGAACCCAGACTGAAGCTCTTCCTTCCCTCTCTCCGTCTCCCCTCTCCCACCCCATCCCCTTTCCCCCTCATCTTGCTGTTCTCGCTTGCCCTGCTCCTTGGCAGCTCTTACCAGTCCTCTCAGCATCCCTCTTTCATCCACGGTCAGAAGTTGGACTCCAGATGCTTAGAGAGCTGGCATCCTCCCTCAGTTACCTGTTTGCCGGCGATTCTCCCTTAAATAAATAACTCTCACCCCAAATCCGAGCAACCCAGTCGTGCCCTGCTCTGCCGGGCAGCTCCGGCACTGGCTGATGCGCTGCAGCGATAGTTAGTGACTTCCATAAAGTAAGACAGATACGTACATGAAATACAGGAGCTCGGCTGCCTCGCCATTGCCTCGCGTCCTTCCCCAGCTCAGCACCGCACTTCAATCTGCCGCCGGGAGTTGGGGGGCTCGAGGGGTCCGTGCGGCCGTGGATGGGAAAGAGGGAGGGGAGGGAGGGTGAGGAGGGCGGGAGGGGAGCGGAGCGGCGATGAAGGCGAGAGCAGGAGAGGGAGTGCGGAGCGGGGCTGAGGACGGGCAGGGCGCGGGCTGGGAGCGGCCCCTGCCCCTCGCCCCCCCCG
>VXAV01001755.1:23278-45245 GCA_013399715.1 Alectura lathami
CACCCGGAGCGAGCGGGCCCGGGCCGGGGCCGGGTGGGGCGGGAGGGGCCGGGAGAGCTCGGGGCCGCGTTCCGCCGAGTGCGGGTCGGGGTTTGTGGCGTCTGGCGAAGGAAGGGGTTGGGGGCCCGCTGGTGTGCCCTTGTCGCCTCAAAGTCGGGGCAACGGGGGCTTTGCAGAGCCATCGCTAAGCAGGGTCACTTTCCAGGTGGTTTGGTGTGCCTGCGGTATAACAAGCCTTTTTTTTCTGAAGGCTTTTAAACCGAGCCCTTATTGTCATTTAACACTCCCTCCCCCAGCTCCCACCTACAAAACAAAGAACAAAACAACCAACCGATGAAAACAAACAACAAATCCTCAAACACTTCAACACCCAGACTGGAAAATACGATCTGGGAACTCTGGTGCCAGAGCCCTGATCCATCCAGTCTGTTATCTCAGCATCATCGAATCCCTGGTAACTCGGTGCAAGTTTTATCAGAGAAAAAATCCTTTCTGAATGTCAGGTCATGGGTAGTCCTCCCCCAGAACAGTTCCCCAACAGTGTTTGTGAGCTGCATCATGATGCCTGCAGACCAGTCGATGAGGTTCCGCAAACATCGCATACTGTGATCTTTAGAATATGGACACTAAGTTACGTGTGGACAGCGGTGCACAAAGTGAGTCTTAAAACTTGCATGAGAAGCCCTCAGTGGCTGTCTGCATTTAAGCACATCAAAGAGCCCAGAATCCATCTCTGCTAAATGTCTTCAGAACTTTACTCTTAAAATCCCTCCTGTATCTCCGCTTGCTCTTTTCCTCTTGCAGATGCAGTGGAGAAAGTAAAACCAGAAACGTCATTTGGCTTTTACTGGTGTAAAAGATGTGTCTGAGATTTACAGTGCCATCGCTCCCAAAAGCGTGCTGCCTCTGCTCTGGCCTCCCCGCTGCTGGCTCTGGCCTGGCTGTGGTTCTGAATAGCTTTTCCCCCATGACTCGGCCCCTTTTAACTTCCGATCTCTATTAAAAAGCTAATTTGGGAGCTCTTTTTTATTGCTCTCGATTTCGTATTTTTAAATAGAGTATGAAAGTCAAAAGCAAGCTAGCTGCAATAGTCTGATGGGAAAATATTCCTTCTCCTCTCTGCTTTTTTTTCTCTTTTTCATCAGTTCTTTCTCTCTTCTCTCTTCTCTCTTTTTCTTTCACTCTCTGCCTTTCTCTTTCACTCTTTCTTTCTGCCTTTCCGTTTTTCTTTTGCTTTCTAGGAATATCTCTGTAGCTTCTAATGAACCAATTATACATTTGGTTAAAACGTTTTGAACAACTTTTTATCATTCCATTACTATTAATAGAACCTGCTAGCATTAAAACAAGCCACATACGCAGAAAAACGAATGGAATCGACTGTACAAGTTAAGTATCAGTTTTAAATATTGTTCACATCTTTTTTTTTTTTCTCTGCCATTTTCTTCTGTATTTATGTCCTGCGCCTCTACAGAGTGTTTTATTTATTGTGTTTGTTCTTTACACTGGGTGCTATCCTGCATTAATTCTGCGCCTAAATATCCCATTGACTTCATGGCCATGCTGCATAAGCATTCTGTAATGGCAGTTGCAGTAATGAAGCTAGCTTGGATGCTTGAAATTACAGCCTGCTGTAACGCTGCAGCTTTGTAGTCTGGTGATGTCCTATAGATTGTGCCAACCAAGCTGGTGAAAACGCCTGCGTAGATTAGAGGAAGATCGTTAATAAGATTACGCTGAAGAGTCATTCTTTGTAACCTTAAAATCATGGCTGTGCTCTGCTGATTGAAAAAGCCTGGAAAACACATAGCTGCTCGAGTGTGTCTGCTTCCTCAGAAACTCTTTCAGACTGTGGCTAACTCTGAAGCTCTCTCAGAGCCCGCCGGCCCATGGTGCGGTGGCTGTGATGGACAGTCCGTGTCCTTGTCACCGCCGGTTGGTGCTGGGGACCGTGGGGTTTGGTTCAAGGCCATCTCTGATTTACAGCATGTTCTTTTTTTTTCCCTCTATGTTTGGAGATTTTCCAACCTGAAATAAAGCTTCACAGGCAGCTGCATTCTGCCACTTCTTTCCGAAAGGAAAGAGGAAGGAGCTATGGATGTTGTCCAGCAGTGCTGCTATCTAGCCAGCAGCTGCAAAATTTTCTGCTCAGCTGACCCCAGTGGATCAAGAAAGGATCACACATGAGAGCAGAGGGAAGAGGCCCTTGAAGGACAGGAGCGATGCTGAGTTGCCGTTCTGATCTATTGCTCAGTGTTCGCTTTCTCTCCCCAGTGCATACCATGTCTCACTCTCCAACAGCCTCATTCCACATGGTAAGTAGAATAAAGATACTGGTTTGCAGTGCTGCTCGCTGCAACAGCTCATCAGGGATTGTGCTTAATTGGCCATATTCCACTTTATCAACATCCAAACGGTTAAGCAATGAGAGCCCAGAGTTAGCGCTCCCGCTGATGGACGGGCCGGCTGCGCTGCGCGGGGCAGGGGGAGAGGGCGAGCGGGCAGCAGAGCGCGGGGCTGCCGTGGAGCTGGTGGGTGTGGGGGCTGCTGGGGAGCGCGGGGGCCTGCCTGGCATTCAGCATCCCCTGGTGACACAGCGCTGCGTGGGATTTGCCTTTGTGCCTTCAAGAAAACAGTGCCAGAGAAGCTCAGAGTCACGCTCCTGAACCTGCAGCACTTTCACATTTGTCCATCCGCCGAGGGGAGCAGAGCAGAGCGGGGTGAGCCCCCGCCCGGCTGGTGCAGCGGGCTGGTGGGCCCTGCGCGTGCGTGGGAGGGAGTGGGACAGCCACTGGTGGCAGGGCTGCGAGAGAAGAGCAACAGCGATGAGAGGAGAATGGGGCGGCTGGCTCGAGGCTGGGAGCTCTGTAGGAGCGTACGGGTTCTTTGCTGCCGTGTGTGTGCCTCACCGCTACTGCTTGGCGTCTCGCGGTCCACGCGGGCCTTTACACCTCTCTCTGTATCTGGTGCTCTGCAGCGAGTTCCTTTCGCAGCGATCCGCTTCCATCCTGCTGGGAATTCGCACAATTACGAGTCAGCCAAGGCTAAAATGCTCTGCACTGAGTGCAGCCCGAGCCAAGCACTCTGCTTTGATCTCCTGCACATTGGGCTAAACAGCCACCATCAAAGTAATCGTCATTATCTCCTGGAAGTGGAGGGGCCAATTAAAGAAAAACTTGAAAAGAAAACCCAAACCAACCTGAAATAAATGATTCACCTTACATGGGCAGGTTTTTTTTGGTTTCCAGAGCCACAGTGATGCAGAGAGTTTCACAGCTGCAGTCAATGGTACAGTAAATTGCGATTGCAATTCTTCGGTGGCTCCTAGCCGGTAAATCAGATCTGTGGAACTATACATTTACTGCAAATTTAAGAAGTTGCTCTTTCATTTTTAAGAGTGCATTTTAAATCAAGTCAACAGCCGTAGAGCAGTGTACAGCCTGCCTCGCTATTGTCTGGGGAATGAGTCCTGCACCAGCACGATTCCTTTCTATCATTGTTATGAGATGTGGGGCCCGGCGCTCGTCCTTGCCCAGCTGGGCTGTGCTCAGCACACAGCTGCTGAAGGACTGAGCCCTGCTCCGCCCTGCGCCTGTGTCCCTCCTTTCTGTGCAAATGGGAATTGAAAACTGCTGCTCTCGCTAGTCGGTGTTTGGCACAGGTGCGTGGCAGGGTGTGGTGGGGTGGCCGTCAGCAGCCAGGAGCTTTGCTGTGAGCTGTTTGCCCTGGGATTGGAGTGTTAAAGCGTTGGCTGGCATGAGGTTAGTCCCAAACTTTGACTTTATGTACAACTTTACTTCTGCTGCAGTGCTTAGAGAGCTTCAGGTTGGTTCTGAGTTAGGGACAACAAATACTGAAGGGTGTTGGGCTGAGGGACAGAGCAGGTGCTGCCTGGGGGGCTCTTGTGCCCTCCTGCTGCTCTGTTTCCTGCCTGCTTTGAGTGTTTCCTTGTCTGGGAAGAGGTTGCTGTGTCTCTGGGTGCATGCCCCATCTCCTCAGTGAATTCCCCTTTCTGATGGAGCCTGTGTTCGTCCCCGTTTGTTCCTGATGGGGCTGGGCTGCGCTGCCCGGCGGCTGCTGCAGCACCCTGGCCCCACGCAGGGCCAGTTCTGCTCCTGTGGCCATGGCGTGGTAAGGAGGGGGATCTCCCCCAGGTGGAACTTCTAGCAAGGCAGATGAAACAGTGGGAAAAAAATTGAAAGGCACCGCTTCTTCTAAACCTTTTTTTTTTCTTTTTTTTTTTTTTTCCTGCTGCTTAATTATCACATTGGAGATAAAAATATCGGAACGCCCATTGAAGAGGGGATGAATGCTTTCTGCAGCGCTTTGTCCTCCTCAGAGCTGGCCCCACCTTGATCTCCTCTAGGCCAGGGTAGGGCTGCGGGGCGGAGCTGGGCTCTGTTGGGACGTGCTTGGGAGAAAGGCAGCCCTGATCCCTCACCAGGTGATTCCTTGGGCCTGAATGGGGTGAGGATGGGTTTCTTTGTTGCTTGTGGCTCAGTTGAGAGGGTTCCCACCTCGCTGGCTTCAAAAGGAGGGGAGGGGAAGGCAAAAAGCCACAAAAATCTCTGAGACGTGTTCCTCCCCCAAACCCACTGATCTTACCAAACCCTTCTGTGTAGAAGATGCTAGCAGGCAGAAATAGATTTACTCTTATCTGGGAACAGATTAAAAATAATTTTACCTGCAGACAAATTCTGTAACTAGTATTCATGCTTAATTGGATATTTTTCTGAATTATTGAATACAGTAAGATCATTACTGCTGTCTGGCTGTAGCAGGATGTAGCCTGCTGGCTAGAGGGGAGGCTGGCTGTGTGCACGTGTGTGTCGTTAAGGGCTGCCCCCTCAGAGGTCTTAATCCCTGGCGCAGACCTTTGGTACAGAACGCTTGTACTACTAAAACTTGCTCAGAGCAGAAGTAGCTGATGGCCTGGAGGTAATGCAAGTAGTGGTTTGGGGCAGCGCAGCGTTAAACGCAGCCCTTCAGGAAGGGGAGATCTCCGTGAGCTCCTGGCGCAGCTCAGGAGGGATGTTGGTGGGACGCCCCTCGCGCAGGGTGCTCCTGTGCCTTGTCGTGGGCGACAGAGACCTCGCTCTGAGCAGGCTGGGAGGCCAGCTCACGGGGGAGAGTTTGGGGAATATTCCGTTGTTTTGCTGGGACGCAGCTGATGGTTGCTCCTTTGTAAGGCGCTCAGCTTCTGAAAGCGGCGTGGAAGGCAGGCTGCCTTTGTTTTGGTCCTCTGCTTACCTGGGGGGTGTTTCTGGCTTAGTCCTGCCACAAAGCAAGTTCCACTCGACCTGTCGCCGTGACAAACTGTCTGAAGGGGGTGCAGATGTTGGAAATAGAATTCTGCTTGCTTTGCAGTGCAACAACAGAATTGTTGGGCTTTTGTATCTTCCGGGAAAACGTGTGTTAGCACCAAATATGCCAGCTTTATTGGAAGTGAGCACAGTTCTGCTTTCCTTACGGACAGCACAGCGATAAGGTTGATCAAGATGCATTAGCACATCTTAAATACAACTGGTTTTACTCATCCTGAGATTCAGGGTCAAACTGATCAAACTGGTTTTGTTTTAGGTGACAAGCTAGCAAATGAAGAGTTTTACTTTTAAAATTCGCTGTCCACATTTTTCTGAGTAAGAAGCCTTTTGAAATTAGTCAGAAAAATAAGCATTCAGCAACTGCAATAAATGTTAGATAATGCATTTTTAACTGTAGTATTTCTCTGTACAAGGAATAATGTGCAAAAAGTAGCGCAGCCTGGAGTGATGTAGTAGGGAATAATACAAGCCAGCATAAGTAGGAACATAGGAGATGTTTAAATGGCAAGCAATAAATCCATGTAATAGCATTCAGATGGAGTTCAATCAAATGATGGGTTTGGTATTGATGAAACCTCACAATTTCATAGCACTTTTTATTTGGATAACTCTGAGTCTGCAGACATTGCCCAGTTTCTGAGAACACACGGCTGAGAGACGACCAGCTCTTTGTATTTCTGCCAGTGGCGGAGAAGGGGCATATAAAACTCCTGACTCGGTTAGGGCCAGGGCGGGCAGCGGTGTGCGGAGGCACCGGCCTGTCCGCGATCAGACCTTCAGGTGGAAGGCTTAGGAAAAGCAAGGCAAATGTTCATGAGAGCGTCGGTATTTTGCATGACCTCCTTTCCACCTCAGCTTTGATCCAGGCTGCTGATCCAACGAATGGATTCTGATTTCCATTTGATAAGGCTTACATTTTTGGCAAAGGGAAGCTCAAAAATAATCCTTTTCTGAGCAGATAAATCATCTAAAGCGCTCAGACATGCGGGAAAGGAGCCGGTAAATCTGCTCGCTGAGCTCCCGTGATTGCTTATTTTCGGGGGCTGCTGCCAGCAGCTGTTCTGGGGGTCACGGCCGGGGGTGCTGGCACCGGGTCTGCGGGCAGCTCTGAGTGTGGGAGCGCAGCTCTGGGGCAGCCCTGGCCAGCCCTGCTGCCGGCCCTGCGCAGCGCCCGGGGGCGGTGGAGCGTTGCCTGAAATGAGGATCCCAAAGGCGCGGGGGTCTGCTGGGCTGCAGCCGGGGGTTACCTGTGGGCTCTCACCCCGAGCACCCTGTGGATTTCAGACCCGGCTGCGGCGTGGCGTTTGGGCTGGCCGCTGGGCTTTCTGCTGCAGGGCTTCTCAGGCGACCATTTTGTAGCAGCTCCAGCCCTGTAATCGCATAAGAACGGCAGCGAGGAGAGGAGCAGGGTTATGATTATTTACTGATCAGCGCGGCGCCGGCAGGCGTGACCACGTGCTGCTGAAGGTTCCCACTGGCTCATGCGGGGAGCACGGGGCTGGCACCATCGGGGCGCTTCCGCGGCTTCGGCCCGAGGGGCCCCGCGGGACCTGGCTCTGGAAGCCCGGGGCCCGCTGCTGGCGAAGCACCGGCGTGGTCACGACGGGGGGAACGGCGAGGGGGCAGCAGCAGTGCCCCGGGTTCTGGTTAGTGCTGGGGGGACTCACACACATAGTGTCACAATAAACCTGGAAAACCACTCAAGTGCACCTCAAAGCGTGGCAAAATGATACAAACCAAGAGCAAACGCTGCGGGCGCACCCCGGGAGCCGGCTGCTGCTCTTCAGAAGGGCTGCAGTAAGATTTATTGATAATAATAAATAACTGCAGTTAGCACTTCCTGACTTTAATCGCAGCCTCTGCTCACGGACGAGAACAGGGATGGATAATTCTCAATTGACCTTCAGACAGAAAGATAAGATGCACAGCTGGAAAAACCGCTGCATACAGTGCTGAGGATAATTTTGCATAATCCTGACAATACAGTGCCATCCTTCAGAGGGAGATGATGACATTCAGTGCGTGAGCTGCTGCTAAGCTTTTGAACAACATTTATTCTTCGGCCACAAGCTACTCCTGGCCTTTGTTGTTAGCAGAGCCATTTATGTCAGGAAACATTGTTCCTTTTAAAATGTTCTGTGATAAAAGGCACTTGTTAGATGTCCAGTGTGAGCTGTAAATTAAACCTAAACCAGGTCTGTGCTGAAGGAGCTGCTGACTCCGTGTTGCTGATTGCGTTTCCAGCAGTGCTGGCACCCCCGGAACAGATCCTCTGTGGTTTGGATCAGACCAGGGTCAGATTAATTTTCTGACAAGGAACTGCTGGCTCAAGCCACTTCCCTCCCTCTGTCTTAGCATCACTGCCTTGTCCACCTGGATGCTGGTAGACAGGGGTCAGCTCCAAGGAGCCACAAATGAGCTGTGGACATCTTTGCCAGCTGCCTCCGCTGGCTGAAGGGTGGTGGGAAGCCACCCGCTCTGCAGCGCGCCCGGGTCTGGAGCCGCTCCCCGGGGACGTGGTTCTTTCTGTTCCTCCCCTCAGCAGCAGGCTGGACAGGTGGGCTTCAGCACGCGTGCTTAATTCAGCGGCACTTCGTGCTGGGTAGGAGGAGGAGCTCTAATTCCTTCGGTTTTACAGAATTAAAGCGTGGTTATGCTATTTTGGTCTCTTGCAATTATTTTTCTTAATTTATTTCTACTGATTTACAAAAATTATACAAGCTATTCCTAAACCTGGAAGGCAAGCAGTTGGCTGAGTTCCATTTGCTCTGGAGGATTAAACCTGAGGTGGAAGAGGGGGAGTGGGAGCGGTCAGAGCGCCAGATTGTTCTTCCTGCGAAGGACAGCACGCAGTGATTAGTAGTACAGATGCTGCGTGTGCTCAATTTTGAAATAATAAAAATCGATTTAGGAAATCAAAGAAGCCACAATGTATTTGATGATTGGGCTTGATTGTCTTGAAGGTCTTTTCCAGCCTAGATGATTCTATGATTCTATTTTTAAAGCGGGGTATTTTCTATGCAACGCAGGTAAAACCAGGCCAGCATAGCAGTGAAGGAGCTATCAGCCTTCTGCTGTGGGCCATCTTTGGCATCATGTAAAGGCAATGCATTTAACCTTTACGTGATTTAAAGATAACATTTGCTTATTAGATGCTGATAATTAGTCATCAAAGGCAGAACAGGGCATGCAGCAAAATGAACCCACAATTATTTCACTCCAGTGGATTGATCTCTCCCTTTATGAGTTAATCAGCCAAACGCTTCTGTAACGTGGCCAACGCATTACCAGTTTCCTCAGTGTTCTTTAGCAGCATTGCATCATCGCAGAAAATCTTTCTGTAGTGGAGCAAAAATTGGTATTTTGCGTCTCCTCTTCCCTTGCTGGACGCTGCACAGCCTCTGCATCTGGCCTGCCTGCGTGCTGCCTCTAGGACAGCTCACAGGTGGAAAAACAACTGAGAGAGAGACAACGAGGTGGACTTGTCCCAGAGGCAGTCACTCTTCATTTGGAATGTAAATACTGGCTCCGCGATGGGTGTTTGCTGCGGTGCTAGGGGAAGGGAGGCAGTCTGAAGACAGAAAATGGAACGGAGGTGCAAGTCCTGCTGTAGCACCAGCTCCAGCCCGGGGACGAGAGGAGCTGTAAATACCCAGTGTTAGGTAAGAACCGGTGACAGAGATCTCCAGCTGTCATGCGGAAGAAACAGATCACAGCTCGGGGGTGTTTGTCCCATTGAGTGACCACAGAAACCGGTCCCATCCATTAACCAGCCTTGATCTGGGCTTTGAAAATAAAAGTGTGCGCTGGTGCAGGGCACGCGCGGGACCGAGGCTGCCCCGAGCAGCAGCAGTGCGGGCTCTGAAGGCACCGTGCTCCTCGCTGCAGTGGGGACACAGACGGTGGCGGGGCTGCGCCAGGTTGGGCTGGAACCTGGCGATGGGTGAACTGCAGTCCGAGCTCGATGGATTCCGTCTGTGCCGCATTGTTATTCAGGCAGAGTGAAATTCACCCCTAGGCACAGGATAGACATCAGGGTTGGGCAAAACGTTTCAGCTGAATGTTTTATTTGTTGGGGAAAAAAAAAATGTGGTTTTGAGTCAGCTGAAAGCGCTTGTGAATTCGTGTTACATTTGTCAAAGCGTTTCCGCATTTTAAAGAAAACAAAACGTTTTTCAGGAAGTCAAAACATTTACAATTGATGTTTATTAAATGTTACATTTACATCTCTTTAGATTCAAAATAACACTTTATGTTGAAATATTACTGAGATTTACTTTAAAATAATACTAACACCTGAAAAATGAACCCGTATTTTGCCTAGGTCGTAAATCAATGATATACAAAAATCAGAAATAAATTTTGGGGGGTGTTTGGTTTTGAAGGAAACGTAATATTTTTCAGGCTGGTTCAAAATGTTTTCTCTGCTCCTGTGGTGCAGACGAGGAGCGCTGGCTTGCTCGGGGCCGCTGGGCTTGCGATGCCTGGTGCCAGGTCCCAGCCTGGCTGCAGCGGGGTCCCCACCCGCCGCTGCCCCGCTGCTCATCAGCTGCTCCCGGGGTGGTGCAGAGCCAGAAGGGAACCGCGGGGCGCTGGGAAGCTGCACAGACTGATGCAGGTGGAATAAAGGAGCAGGACTGGTGCAGAGGGCTGGCAGGAAGGCAGACACAGCCCCCACAAAATGAAGAGGGAAAACGGAGATTGTGTGATCTTAAAGGAACGAAAGCAGAGAAGTGTGGAGATAAACTGAGACAGCGAGGGATTTATTCTGCAGAATCCATCGTTTGTCTGGGCTCTGCTGAATAGGAGCCTAATCAGCTGCTAGAGAGTATTTTTCCAGCACCTCCTCTGTCATCTACTCTGTTCGTTTTTTCCCATCAGCCATACATGGCCCCCATGCCAAAACATCGTTTTACCATTACCGTCTGTTTCCAGCAAGTCTCTTGTTCCCCTGACTTCACTGTGCAGCCCGGAGGCTGCCGCGGGGCTGGTTGTTTTCCCTCACAGGACGGCGGCAGAAGGAGCAGCCCAGCCCTGCTGCAAATCCACCGGGAGCTGGGGAGCTCCGCGTCGGCCGACGTCCTGCTGGGCACCGCTGTGCGTGCACGGAGCGAAGGGCGCTGCGGTGGCAAATAGCAGCAAAAACCCGGGAAGGTGCAACGAGATTAACGTGTGGAAGCAATTACACAACGCAGATTTTTCAGCAAGAGGGTGGCATTTCTGGAGGAGGGCACTGCGCAGCGTTCAGATGTTCTCCCCTGCAGCCAAGGCGTTTCCCCTGCTGTGGGCGAGCCCAGCCTCTCGCAGCGGGCAGCAGGCGCTCGCTAGCATGAGCCCAGTTAGAGCCAAACAGGAGGGGAGGGGAGCGTGCAGAGAATGTTCTGACTTCAAAATCTCTCCAAAATATTAGTGAAAGCCTGGTTAATGTGCCTCTACTTTGCTATACATACTCTTATTTAGTTTTTAATCCATCAAAGAGCCGTGATTCTTAGGTTCAGGCCAGCTAATTCTCTGCCCTGGAATCCACGCGTCATCATAATAAAAACCCAAACACTTCAGCCTCTGAGGAAATGAGTTCAGCTCCTTCAATTGCTGAATAATTACGGGCGACCCTTGTTGCAGACGCGGTGTGTGCTATATATCACTGGATTACCTGTCTGGTTGGCAGCATTTTGCAGGCATTTTTAGAGCTCTTATTATATGTTGGTTTTCATTTAGATGCAATTTCTTTTGTAATGAGGCAGAACTTATTTTCCAGCCCCTACAGGTGGCTTTGACAGCTCTCCAAATTGCGTGTGACGAGGCAGGTTCCCAATTGATCTCTCAATTAGGGCTTTGTTGATACCGGATAAATGAGGGTTCACCTGGCTTGGACACGGCCTTGTCTGCTCACGGGCCAAGGATTTTCAAGTGAAGAACAACACCTTAGGAAAAAGAAAAGAACCCATCTCTTCATTGTTGCTGCTCCCCCTTGGTTGCACGGGGCTGAGCACGCGGACTGTTGGTTTGTGGTGACGCCGTTACTGTGGGGACCCAAAAGCAAAGATTGAGGCCTATGGCCAGAGCCTGCCCGGCGGGATGAGCTCTGTAGTGCCATGGAGCCCGTGGTTTGGATGCCTCTGGAGGGCTGGGATGGCCCTGCCGGCATTCCCAGGATGCCTCAGTTCCCAAAAAGCAGTGTTTCCAGCCCAGACCAGCAACCCACACACGCGGCCTGCCTCCAGCAGGTGGTGAACTCAAGCTCACTGACCACAGCCCAGATACCTAATGGAAGTAGTCTGGAAACTGCTCAAAAAATTATTTCCTGTGAAATCAGAAGCTATCTCTTACCGAGAGGAAAGGGAGATTCATTTACAGAGATGGACAGAATGTTTAACAGCACTTTAATTTTTTTGAAACGTGTGTGTTACTACAGTCTGATGTTACGGAGGAGATTGCAACAGTCCCAGGCCAGACTTGCTGTTGAATTTCACTCCTGCAGGTGTACAGCTGGGTTTTCTGTGCAACAATTCATCTGGTGGCAGGCTCCGAGTGTCGCATTTACAGCAGCAGTCACTGCGGGGTTGCAGGCACCGCCTGACCGACGTCGCTCCGATGCTGCCCACAAGGCGAGCACCCGCCCCGTGCCGAGGCACCTCGGTGACGGGTGGGCAGGGTGAGCTGACACGAACTCGATCACGAGGAGACTTGTGATGTTCTCCTGCTGCAGCTCACACAGGGGCAGACAACAGAGGCTCCGTCTGCAGATGGAGCACGGGTCCTGCTCCATGCGCCCGGACAGACGGAGCCGCGGCACCGCCGCTCCCTGCCGCGTCCCTGCAGGTCGGGCCGCCAGCACGCTCCTCCTCGTCTCGCTTGAAATGCTGAGCACAAACATTTGATTCATCAGATCTTTTTAACTTGGAGCTAAAAATAGCAGTTTAAAATCCTCAATCATGTGTAATTAGTCCTGCATTTATTCTTCAACAGATGTTCTTTCCCTGGCGCTTCTGAACAGAGGAGCTTGGATGGTGCCTGTCTGCGCGAGCAGGGGCTGGGGCTCAGCCTCCCCGCGGGGACCCTCCGTGACGCGGCACGTGCTGGGCTCGTGCACAAGCCCCCGAGAGCTCTCGCCTGGGTCCTCAGACCGATGGGCGTTATGGAATTGCAGCCAGCTGGGTCCATCTACCAAAGGAAAAAAATTCATTCTTCCTCCCACCATCAAAACTGATTGTAAATTAGGTAACTGTTTTCTTTTAGGAGAATAATAAGCGTACAACAGACTTAGCCTATATCCCTGAGGGCTCCTGAAACGCCTGGCATTGATCCTGGCTGCAGGAACAGCGCAGATCTCCGGTGTGAAGTGTTGCGCACCTTGTTTTGTGTGTGCCTGGACCACTCAGCACGGAATCCCGTAAGGCAGGACACAGAGCTGAGGGGCGAGCTGAGGAGCTCGTGCTAGCTCAGGTTCGGGGGAGCTGGAGGAAAACACCTGGGGGCTTCCAGCCAGAGCCCAAGGAGCGGGCAGGCGGGACTGGAGCCCTGCAGCCCTCGGGCTGTCCTCTGCTGCCTGGCGATGGGAGGCGGCAGCCGCGCGGACCTGTCATCGTGTTCTCTCCTTCAGTTGTGGATTTACCTGAATGGATTAGAGGCTGCCAGCACACGCTGGCAGCAGAGTGGGAGAACAAAAGCGCGTCTGAACCTGGACATGTAATTTGCCTGCAGAAATAAGGATGCGGTTACAAAGAGTTGTGACGTTTCCTTTGCCTTCAAAGAGGCTGCCAAGGATTGTAGGCTTTTGTTCCATCTTTCCCTTTCCCTGAAGCTAAATTGTTCCTCATCTTCATGCTGTACGTTTGCATTGAGATGGCTGCAGCGGGTTGGGTCCATCTGGGTGGTTCAAACTCCCTGGCAGGGGCAGAGCTCGGTGCCAGCGGCTCCGCTGGGGCAGGAGCAGCCACGCGGGGGTTGGCAGCCCTGGTGTTCTGCTTCAGCTGCCCAGAGCCTTCCAGCAGCTGCAGCCCGGCACCGGTTCGGGCTCTGCCATCACCTACGTTTGCATCTCTTGCTCTCTGAGTGCCTCTGGTTTGGAGCTGTGCTGACCTAAGCCAGCTGGAGCTGTGGCCCAGGGAGGTGGGCAGCTGAGCCCAGGTCTGTTTTTCCAGAGCTTGGAGAAAATCAGTCTGGTTCCCAAAACCTGCAGTTTGTTCCTAATTCCAGTGCAGCTACACTACAATGAGGTGTGCTTGCTCCATTTATCTTTTCAGTGCAGCTTTTTTATAATGAAGAGTTGGATTTCAGTAAAAACAGGCAGACGTTTTACGCAGAAGCCCTGCCACCGCGGTCTGCGATGTTTAAAGCTGATTGCTTAGCAATGGTTCTGGCAGAAATAACAGCAGGCTGCACGTACCAAACACCAGCGTGAGCCTCCTCCATTCCACCGCCCCTGAATGTTTTAACCTCATTTATCCCCTAGGTACTTACAGAACCATTTCACATTTGTGCACTTAAAGGATTAAATAAAATAAATGGAGATGATTATTACTGCCCAGCAAAGCTAATGTTCAAAGACATGGTGTTTTGTTGCAACTGAAATTGTATTTGTGCTGTTTCCATACTCCGCAAGCTTTCCAAAAAGGGGATGATGAATCATACGATCTCCAGCTCTCCACTGCTAATGAGAAACCTCTTAGCAGCGCGCTCTTTATGGTCCCCTCTCAAGCCATAACGACTGCGCTGCGGCTCCTCTCCCACGTCCCAGCGCGACGTGACCCACGTGAGGCCGCAGGGTGCTGCGCGGCGGTGGTCCCGCTGCTCGTCGGGCACGCGGTGGGTGTAACCAGCCGGGAGTCTGGTGTCCTCCCCGTTCACTTTGGTGATGAAGGGAACGTTGCGTGAATGGTTACAAAGCAGTGACTGCTGGCAGCAGAACGATTGTAGTGGCTAAATCTCTGAAGTTTAAACTTGCCCTGTGCTGAGGTTCCGAAATCTGAGGAGCGTTTGCTCCGTGTTTCCCTGCTCCCTCGCCCCGTGTCACACCCCGCTGCTCTGCGATTGCTCCCTTGGCACGGAGGCCCCGCTCCGGGCTGGGGGACGAGGGCAGGGTGCGGGCAGGGCACAGCCCCTGCGGCAGCGCGGTGCGGAGCAGGGACGTGGGCTCTGCTGCCGGCAGCCCGGGCTGTGCTCGTGCTTCCTGGGGCCGCTGCCTGCACTGCTGTTGTGCTGGCATGATCCAAACGGAGCAGAGAGACGAGGGACGTGCCTGTCAAACCTTCTCTGGTGCCGCTTTTCCATCTGCTGTCTCGGATGCTTAAGATTTGCAGTGTGAGCCCTCTCTTGGGTGTAGCTAATGCATCTAGATCCCTTTGCTGTATTAATGGCATTATTTTCCTCCGGCTGTGAAGTTCTCGGGGCTTATATTGTGACAAGATTCAAGCACTCCGTTGTCAGACTGAGGTGCGGGATGTCTGCTTTCAAGAGGCTGGTTTGCAACCACATGGGAGGGGAAGAGAAAAACAGAAGAAATTGGTGAAGGCAGGAAAGCACCCGGCAGAGCCTGCTCCTGCAGTGCCTGGGGAGCGGCACTGGGGCGGGGGCATTCCCACGAGCGTCGCAGGGCAGCAGAAAACCACATAAGAGTTATGCGGAGTGTATGGCAGCACTTTTTGCTTTATATTTATAGAAACGTTTTTTAATAGTGATGAGTTTTTCCTAGGTGGCTTTCTGAATGCCCTGTCTCTGTGGCAGCACCGAGCACACAGGCACGGGCGTTTTTGTCCTTGCTCTGTGGCACCCAGGCATCAGTTGCTGCTGGGGACAGGATGGCAAACGGGCTGGAGGAAAGCGAGCCCTCAGCTCTGCTTTAGCAGCCCATGTGTGTCACAGAAGGGGACGGCAAGTGCTGTGTGTTCAGAACTAGGAGGTTGTCGTCGTGTTGGTAACACTCACCAGGCGGGTTGTTTGGGGCTTTGTAAACCATGCAAACCTGTGAGGTGAAGTGAGAACCCGTGTGTGCTGCAGGGTGGCAGACGTCCGTCCCCTTTCTGCCAGACCCAAAGGCACCAAGGCCGCGTGGGTCGCCCTGCAGGCGGGCTCTGCCTGTGCTGTGGGCACTGCTTGGGCACGGATGAGCGAGCGCCGAGGAGAGAACGTGAACCCGTGCTTGCCCTGGGCCCAGCCAGAACTTGCTGCTGGTTCCCAGTCTCCATGAGGTTCGTATGAATACCGTGACCGACAAGATCCTGGAGCATAATTACACATATTAAAAACACTTCGAGTTCTGCCCAGCAGCGATTTAGGAGAGGAACTTGATTTATTAATTTAACTGTGATTTCTTGTCTGTTGTTATAATGAGCCAGAAAGACTGAAAACCTGCTAATTAAAACTCACAACTCTTCAGAGCAATGCAGAGCAGCAGCAAACTTGCACGTTGTGAGGCAAACACTGGAAGAGCCTTCCAAAAAGAAAAACTGGGGAAAAAAAGTGCCATTGCCTCTGGAAAGCATGACTCTCCATAGGTTTTTCCAAGGAGAAAAATATGGGAAAATGTGCTCATAAGTATTACTTCTCCATAGTGCAATCTTGTCCCTGCAGCCGCAGCAGAACCCTAGCAGCGGGGTGCTGGCTTCCATTTGCCTTTGTTTTCATTGGCAAAAGACAGCGCGAGAAGCCTGAGGAGGGTGTGAATGCCAGGACGTCAAATGGCAGCAGCCTGCCCTGGCAGGAGCACGCTCACGTGCAAGCAGCAGCAGAGAGCTGGGTCCTTCCTGTGTTTTGTCACTCAGTCTTCCACTCAGCCTTGAAATGTTGCTTCTGCTGCTGTAGGAGCAAGGTAATAACAGATACCTCTGCCAGGACTTTAGTGACAAAGCATTTTGTTTAATCCACAGCAGTGCCTTGAGAGCTGGCACACGTGGAGACCGGCCTGCGTCCCACCCCGCGAAGGCAGCTGCTTGTTTGTGTGTACGGGGACGCGTTAGGGTGAAGCTGTGCCTGAGCACAATGCCTCTCTGCTAATTAGCCAAAGCCTGAGCGAGGCACTGCTAACCAGCGCGGTCAGGGGCTGAGCGGTTGTTCCGTGGTCTGTTAAGGTTTTCCCCCAGTTGACATTTCTTTGTTCGTTATTTTAAGTGAGTGAATGCTGGTGGCCCTGGGAGGATGGGGATGCTCACCCAGCTGTCCCTGGGGAAACGCGATGCAGGAGCCCTGTCCCCTGCCCTGCTCCGCAGGGACTGTCTGCCCCACCGGGCTCGCCGCCTGCAGCCCCTCAGGGGATCGCTGCAGCCCACCCTTTGCTGATAGCAGGGAGCTGTGGGGCTGGGCAGGGCTTTTCTGCAGCCCTGGTGGGGTGGCTGAGGTTCCTGAGGCACATGGATGTGCTTCTCTTACATGGTTCTCTAAGGTAATTTCAAACTTTTAACAAGATGAATATCCTCATGTTTTCACTTCCTCTCTCAAGAGAAGGACAGCGTACTGTCCAGGGTTTCCTTTGCCTTGTGGTAAAACCTTGCGGGAAGGCGTTAGCTTTAGCCCTGTGCAGGCTGAATTAGGAGACCAAAAATAGGAGAAAATCTCCAGCTTTTGCTGGGAGAGAACGAGGTGCTTGAGGTGCAGGGGATGATGCATGGGTCTGGTGGAGGCTGGCCTCCCACGAGGCTATCAGCCTTAATTCATCCGGCTGTAGCATGCCCCGGAGCTCAGTGCTTCCATCCGTAATGCACTGGCTCAGGCTGAGCGCATCCATCTCCCAGGGAAGGTCTGCAGAGAGGGCTTGTGACACATGCACGGGGGTTGTGGCAGCAACAGGACGATCCCAGGGGTGCAACAAGGCTCCTAAAAGCGTTTGCCAGCTGTATGCTCTGTGCCCACGGTGGCTCGGCTCTGGGGTGCTTTCCTTCCCGTGTGCTTGCATCTCCTGGTCGGGGCGCAGGTGGCTCACGCAGCCTGCAGGCTCCGAGCATGCAGCAGCTCGGGGTGCTGTGGGCTCCTCCTCGGGCAGCGTGGGGCGAGCTCTGCTCCCCTTCCTGCCAGCTCCCATCTCCGTGGGATGAATTTCAGCCTAGTGCAAGCACAAAGTGGAGAGCAGTGGCGGGGCTGTCCTCGGGGAGGCCGGCTCGCGGCGTGCCTGGCTGTCTCCCCAGGTCAGCAAGGAGAAACCCCAAGTCCTTGCGAGGAGCCGAGCGCTGGCCTTGGGAGGCGTTTGGCATTCCCCATCAAATACTCGTTGCTTTAGGAACTGATGTCAGACCAAGATCAAGCAATGCTCTGGTTTAAACTTCATTTTCCCTGTAATAATTACTGTTCAACTCAGTGCATTATAGAGGCCTTTGACTTTCCTTTGGAACAGGCGTTGCTGACTGCTGCCAAAGGCAGTGACTGAAATGAAAAATCTTTGATCTAACTCAATATCACAACTTCTTTTTGTATATTAACATAATCTCTGAGCTGAAATTAATCTGTGGGGTGGTTGCAGTGTGTTGAAGATTATATGTATTAGCACTGAAGATGATGATTGCCCTCTTTTTTACACAGTAGCAATTCTCACTTTTTGAGCAGCTCCTATTTTAGCAGTGTAATGACTTTGCCCTACCAAGTATCCTCAGGAAAAGTTCAGGAGACTTTTTCCCTTCTTTGGGCACTGAGTCAGCCCGCTTGGACAGGAGCAGCCGCAGGTGCCTCTGCGAATCCGGGAGCCCAGGTCCTGTGGGTGCAGGGCGATGCGGTGTGTCCCGGGGCAGGGGAATCTCCTGCGGGCTCAGGACACGCTGCACCCTCTGCGTGGGCTTCAGCTGGAAAAGCACCCAGCACCCCGCCACTGGCGTTGGGAAGGTTCTCCTGGTGCAGCCACCCTGCATTGTACTTTTTCTCTATAAGATCATTTGAGTCAGAAGTACTCAGCTAGTTGCAGAGGTCCTCAGATATTATTTTCCAGAGAGAAATCACATTAACAGGAGCAAGAATATCTGCTTTACATCAGCTGTTGGAACGTGTTTGGGTTTGGGCTTTTTGTTTGCCTCTAGCTAGCAAAATCTGTATTCAAGGGACGGCATCTTCCAAGATTCATTAAATAGGAATGCAACCAGCAAACGATGCTGTTAGCAAGAATACATATCTCTTATTTAAAATATTTCCCTCCTAAAGGTAAAATGTCCATTCTGTCTATTAATACACAGTTCATTAAACTAGAAACAACTATATAATTAGGCAATAACAACAATTCATTAGTCTTGATGCAGTTTAATAAAGTTCCTAAGCAAGGATTTGTGGAGAATTAATTACAATATACTAATCAGGAAAGAAACCCTGTTCCTCCCCGGCATGCTTCTGGAGCTGAGGGGTGCCCGGAGCGTCCCCGAGCACGAGCGCGGCTCCTCGCTGCCCCGCGGCATTGTGCCCTCCGAGGCCCGGTGCTTCACAAGTGGATCTCGGGTGAAAGCAGCAGCGGGGAGCTGGGCCGAGGAGGCCCCGGCCTCTGCTGCTGGGTGGGCACGGGGAGAGCAGCAGGGCCCCATGTCCTCGTCCAGCAGCGCTGCAGGAGGGAGGCCAGCCCCCAGCAGGACCCGGAGCTTCTCGTCAGGGGCCTTCACCCTCGCCTGGTTTCTTTGCTTCGCCTTCTACCTGTTTCGTCATTAATTAAACAGCAGCTTTCTGCAGGCACTGATTGAATTATTGAGCAACACCTGCCACAGTGGAGGGGCGTTAAGGGTATTGATGTTTTATTTTTAATGCAAATGGCTTCAGTTCAGGTGCATTTGATCAAATTTAACTGACAATTAAATTAAGAATGAGTAAAGTGGCAGGGTCAGTAATACAACAGATGGCAGCGTGTCGTGATTCAGCACTCAAGGTCTTGCAACACCGCGCATGAATCCGTACTTCAGTGCCTGCGCTGTGCAGCAGTGCCAGCTGTCCGGTGCGCCCACCTCACCCAGGCCTGGTTCGTGTTTGGTGCAGGCTAGTTCCTGAAGGGTCCCTGGTGCAGTGTCACACGTGACAGAGGTCTGCCTTTTCCCCCACCACCTGATGTGCGTTTCTAAGGGTTTCTGTAAGAACGGGTTGAAATCCAGGCTGACATCACTGCCGAACAGGACAGCCCAGCTTGTCAGTCTGCCGCGAGCTCGGGTGCTTTAGGGCACTCAGGACGTGGCACGAGGCAGCTTCCCGCCTGCCTCTGCCTTGTGCAGCACAAAGCGCTGGGTGTCGGGGAGGATTTTGGAGTAATTCTGTGCTCCAGCTGTATAATGACTTCAGCGTCTTTTGTGATATCCTGGACCGCTCGCTCCCTCAGATAGCACATCCCTTTATCTCCTGTAGAGGGGCTCAGGTTTTCTGCCTTTTTCCTGATTTTTACCTTTCTGCTGCCATGTCACTGAGCTGAAAAGATTCGTAAAGAATTATTAAGTGCTGGAGAGAATACTCTACAGTGAGAGACTTAAGGAGCTCAGTCTGTTTATCTTATCAAAAAAGCTTGTAACTTAATTTCAGCGGATAAGTACCTTCACGGGGAGGAACCTCCAGGTGCTGAAAGGCTTTTTCTTCAGCGAAAGGCACAAAAAGACCAAATAACTTCAAGATGAAGCCAGGAAAAATCCAATTAACAAGGCAGAAATCTTGAACTTTGATGCTCATTACCTACTGGGAAAACCTGGCTAACTGCCGCCATCCCTGGACCTCCAGAACCAGACCTAATGCCTCGCTGAGCGGCCTGCCCCGTCTCGACAGTGCCAGTGCCCGTCAGCCTGCCCGCCCTGGCTGCGTGCTCGGGGCCCAGGGAAGCCCCCCTGCTTCCCGAGCTGTTTCATGGTGCCTCTGGTGTGCGGGGGCTGCCCTGGCAGGTGCAGCACTGGGCATCTGCCCCGGTACCTGCTGCAGTCTGGGGAGACCAAAGAAGCAGGAGTGGTTCATGCATTGTGTTCCCAGAGCGGTTTGCTCTGTCTGGTCCTGGCCAGTTTGCCCCAGGTCAGGATTTATTTTGTATGCTGGGGAGCGGAGCACAGGTTTAAATCCTGATGGCACAGGAGAGAGGAGGCAGCTAGCGCCAGCACCGCGTTTGCATCGCCAGGCAGTGGTGTTTGAGGATGCGGCCGCAGGCAGCCCACGATAAGTTTTACATTTTTAAAGGTTACTGACTCAGCCTTGGCAGGCTGGGAAAGCAGCTTAAAAGTGCGTGGAGACACTAATTGGTCATCTGAACTTTGCCTGGAGGGCGCTTTCGGCAGGGCTCCTGCTGACTCAGTGCGGGCAGGACAGATTCCATCAGAGAGCAGCAGACGAGGAGGAGGAGGAAGAGCAGTTGCTTTGGACAGGGGCTTCGGTTCCTTGGGCACCGTGGTTCTGCCCCTTGGCTCAGCCGTGCAGGAGGACACGGATGGGAAGCCCTGGGGAGCCTTCCCGTCCCCTGGCTCCTCTGCTGGGTCCTGCCCAGGTCGGAGCCCAGGACGGCGGCAGGGACGTCTCTGTGCCGCCTTTCCTCTCCGTAAGGTAGCGGTCAGCTCGTGGGGCGGGGGGGCACGTGGGGACAGATGTGCAGCAGCAGCTTTCACTTAGCCGCAAACGGTGCTGGGTGGGATCTTGTACTCCCCTCTCCCCTGGTCCCACACGAAGCCGTTCAGCTGTCGGAATACCGAGCAGAAACCTGCACTGCCCTCCTTGGACACAGACGTGAATTAAACTGGCTGCGGTTATTTGCTGCCTGAAAAACCAGGGCAAATAATGGAAGCTCAGTCGTACAAGGGCTAAAATCAGATCATTACTCTCCACCTAAAGAACACCGTAAATGCTGTGCAGTTATTTGTGAGTGATAGTGTATGATTTTTGCAACAGCCAGCCTACAGGAACGGGGATTTGCAAAGTATTTATCAATTGGAGCCAGAGCAGGATGTTGCCATGGCGATGGGAGGTCGCTGTGCATGTTTTCCTCCTGCAAATATATTGTTGTGAAACACAAACGGGGCAAGAAAAGGAGCCACGGCGTCACAGAAAGGAAGTTCAGTGCTAGGTTGTCACATGAGGCAAAAATGATTCTGAGGGGACTGTGGGGGTTGGCTGCACCCCGCCGGGAACAGCCCCAGAGCGGGGCTCTGCAGAACGCCGAGGGGAGGGGAGGGGAAGGTGCTGCCCCGGTGGAGACCCTGGCCTGGGAGAGAAAGGAGGGGACTTCCCTGGGGCTGAAGGTCTGTGCAAATCCAAGGTCACCAGAGCCATTTCTGCAGCTGCTGCTTATCATTTAATGAAGATAAAAAAGAGCAATTAAGTTCGGTCTGACAACGTGGCACATTTTCATTAATCTTCAATGGAATCGGGAGGTGTTTGTGTTTTCTGTAAGCTTGGCTAATGTATCATTTTGTTACTAACAAGCAGAAGCTGTAATTACTCTTCTATTTGATAGAGTTTGTGGATGATTTTATTGGCAGCTCCCCGTGTAATTTATGCATTCAGGTAACTCGCTTCGGGGAGAGTTCCCCACCGAGCTGCCCCGCAGCGCTGCGCTTCTCCCGCCCGGCACACGGGCTTCGGGTGGCTTCCGAGGAGAAGGAAGCCTCTTCCTTCCCACGGCGGGCCCTGGGCGTCCGGTGTCGCGTGAAGGACACCNCTCCGAGGAGAAACCCAGCTGCAGGCTGGCCACCACGGCGGGCCCTGGGCGTCCGGTGTCGCGTGAAGGACAC